>CM059443.1:37266490-37593990 GCA_030390025.1 Squalus acanthias
TTTCTCCCCCCTTCACTAGTTTACCAGTCCCGTCCGTGTGCTGACGGTCAGGCTGTTTGCGCCAGGGAGGGAGAACCGCACAACTGGGGGTCGGCTGCAATCCTCGTGTGTAAAAGCAACTTTACACGGCAAACACACAATCACAGGCGGGTAACAGCACTCTCACAGTCACACACTGGCACTCTCTCAATCACACGCGGGTGACAGTATGTGCACGATCACCTGCGGGCACTCTCTCAATCACACGCAAATACAACGGCACTTGCACAATCACTCACGGGAGTCACGCAATCACTCGCGGGTAACTGCCCTCGCACCGTCACACAGACATAGTCAGATCTTGTTTTGTGTCGGTGTCCCAGTCGCGTGGAAACCGTCCCACGGTGTAAATGGGGCTGATTTTATGGGCACGGGGAGCCCCGGTGTATTACAGTGACAGTTCTGCTCAGAGTAGCTCCACGAAAGGGACCTAAAGAAGGATCCCTCGGCCTCAAAGTAAAATGATGTCTGTTTAATCAGCAGGGTTGGTCTTGTTAGATCCGCATGCTTTTGTTTCCCCTGCAGACAGACATGCAAGGCGTGGAGGAACAGTGCCAAGGTGCGATATATACCGTCGAATACGCCTGCAGGTGAGACTCTTCAGTGGAGAGGGAGGTTGAAGGAACGTTTTCAATGTGTACTGAGCGCAAGTTGCCCGCTTCGACCTCGGTCTGTGCTACGTAAGCTGATTGCAGTGAGTGTGACAGTAGGACATGCTATAATAGCACTTGGCTCCTAATAAGGCTGGATTCCCCCTCCAGATGTCTATCCAGTGACCCCTGTTGGAGAGCGCGTCCATGTACGGGCAGCGGGTTAGGGTTAGATATCAGGAATTATTTATTCAGGACAATCGTTGGAGACTGTGTCCCTTCAAAAAGTGCATTTTAATTCTAAATTCGTCTATAGCCTGACATATTTGCGCTTTAGTGTTTATGACTATCTCTTGTTTGGCTATAGTTTGTGCATGTGTGATAAAGCTCCCTCTACACTGTCCCATCAAATACTCCCAGGGAAGGTACAGCACGGGTTAGATACAGAGTAAAGCTCTCTACACTGTCTCATCAAACACTCCCAGGGCAGGTACAGCAAGGGTTAGATACAGAGTAAAGCTCCCTCTACACTGTCTCATCAAACACTCCCAGGGCAGGTACAGCACGGGTTAGATACAGAGTAAAGCTTCCTCTACACTGTCTCATCAAACACTCCCAGGGCAGGTACAGCAAGGGTTAGATACAGAGTAAAGCTCCCTCTACACTGTCTCATCAAACACTCCCAGGGCAGGTACAGCACGGGTTAGATACAGAGTAAAGCTTCCTCTACACTGTCTCATCAAACACTCCCAGGGCAGGTACAGCACGGGTTAGATACAGAGTAAAGCTTCCTCTACACTGTCCCCATCAAACACTACCAGGGCAGGTACAGCACGGGTTAGATACAGAGTAAAGTTTCCTCTACACTGTCCCATCAAACACTCCCAGGGCAGGTACAGCACGGGTTAGATACAGAGTAAAGTTCCCAACAGTGTGACTCTGAACTGCACCAGTGTGGCATTTTTCCATTTCACCCATCAACTTTCTTGTCTCTCTGAATGTCATTGACAAATGGTGCCAGTTTTGTGTTGTGGGTCCATAACCCCTAGGGCCTGGGCTTGGGTTGAGACTCATTTACATAGCAACCTTATGGCCAACAAACCCAGGAGACAGGGATAACTATTGGCCAGGACACCAGGGAGAACTCTGCTTTTCTACGAATATTGCCGTGGGATCTATTACGTCCACCTGAGAGAACAGACCAGAACCTCGGTTTGACGTCTCATCTGAAAGACGGCACCTCCGACAGTGCAGCACTCCCTCAGCATTGCACTGGAGTGTCAGCCCAGATTTTTGTGCTCAAGTCCCTGGAGTGGGACTACGAACCCGCAACCTTCTGACTCCGAGGCAAGAGCGCTTCCCACTGAGCCACAGCTGACACCTATCCTGAAAGGGTTAATTCTGCCTCTTTTTCTTTCCCCACTCCCTCTGTAGCGCGGTGAAAAGCATGTCCAACAGTGGGGCCTACTTCAAGAACATCGAGGGGCTACTCCGACAAGCCATCAGCATCAAGGACCAGATGAGCTCTCTGCAGAGCCGCAGGTACTGTGAGGGCCGTGGGTTCTGCTTGGTGCGCCCATTGTTTCCATCCTCCATCCTTTCATTTTGATCATTCCACCATCAGTGTGTGTTGGGGGCGGGGGAGTCATTAAAAGCAGCACACCAGACCTGGGTAGTCATGGAGCTTTATTGTATTGTGGTGAGGTTAGAATTTACATTGGATTCGAAACCAGCCGGCCTGACTAAAATGACCTCACTACTTTTAGAAAAAAAAATCACTTCCCAGCGCCACTCAATGGCCAGAACCTGCATCTGCAGCGTGACAGTTTACATAGGAAAATTGAATGGGAAATGTTGACATAGCAATTTACAGTGGCACACGTTGACAGAAAGGCATGGCCAAAAATAAGATAGCAACAACAACTTGGATATATGGCGCCTTTAATGCATCAAAATATCCCGAGGCGCTTTGGAAAGGTGTAATTAGAAAAAAAGAATGGACCCCCGAACCAAAGGAGGACGTATATTAAGAGGGGTGACCAAAATGGGTGTTGAAGGAGGAGAGGGAGATGGAGACGGAAAGTCGAAAGGGCTTTAGGGAGGGTATTCAAGGGCGTGGGGCCTAGGCGGCTGAAGGCACGGCCGCCAATGCTGGGGCGCAGGGCGAGGGGGATGTGCAAGAGGCCTAAATCGGAGGAAGGGAGTGTTTGTGAAGGGAGAATTGCAGGGCTGGAGGTTAGAGAGAGAGGGAGGGGTGAGGTCATTGAGGGAATATAAACATGAGAATGAGAATTTTTAATTTGAGGCATCGTCAGGGGAACAGGCACCATTGTAGCTCAGGGATGACAATATATATCAATGATTTGGATGAAGGAACCAAATGTAATATTTCCAAGTTTGCTGATGACACGAAACTAGGTGGTATTGTGAGTTGTGAGGAGGATACAAAGAGGCTTCAAGGTGATTTAGACAAGTTGAGTGAGTGGGCAAATACATGGCAGATGCAGTATAACGTGGATAAATGTGAGGTTATCCACTTCGGTAGGAAAAACAGAAAGGCAGAGTATTATTTAAATGGTGATCGAGTGGGAAATGTTGATGTACAAAGGGACCTGGGTGTCCTTGTACACCAGTCACTGAAAGCAAACATGCAGTTAGGAAGGCAAATTGTATGTTGGCCTTCATTGCAAGAGGATTTGAGTACAGGAGCAAGGATGTCTTACTACAGTTATACAGGGCCTTGGTGAGACCACACCTGGAGTACTGTGTGCAGTTTTGGTCTCCTTACCTAAGAAAGGATATACTTGCCATAGAGGGAGTGCAGCGAAGGTTCACCAGACTGATTCCTGGGATGGCAGGACTGTCATATGAGAAGAGATTGGGTCGACTAGGCCTGTATTCACTAGAGTGTAGAAGAATGGAACGTATAAAATTCTGACAGGGCTAGACAGACTGGATGCAGGGAGGATGTTTCCCCTGGCTGGGGGGTCTAGAATGAGGGGTCACAGTCTCAGGATACGGGGTAGGACATTTAGGACTGAGATGAGGAGAAATTTCTTCACTCAGAGGGTGGTGAACCTGTGGAATTCTCTACCACAGAAGGCTGTGGAGGCCAAGTCACTGAATATATTTAAGAAGGAGATAGATAGATTTCTAGACACAAGGGGTATGGGGAGAGAGTGGGAATATGGTATTGAGATAGAGGATCAGCCATGATCATATTGAATGGTGGAGCAGGTTCGAAGGGCCGACTCCTGCTCCTATGTTTCTATGATGAGCGGCAGAGTTTTGGATGAGCTGAAGTTCATGGCGGGTGGAGGAGAAGGCGAGGTGAGCAGATCGTTGGACTAGTCATGAGGCAGAACCTCATTCCTTTGATGGCCTTGCTGTGCAGTGTTCACCCCGTGAGGTGCAGAGTTGATCTCGCTTAGCGGCGCGCGCACAGAATTGGATATCTTGCGGCGTAGCGGGATTTCAGCGGTGTCATCAGACGAGTGGCAGGTGGGACTTTAACATTTTTTATTTCCCCCATGTGTCACATCCGCTTCGTGTCAGCAGCATCAATGATGCCATCTCGGGGAAGGTGTGGCAGAGAGGCTGAGGGCACTGCTGGGATTTTTTCCTCATTGCCCATCACAACTCTTCCCCCTCGCCCCAGTGTGCTATAAATATCTCAGTAGTACGTTAAAATGCACATCGGGTATTTTGGATTCTTCCCGCCGGTCCGTGCGTTAGGGGGGGATTTCGTAGGTGGTATGCACCGCGATTCCCAACGGGCGCGACCGGCGGGCATTTCTCCCCACCCAGCAAGAACACGTGACAAATTACCCCTCTGTGACTCATCCCGCTACATTTTAGGGCTCACCGGGTGGGTCTTCCCGGCTGCCAGCCTCAGTCTGTCGTCGGTGTTGCCAACGGCTGCCCGAGACCCACTCGGCGGCACCGGCATTAGCGCAGTCCGCAAGGCGGCCGTACAGCAACGAGCATCAGAGCTGAGGTTGATTTCTTGCCGTTACGAACGTGCTCGTAAGTTGCTTGTAGCATTGTCTACGGTCAGTTGACGAATATAAGTTTTATTTTACATACAAAATGAAGGGCGGTTCTGAGGAAAAAAATAATCACTTTGCAGCGCCACTTAGGGGCCAGAGCCTACAAGTACAACGTGACAGTTGACATAGGAAAATTGAATGGGAAATGTTGACATAGCAATTTACAATGGCACACGTTGACAGAAAGGCGTGACCAAAAATAAGTGACGACAGAAAGTGAGTTTTCTTGACGGTTTTTAAGAAGATACAGAGAGAAATATGCTACAAAGATGATGGCGGTGAAGTGCTGTTTTAATGAAACCCCCCTGGGAGGCCTGTTTAGTTTGATGTATTGAGTTTTAATATTTTATTTTGTAGCTGTTTCTTAGTCCTGTGAGTACTGAGTGTCTATTACAGCATAAAGTGGCATCCTTTTTAATATTGTGTGTGTAACCCCTTTACACCTCTTCCTGTGTCCTGTACTCCCATCAGCCTCACGAGCAGTCCTGCATCTAAATTATTTAGGTGTGGGGGGGGGGGGGAAACCTTGATAAACCTCTCTGCAGGGACACTTGGATTGTGTCAAACCATCCAGACATTCATGCTCCCCAGTCAAGGCAAACCTTTTGCTCAGTAAAAGGCTTACTTGAATGAGGGAAGAAAGTGGAACTGCTTTCTGGAGTCAGTGTTGTATTGATGGTGCATCTGCTGGGGAGGCCCCAGGAGCTCTTTAACTTCAGGTTTTGAAGAAATTAAAGCAGACGGTCCTCCCCTCTTTCCCTCCCCCTTCAACCTCTTCTGAACACGTCCTCTTTTGCTGGGGTCCCGTTCACTTATACCTCCCTACAAGCGGCCGTTTCCTCATGAGCGAGAACGAGTGTCAGGAAGATATTCGAATGTGGGGGGCATCGCACCGGAGCTCTATCCTGTCCTCCCCCCTGCGTCCACATGCACTTTGCAGCAGGTCACTGAACTGCAATGAAAGGCAGAAATTCTGGCTGACGATAATGGAGTCAATGACCAATCATGGCAATCAATCTCTTATCAATGAGTCTACAACAGACCCAGAGATTGAGCAGATTGGGCCGATACTCTCTGGAGTTTAGAAGAATGAGCGGTGATCTCATTGAAATGTATAAGATTCTGAGGGGCATTGACAGGGTAGATGCTGAGAGGCTGTTTCCCCTGGCTGGAGAGTCCAGAACTAGGGGGGCACAGTCTCAGAATAAGGGGTCGGCCATTTAGGACTGAGATGAGGAGAAATTTCTTCACTCGGAGGGTTGTGAATCTTTGGAATTCTCTACCCCAGAGGGCCGCGGAGGCTCCGTCATTGAGTATATTCAAGACTGAGATCGATAGATTTTTGGATACTAAGAGAATCGAGGGATATGGGGATTGGGCGGAAAGGTGGAGTTGAGGGCGAAGATCAGCCATGATCTTACTGAATGGCGGAGCAGGCTCGAGGGGCCGTGTGGCCGACTCCTGCTCCTAATTCTTATGTTCTTGAGGTGAGGAAAACCCCCAGTGGTGGAGAGCTTTGGGAACCATAGGTCCAAAGTCACCTTTTTCTTCCCAAGCGTGTTACACTCACCACACGCCATGTCTCAAATTACTCATATACTGACCTCCTAAAATGTGTTATTTTCTGAATGAAATCTTATCTATCTCGACCCCGAAGCATTTGTGGGCTGATAGATCGCCAGAGTCTAAAGGGCAGACTAGATTGCGATGCGCGGCAGGGTCAAGCTCCTGCCCCGCTTGTAACTGGATTTTAAATGCACAATGTTAAAATGTACCCTCAGTACTCCAGTGTTTACGTTGCATTTCCATTTTATTTTTTATTTACCCTTCGCTGCATGCAGCTTTAGTGATGTGAGTGTCTGTTACAGTTCCATTGTTACACAGGCAGTTCCTGAACCTCCCTCCTTCTCTTCTTCCTGAGTGCAGAGCCAAGCGTGCACCCCTCCCTTTCCAGGTTAGTACTGCTGAAATCGGGAGCACAAGCAAAATCTAGTGCCAGGCTTGGGGCCTACTCAGCCTCGAGTACAGTTGAATCTTGATGAATACTTTGGCCAACGCAGACCTTCCAACCCGCCATCTTTTCTGAGCCGATCTTCCTCAAATGTTTTAATCGTTATTTACTGGTATATTTTGTATCAAACCGATTAGTGGCAGCTCAAAGCTTCTGTGGGCCTAAAGCGGCCTTTGAATCCCCGGCCAATTTGGTTAACTCAAGCCTTTGGCACTTGATCTTATTGTCGCTCTAATGGAATTTACCTCAAGGTTGGAAGGTCTGCTCTTATGCCAAGGATTATATTTTTCTCTCCCATTTTCCTCCTCCCACAGGCTGTTCAATCACCCCACGATCAGTAGGTGGGCACGCGGGTGCAGGGACAACAACAGCACAGTCCGGCTGACCGTCTTGCATGATTGTCGAGCAAGAGAGACTGGCACCATTCTGTTATTTTTTCTTTATATTCGTTCATGGGATGTGGGCGTCGCTGGCAAGGCCAGCATTTATTGCCCATTCCTAGTTGCCCTCGAGAAGGTGGTGGTGAGCCGCCTTCTTGAACCGCTGCAGTCCCGTGTGGTGAAGGTGCTCCCACAGTGCTGTTAGGGAGGGAGTTCCAGGATTTTGACCCAGCAACGAGGAAGAAACGGCGATATACTTCCAAGTCAGGATGGTGTGTGACTTGGAGGGGAACTTGGAGGTGGTGGTGTTCCCATGCGCCTGCTGCCCTTGCCCTTCTAGGTGGTAGAGGTCACGGGTTTGGGAGGTGCTGCCGAAGAAGCCTTGGCGAGTTGCTGCAGTGCATCTTGTAGATGGTACACACTGCAGCCACGGTACGCCGGTGGTGGAGGGAGTGAATGTTTAAGGTGGTGGATGCGAAGCCGAGGGCCTCCGTGCAGGAAAGGTCGATAGCAATGCTCCCCCTAACTTTGGTTTTGGGTGTGCGGCCCATTCACTGTTTTGCGCATGCACGAACTTTAACATTGGCAAAAGCCTGTCCCGGGCTGCGCGGGACCAGCAGAGAGCTCGGCGGCCACACAGCTTAGAGGGAACGTCGGTCGAAAGGGGTGGAGGAGGTGATGAGGTAAATGGAGAAGTGGTGGCACCAAGCTTGGGCTTCAAAAGGCCGTAGATAGGAGGAGGAGGAGAAAGGGAAGAATGAGGGGGCTGAGGAGTTCCACGGTCTTGAGGTCCCGAGAGAGAATGAGTTAAGAGCGACGAGTCTCGATTGGAACGCAGGGAGAGCTTAGGGTTGCCAACTCTGGTTGGACGGATTCCTGGAGGTTTCCTCATCTGACACCCACCCCTCGCTCCCGCCATTGGTCGCCCAACACGTCCATCCTCTCAGCGCTCCACCTTCCTGCGGCCAATTGGAAAGCAAACGGGCTCTTCATTCACCCGATTGGATGATGCTTAACTGTCTGTCAAACAGCCCTTTTTTAAACCGTCTCTCAATACTTTTATAACTAATAAATGTTCAAAGGTAATGGAACAAAAAAAAAACGCACACAATAATTTTTTGTTTAACGCCCCTTTGACCTTTCTCCTGGGTGTCGCTGGCAGCAGGGGCCTGGTGATTAATTTTTAAAATCCTGGCGGGTTGCCAAGCCCCAGGGAGAGCGTGCGGGATGCGGCATTTCGAACTTGGGAGATAAAATTTGACGGAGCATTAACCAACAAAATGGAGAAGAAAACGAGAGTGGTTGCGACTGAGAGAGGTCGCAGGTAGAGGTGAGGGAAGCACTGCCTGTTGGACAGCAAGGGGAGCTAAGCTGAACCGCCCCTCCCTCCAGCTAGTCGGTGGGATCGTTGAACCCTCCCGAGACCCTCGGTGGTGAAAGTGAGACATACCGAACATACCGTGCCGCTCCGCCAGAATTGAAGGAGATTGACCAGCGATGAGCCGTTGGTGAATGAAGGGGAGAAAGGAGGTGGGGGAGAGGGTAACATGGAGGGCGGCTTCAATCTGGTGACATGAGGACTAAACGGCAGTCATAACTAAGACCGCCTATTTCCACCTCCGTAACATCGCCCATCTCCGCCCCTGGCTCAGCTCATCAGCTGCTGAAACCCTCACCCCTGCCCTTGTTACCTCCAGACTCCGACTATTCCAACGCTCTCCTGGCCGGCCTCCCACCTTCCACCCTCCGTAAATTTCAGCTCATCCAAAACTCGGCTGCCCCCCGTGTCCTAACTCGCACCAAGTCCTGTTCACCCATCACTTCCTGTGCTCGCTGACCTACATTGGGTCCCGGTTAAGCAAAGCCTCGATTTTAAAATTCTCATCCTTGTTTTCAAATCCCTCCATGGCCTCGCCCCTCCCTATCTCTGTAATCTCCTCCAGCCCCACAACCCCCCGAGATCTCTGCGCTCCTCCAATTCTGCCCTCTTCAGCATCCTTGATTATAATCGCTCCACCATTGGCGGCCATGCCTCGGCCCTAAGCTCTGGAATTCCCTCCCTAAACCTCTCTGCCTCGCTACCTCTCTTTCCTCCTTTAAGATGCTGCTTAAAACCTACCTCTTTGACCAAGCTTTTGGTCATCTGCCCTAATATCTCCTTATGTGGCTTGGTGTCAAATTTTGTTTGATTACGCTCCTGTGAAGCGCCTTGGGACGTTTTACTACGTTAAAGGCGCTATATAAATACAAGTAGTAGTTGTTGTTTTTTGAAATCTAGACACAAAAGGCATCAAGGGGTATGGGGAGAGAGTGGGAATATGGTATTGAGATAGAGGTTCAGCCATGATCATATTGAATGGCGGAGCAGGCTCGAAGGGCCGAATGGCCTACTCCTGCTCCTATTTTTCTATGTTTCTATGAAAGACGACTCAAATCACAGTGGAGATAGGTTGAAGGTTCCCGGTTGTTTGGATCGGTGCCCAACAGACCCAACCCGTCACTGTCCGAGACTCTTGACACTCCCTGACTGGTCAAGGGGCCAATCTCTCTTCCTTTTTGCCTCACTTTCTGTATAGGGAAAACATCAAAATAAGTGGGTGGGGAGGGGGAAAGAAATTTAAATTATGCACGTGCATAGTTTATTTTTGATTGGACAACTGTTACCATGGCATTTTTTCTTTGTCCACCGCAGGAAGTGATGCAAAGAATGTCCTGAGCTTGGGTTGAAGAGAATGAGTCGTGTGAGCATCATTCTTGTCTTCAAAAAGCCAGGTGAGCTACAGGCAAAAGCTGTTTGTTCTCCTTCATCCCTTCCCCCTTCCCCAAGAGCGCCTGGCCTCCACTTGACCACATGAGCAAGGTTGGAAGCTCATCCACCCACGTGGTCTCCACTGTATCCATTTGGAAAAACGAGCCCCTTCCTTGGGATTCCCGGAGCTGTGGCTTGCGTGTCATTTGTAAAACCCCCCTCCCCCAGCTCTACGTTGTTTTTTTGCAGACATTAACATCTGTGCATAAACCTTTGTCAAAAATTAGTTATTTTCCTTCGCCGCTCCCCCCGCCCCCAGCTGAAGGGGCTGCCTCTTGCTTTGATCCCCAGTCTGTTCACAGTTAGCTGAGGTTGTTGGGAGCGACACTAGAATTGGCCCCAGCATCCTAGGGGTGGGGATATCAGCTTGGAATCTCGCTCTTAATCACTATCCAGCGATCGCTGCTGGATAATGTGCATGTCCGTGTGTGTGTGGAAGCTGAGGGGGGGGGAGGGAGGAAAGAGGCCACAGAGCTCAGATGCGATGCCTTCCAAAGTCAAATAGCCGGCCAATACTTGCATTCCCCAGCACGGGTTCCGAACCTCGAGGGGGCAGGAGGGAATTGGAATTCCAAAACAAAGCCAGCTTGAAATAAATTCAAACTTATTGCAAGACACTGTAGAGACCACTTGAAATGACAGTGTCGTAGGGTGTGCCGAGGTGTAGTGTGGTGGAGCTCCAAGTGAGGTTAGGACAGCAAGCACGGAGCGGTCCCATATTTCCAGCCCCCAGTCTGATGCTGAGTTAGTTCATCTGACCCAGGGAAGGTGTGGGGATGCTACGATCAGCTTCGGACCCCCCTGGGGCAGGGGGAGCAAGGGAGGGATGGGAGGAGGGGGGGGGGGGCGGATGGTGGAAAATCAGTCAGAGCTTCCCACTGCAGATCGCAGTCCCGTGACGGCAGCTGGAAAAGGGCTCGGGTTCGGGTATGATGCCCTCCGCAGTCGAGCAGCCTGCTGGGATCGCTTGTGAAGGAGCAGCTGGCAGCTTCACCTTAACCTTGCATGAAATAGTGCAACAGGGGAATCGCCCAATATATATATATATATATATTTATTTAGCTGCAAAAGGAGTCAGTTTTCTTAGATTATAAAGTTACAGCACTTTAAGTAAGACATTCTTCCCCCCATTCGGTTAATTCTACCTGCCACTGTTCTAAGTAAAAAAAAAAATGCTCCGATCAGTAATCGAATGTAGTAAATGTCTCTACCTGTACATTTTTTTTAACCATTCAGGGGATGTGGGTGTCGCTGGCAAGGCCCATCCTTAATTGCCCTTGGTGGTGGTGAGCCACCTTCTTGAATACAACTGAGTGACTTGCTAGGCCATTTCAGAGGGCAGTTAAGGGTCAACCACATTGCTGTGGGTCTGGAGTCACATATAGGCCCAGACCGGGTAAGGACGGCAGATTTCCTTCCCTAAAGGACATTAGTGAACCAGATGGGTTCATGGTTGCCATTACTGATACTAGCTTCTTTTTTTAAATATCCAGATTTATTTAATTGAATTTAAATTGCCCAGCTGCCGTTGGTGGGATTTGAACTCGGGTCTGTGGATCATTAGTCCAGGCCTCTGGATTACTCGTCCAATAACATAACCACTACGCTACAGTACTTCTTGCGCTTTGTAGAGACTTCTGACCCGTTCTCCCCTGCAGATGAAGATGGGACTCCCACCTCGGAAGCAATTGGCCCCAGAATTTGCTGCCAAAGTAACGGCGAGTTTAACTGCGCTCGCCATTGTCGATGTGGAAATCGTCCCAGCAACTTGTGGCGAGGAGAGAGATACCCCGCGAGTTGCGGATCGCCACGAGTTGCCGGACGATTTGCGCCACTCCGCCGTCAGCCTCGCGTGAACGGCAGCTCGCCCGCAAAACTCCCCGTGAGCTTCATGAAATTGCTGCGTTTGTGCATTAATTAAACTCGCCGCAGAAAGTTAGCACTGCGACTTAACAGCGTAAAGACTTTTTTAATGAGGAGATTTATGTTCATACAATGACACTCAACCTCTCCGGCCCAGAAAAGGATTAATTAAAACTGTGGAGTCTGATTCCTACAGGTAGTAAATTGTTGTTAGCAGTTTTTAAAATTTAAAATTAAATTTTTTTTTCTCACTTTTCCTTTCTGTCTTTATTTTCTCTCTCTTAATTCAGTCTTCCTTCCCTTCTCTCTCTTTCTCTTTCTGCACCTGATTTTGACTCTAATTCACTCTATTTCCTTCTCCGTCGATCACTCTGTTCCTTTCTCAGCCCTTGGTTATGGGGATAGTCTGTTGGTCCCATCGTTCACTGAGTTCCCAGATGTCCTGTTGCCCTCGCCGCGCACTCTCAGCAACTCGCTGGGCAAAATCTTTCTCCGAGCTGAAGGGTGAGGTGGGGGGGTTAAAAGTCTTAACTAACGGGGTCACGCCGGGAGATGCCCCTGCTCCGGCGGGATCTGTGCCATTATTGCCACCTGCCTCCCCCCGGTCCCGTCTCCGCTGGGGACCTGGGGCTCAGACCAGTGTTGAGTCCTTCCTGCAGACGGTCCCCTTGCGAGCCAGCACACGCCTCATTTCGTGCGTCACCCCGTCCCAGGGTGCGGCGCACGGCACACCGCGTCCTGCCGACAGCGCCCGCGGGCGCCCGTACCGGTCCCGTCCCGTCGCTGCGGGGCCGGCCCGGCTGGCCGAAGTGGCCACGTAAAAGGCCTTCTGCTCGCGGTACCGCTCGTAGGCCGTCTCCCTGCGGAAGGCGGGCAGGCGCGATGACTCCTCCTCCTCCTCCTCCTCCCCGTGGACCGGACGCTGCGGGTCAGGCTCCGGCCAGCCGCCTCTCGGGGCGCGGTTGTTCTCGAACAGGGTGGTGCCATGCTCCGGGCGACCGGCCCTGCTCGTACGCCAAGCCTTTACCAGGGCGTGGATGACAATGATGGAGAGCGCCAGCGCCCCAGTGGCGAGGACACTGGCGCTCGCTATTGCGCTCTCCTTCTCAAACTCCAGCAGCACATAAATGGAGAGAGCTGGAACAAAAGCACAGGAATCTTTATGTAAAGTCCCACAGGGCCGAGAGTAATGCATGATCAAATGTCTGAGCATCGGTTCTGTCATTGGGCAAGTGCCAAAGGTTGTGCCTTTCAATTAATTTTTTCTTGTGTCCATTAAGGTGAACACCTTTTATTTCAGGCACCCTGTGTCAGCATCAAACACTCCCAGGGCAGGTACAGCACGGGTTAGATACAGAGTAAAGCTCCCTCTCCACTGTCCCATCAAACACTCCCAGGGCAGGTACAGCACGGGTTAGATACAGAGTAAAGCTCCCTCTACACTGTCCCATCAAACACTCCCAGGGCAGGTACAGCATGGGTTAGATACAGAGTAAAGCTCCCTCTACACTGTCCCATCAAACACTCCCAGGGCAGGTACAGCACGGGTTAGATACAGAGTAAAGCTCCCTCTACACTGTCCCATCAAACACTCCCAGGGCAGGTACAGCACGAGTTAGATACAGAGTAAAGCTCCCTCTACACTGTCCCATCAAACACTCTCAGGGCAGGTACAGCACGGGTTAGATACAGAGTAAATGTCCCTCTACACTGTCCCATCAAACACTCCCAGGGCAGGTACAGCACGAGTTAGATACAGAGTAAAGCTCCCTCTACACTGTCCCATCAAACACTCTCAGGGCAGGTACAGCACGGGTTAGATACAGAGTAAATGTCCCTCTACACTGCCCCATCAAACACTCCCAGGGCAGGTACAGCACGGGTTAGATACAGAGTAAAGCTCCCTCTACACTGTCCCAACCTCAGAAGGGAGCCTCCTGCTGGACCAGAGAGAACAGGCTCGAGGGGCTGAATGGCCTCCTCCTGTTCTTATGCGTTGCAGCTGAGATTCAGAGAGATGGACTGGGGCTGGACCAGTTCATTTTTCACAGGAACTTTAACGATAATTTTTGGTTTCCAAAACATTCCCACATATTGTCTGCTCCTTGGGGCTCTGAGGATCTTAAACCTGAATCCTTTCAGATGATGTCAGGCGAGGGGAATCCCATGAGGTGCAGTATTGTGTACTTCTCTTGTGTCTGAGCTGTATTCTGGCCCGCGGAAGGAGGTTCGGTTTTTGCTCTAGGCCTGTTCTTCAGAATTGCTATCTCCCTCAAACACTTGTATTGAGACAGCACCAGGTCACAGCAGAATGCTTCACAGAATTGCCGTTTCGAAGTGTATGTCACTTTTGAAGGTGCCACCGGTGGCTCGTTAGTAGCACTCTGAGTCAGAAGGTTGTGGATTCAACTCTCCAGAGACTTCAGCCCATAATCCCGGCTGACTCTCCTCGGTGAGGGAGTGCTGCACTGTCGGAGCTGCCGTTAAACCGTCTGCCCTCTCAGGTGAACGTAAAAGATCGCACTGCACTTTTCAAAGAAGAGTAGGGGAGTTCTCCCGGTGTCCTGGGCCTATATATATATATATATATATATATCCCTCAATCAGCATCACGAAAAACAGTTTATCTGGTCATTATCACATTGCTGTTTGTGGGAGCTTGCTGTGCGTAAAATTGGCTGCCGCGTTTCCTACATTACAACAGTGACTACACTTCAAGAAGTACTTCATTGGCTGTAAAGTGCTTTGGGACGTCGTGATGTTGTGAAAGGCGCTGTAGAAATGTTGTAATGCAGGCAAACGTGGCAGCCATGTTTCACACAGCAAGATCCCATAAACAGCAATGAGACAAATGACCCTTTAACCTGTTTCTGGTGATGTTGATTGAGGCATAAATGTTGGCCAGGATACCTGGGAGAAGTGCCCTGCTCTTTGAAATAGTGGCCGTGGGATTTTTTACGTCCACCTGAGAGGGAAGAGGGGGCCTCGGTTTAACGTCTCATCCGAAAGACGACACCTGCGACAGTGCAGCACTCCCTCAGTACTGTACGGGGAGTGTCAGCCTGGGTTATGTGCTCAAGTCCTCCTGGGGTTTGACGCACAGGTATAAGTGCTACCGACTGAGCCAAGCTGACACACTGCAAAATGTAAAATGTGGCCTTTTCGCTAAGTTAATTGAACCCCTTTCCGAAATGCAAGGGTAAGTTTCCCAATTGTGCCCTCTTGGTGCAGAGCCCCACCCGCGGAGAGTGCGTATCACGAAATCGGTGTGCGCATAGCGCTAATCGTGGGCCGTGCACACTCCATTTCTCAACATGCACTCCTGACGTGCGAGAGTTTGCACGAGGAGCACGCTCGCCAGTTTAGTGCCATCTACTGGTGGGACATCAGAACTGCGGCAACCTTTATTTGCACCATTTACGTATCAGAATTAGACCGCACAGGAGGCAGCCATTCGGCCCATCGTGCTCATGCCGGCTCTTTGAAAGAGCCGTCCAATTAGTCCCACTTTTTCCCCCCCGAGACCTGCAAATATTTTCCTTTTCAAGTATTTATCCAATTCCCTTTTTGAAAGTTACTGTTGAATCTGCTTCCACCGCCCTTTCAGGCAGTGAATTCCAGATCACAGCAGATCTCGGAGTAGGAACCCTGGTTGACCCCCTCCTCTCCCCCATCTCCCCCAGCTCATGGGTGCCGAGGCCAGTTGCGGTGCTCCAGCTGCTGTCCTGGGCGGGATCAGGGATCAGACCCAGTGGGGGGGGCCCCTCTCCTCTTTATGGGTCAGTAGCCCACCTGGCAGCTCGCTTAGCCACCGAGTCACTGAAGGGAGCCGGGCGCCGCGTTGTAATACTAACGCGGCTGATGTTTGGTTTTTGTGGTTTCTCCGCAGTGTTGGATGGTGTATTCAGTGAACAACGGTCGCAGAGCTCATTCCGGGCCACGCGAAAAAAACGGATCCGACGGGATAAGGTTCTGAAGGAGTTGGACAGTTAACGGCACTGGTGTGTTTACACGTGTGTGTGTGTGTCTGTGTGTGTTTTCACAAGCGTTAACAGAAAAACCTCTTTGCCGAGCGCAGCTCTTTACAAAGGAACAGCTTCGAATTCTTCCCATCAGCACTTTACGACCGCACTGAAGAAGCTATTCCACAGAAGCTGAGTCGCACCTGCAGATAAGTCGCACCCTATCGCAATAGTCTGCCTCTCCGTCCCAAAAAAATGTTGCACTATTGTATAAGCAGGGGGAGAGCTTGTTTGTTTGCTGTGTGTGTGTGTGTGTGTGTGTGGGTATATAAGATTTTGCACAAAGGAAATCAGCCCCCTTTTCCACCCACATTCTCCCCACGGTCTCGAGAAGGCTCGGGTACAAAGGTCTGGCTTCTGTACAAAGATTTTCCGGTTGATTTGCTTGAAAATCCACACTCCCGTCCCTGGGATACAGAGACTGCGGAGAGATCTCGGGAGAGTACATGACGCTTCTTGTGTGTACTTTTTGTGGGGGGGTGGGGGGGCGGTTTGCATTGACTGTAGCACCTTGTGCACGAGTACTGTAATAAATAAATGGATGGAAAGACTGAACTGCCTTGGTAACAGGATGCTTTGCTGTCTTTAGTACAGCCGAACCCCAATCCCACACATTAGTGAACTTCTCACCGGGTCTCCACCCCACTGTGTTTGGAGGGCCGTGCGGTGGATTACATGGTATTACATAGCGTTTACAGCACAGAAACAGGCCGCTCGGCCCAACAGCTCTGGGCCTCGGTTTAACGTCTCATCTGAAAGACGGCACCTCCAACAGTGCAGCACTGGAGTGTCAGCCTGGATTTTGTGTTCAAGTTTCTGGAGTGGGGTGTGAACCCACAACCTTCTGACTCATAGGCGAGAGTGCTACCAACAAAACATATGTTCATCAACTCATTACAATAAATTATGATGCGGAGATGCCGGTGTTGGACTGGGGTGGACAAAAATGAGAAGTCGCACAACACCAGGTTATAGGCCAACAGTTTTATTTAAAATTACGAGCTTTCGGAGCTCTGCTCCTTCTTCAGGTAAAGGTACTTTACCTGACGAAGGGGCAACAGCTCCGAAAGCTCGTAATTTTAAATAAAACTGTTGGACTATAACCTGGTGTTGTGCGACTTCTCATACAATAAATTAGATAGACTGTTCAGCACAGAAACAGGTCGTTCGGCCTAACTGGTCCATGCTGGTGTTTATGCTCCACACGAGCCTCCTCCCATTCACCTTCATCTAACTCTATCAGCATAGCCTTCTATTCTTTTCTCCCTCATGTCTTTATCTAGCATCCCTATTGAATGCACCGATAGTATTCGCCTCAACCACTCCCTGTGGGAGCGAGTTCCACATTCTCACCACTCTCTGGGTAAAGAAGTTTCTCCCGAATTCCCGATTGGATTTATTGGTGACTATCTTATATTTATGGCCCCTAGTTCTGGATTCCCCCTCAAGTGGAAACATCTTCTCTACGTCTACCCTATTAGGTCACCCCTCAGCCTTCTCTTTTCTCCAGGAAAGAGTCCTAGCCTGTTCAGTCTTTCAGGATAGTGATGGTGCCAAGGCGTTGTGCCACGAAGTGGCTAGATGCAGGTCTGTTCCCACAATTTGCCT
The DNA here is from genome assembly GCA_030390025.1 of Squalus acanthias. Lineage (NCBI taxonomy): Eukaryota > Metazoa > Chordata > Chondrichthyes > Squaliformes > Squalidae > Squalus > Squalus acanthias. The sequence continues at coordinate 37,283,862 of CM059443.1, forward strand.
GCACTTGTTGTGGTCCTGATCTGAAGGCCAAGTGCTTGAGGACAACATCAATGGGATGCTACAACCGGGAAGGTCCCGGGTGCGATTGCCAGCCTGTGCGAAGTTGGTTGACCTGTGTAGGGGTGCTACAGTTGTCCTCAGCACCCTAAGGCTGCTCCTGTGCACCTCCTGGTGGTCAGTTTCAGATCGGCTATGGCAAAGAACCCGGAAGAGAGGGCGGGGTCACCAGACTTGGTCATGAGGAGAAGGTAAAAGGACCTCTGCTGGTCCAGTGGGTCAAAGGACCTCTGCTGGCCCAGTGGGTAATTGCACCTTAGTTCTCCAGGTTTGGGCAAGACCAGGAATCCAGCTACTTATCACTAGCCAGCAACTCTTGTTGGAAGAAATGCATGTGTGGACGTCGGGCAAGGACGGGACTGCGCTCAGCTGTGATCGCCCGCCAATACCCACAGTCAGACAGCCTGCTGACCCTCGAAGTCCAGGCTCGTACATGACGAGCGGCCAGAACAGTTGAGATGGCTGCCTGTAGGAAGGAAGAAAGAACTGGCATTTATATAGTACCTTTTGCATCCTCAGGACGTCCCAAAGCAGTGAACAGCCAATGAAATAGAGAAGTTATGTTAAACTTGCATCGAACCATGGTTAGACCGCACTTGGAGTACTGTGTGCAGTTCTGGTCGCCATATCATAAAAAGGATATTGAGGCACTGGAGAGGGTGCAAAAAAGATTTACAAGGATGATGCCAGAACTGTGAGGTTATACCCGTCAGGAAAGGATGAGCAGGCTGGGTCTCTTTTCTCTTGAAAAGAGAAGGCTGAGGGGTGACCTAATCGAGGTCTTTAAAATTATGAAGGGTTTTGATAGAGTAGATACAGAGAGAACGTTTCCACTTGTGGGGAAGAGCAAAACTAGGGGCCATCAATATAAGATAGTCACCCAGAAATCTAATAGGGAATTCAGAAGAAACGTCTTTACCCAGAGAGTGGTGAGAATGTGGAACTCACTGCCACATAGTATAGATGCATTTAAGGGGAGGCTAGACAAGCACATCAGGGAGAAGGGAATAGAGGGTTATGCTGATAGGGTTAGATGAGGAAAGACGGGAGGAGGCTCGAGTGGAGCATAAACGCCGGCATGGACTGGTTGGGCCGAATGGCCTGTTTCTGTGCCATATATCCTGTGTAATCCTATGAATTACTTCTGAGCTCTAGCCACTGTTGTATTATGGGAAACATGGCAGGCAATGTGCGCACAGCAAGATCCCACACAACAGCAATGAGCAATTAATTGGTTTTGATGGTGTCGATTGAGGGATAAATATTGTCCAGGGCACCAGGAGAGTGCTCGGTTCTTCAAAACTAGTGGCACAGGATCTTTTACGTCCACCCACACAGACAGACGGGGCATCGGTTTAACGTCTCATCCAAAAGACGGCACCCTCCGACAGTGCAGGGCTCGCTCAGCGCTGCACTGGGGAGAGTCGGCCTAGATTTTTGTGCTCAAGTCTCTGGAGTGGGACTTGAACCCACGACCTCCTGACTCGGAGGCGAGAGAGAGAGTGCCGCCCACGGAGAGCCAGACTGACGCGATGGGGAAGAACTTGCGCCTCCCGTTTCACCACTGACCTGCCAGATACGCGATGACACCCAGACAGAACGAACTGAGGGCCACACGGCGGGAACAGCGACTGTTCAGGAGAAGCCAGCCAGCCCTGGAATGGGAGAGTAAAAAGGACCCAGGGTTAGAATCCCAGCAACGTCACCCACATCAATTGTCTCGAACCTTTTTATTTATTTATTTTTTTACAAAAAATGATAATTAAAATGGTGTGTGCCACCAAATGAGGTACCTGATCTGGTTTTTAAAATTCTCATTCTTTTTTCAAATCCCTCCGTGGCCTCGCCCGCCCCCTATCTCTGTAGCCTCCTCCAGCCCTACAACCCTCCGAGATCTCTGCGCTCCTCCAATTCTGGCCTCTTGGTGGCCGTGCCTTCAAGCTGCCTGGGCCCTAAGCTCTGGAATTCCCTCCCTAAACCTCTCCTCCTTCAAGACGCTCCTTAAAACCTACCTCTTCGACCAGATATTTGGTCACCTGTCCTAATATATTTTTTTACGTGGCTCGGTGTCAAATTTTGTGCGATAACGCCCCTGTGAAGCGCCATGGGACAATTTTTACTACGTTAAAGGCGCTATATAAATGCAACTTGTTGTTTGTGCCTTCAAAGGAATCTGCAGTTCACAGCCTCCCCACATGGGGTAAGGCCTGTGCCCTCTCATCTCCCAGAACCTGGTAACCGTGTGGTCCTGGCAGAGGCTTGGGATCCGTGCCCGACTGATCGCAGGCTATGATGTTCCAAGACCTGCAGCAGCCGTGTAATGGGAGATTTAGAAGTGGATCGACTGTGTCGTGTATGAGATTAATTAGCCAGGAGAGCCTCACGGATACTGGGGGGGGGGTCAATTGAAATTTCAAGACTGAGATCGATAGATTTCTCTGGGGCAAGGGTATCAAGGGATATGGAGCAAAGGCGGGTAGATGGCGTTGAGGTGCAGATCCGCCATGATCTGTCTGAATGGCGGAGCAGGCTCGAGGGGCTGAATGGCCTCCTGTTCCCATGTTTGCCTTTTCCTTGAAATTTATTAAACTTTATTTTGGAGTAAAGTTTTTGTAAGTATTTTCTGATGTGAACGCTATTTCATACGGGAGCTGGATACAAAAACCACAATGGGGAATCACACATCACTGCAATGCAAGGGCAGATGCGGGAGCCTATTCTGGGCCATCGAGCTCTTCCTCCCATGGGCGATAACCCACACGAGCAAAGGATAAACAGGGACTTCGGCATCTTTCAGACAAACCCGCACTGAGTCCAAAATAGCACGGGTTCCACCCACACTATTTAAATTAGCCTGACCATGGGACTTTGGCCTGGGCCAGGGTTAAGACAGAACTTGCATTTACACAGCGTCTTGCACAACCTCAGGACGTCCCAAAGCGCTTCACAGCCAATGAAGTACTTTTTGAAGTGTAGTCGCTGTTGTAATGTAGGAAACGCGGCAGCTAATTTGTAAGATCCCACAAACCGTAATGAGATAATGATCAGATAATCAATCTGTTTTTTAAGTGATGTTTGTTGAGGGATCAATATTTACCGGTACACCTGGCAGAACTCCCCAGCGCAGTTAGAAGATGTATCTGTTGCGTTTTTAAGTAAAATGTCCTGGATACAGGGACATGAGTGATGATCCTACCAACCCTGGCAGTGCGGAGTTATGTCGTGGCAACACTGTAAGAATATTTGGTTAAGATTCTCCTCCTGAGTATTTCTATATATTTTTTTTATTCGTTCATGGGATGTGGGCGTCGCTGGCAAGGCCAGCATTTATTGCCCATCCGTAATTGCCCTTGAGAAGGTGGTGGTGAGCCGCCTTCTTGAACCGCTGCAGTCCCGTGTGGTGAAGGTGCTCCCACAGTGCCGTTAGGGAGGGAGTTCCAGGAATTTGACCCAGCGACGATGAAGGAATGGCGATATATTTCCAAGTCAGGATGGTGTGTGACTTGGAGGTGGTGGTGTTCCCATGCGCCTGCTGGCCTTGTCCTTCTAGGTGGAAGAGGTCGCGGGTTTGGGAGGTGCTGTCGAAGAAGCCTTGGCGAGTCGCTGCAGTGCATCTTGTAGATGGTGCACACTGCAGCCACGGTACGCCGGTGGTGGAGGGAGTGAATGTTTAAGGTGGTGGATGGGGTGCCAATCAAGCGGGCTGCTTTGTCCTGGATGGTGTCGAGCTTCTTGAGTGTTGTTGGAGCTGCACTCATCCAGGCAAGTGGAGAGTATTCCATCACACTCCTGACTTGTGCCTTGTAGATGGTGGAAAGGCTTTGGGGAGTCAGGAGATGAGACACTCGCCACAGAATACCCAGCCTCTGACCTGCTCTTGCTGCCACAGTATTTATGTGGCTGGTCCAGTTAAGTTTTTGGTCAATGGTGACCCCCAGGATGTTGATGGTGGGGGATCCGGTGATGGTAATGCCGTTGAATGTCATGAGGCGGTGGTTAGACTCTCGCTTGTTGGAGATAGTCATTGCATGGCACTTCTGTGGCGCGAATGTTACCTGCCACTTATCAGCCCAAGCCTGAACGTTGTCCAGGTCTTGTTGCATGCGGGCATGGACTGCTTCATTATATGAGGAGTTGTGAATGGCGCTGAACACTGTGCAGTCATCAGCGAACATCCCCATTTCTGACCTTATGTTGGAGGGAAGGTCATTGATGAAGCAGCTGAAGATGGTTGGGCCTAGGACACTGCCTTGAGGAACTCCTGCAGCGATGTCCTGGGGCTGTGATGATTGACCATCAACCACCACACCATCTTCCTTTGTGCTTGGTATGACTATATACACAACAAACAACAACTTATATAGCGCCTTTAACACAGTAAAACGTCCCAAGGTGCTTCACAGGAGGGATTAACAGACAAGATTTAACACCGAGCCACATAAGGAGATATTAGGACAGGTTACCAAAAGCTTGGTCAAAGAGGTAGGTTTTAAGGAGCGTCTTCGGAATAGTGCCATGGGATTTTTATACATCCACCCGAGTGGGCAGATGGTTTAACGTCTCACCTGAAAGACGGCACCTCCGACAGTGCAGCACTCCCTCAGTACTGCCCCTCCGACAGTGCCGCACTCCCTCAGTACTGCCCCTCCGACAGTGCAGCACTTCCTCAGTACTGCCCCTCCGACAGTGCAGCGCTCCCTCAGTACTGCCCCTGACAGTGCAGCGCTCCCTCAGTACTGCCCCTCCGACAGTGCAGCGCTCCCTCAGTACTGCCCCTCGACAGTGCAGCGCTCCCTCAGTACTGCCCCTCGACAGTGCAGCGCTCCCTCAGTACTGCCCCTCCGACAGTGCAGCGCTCCCTCAGTACTGCCCCTGACAGTGCAGCGCTCCCTCAGTACTGCCCCTCCGACAGTGCAGCGCTCACTCAGTACTGCCCCTCCGATAGTGCAGCGCTCCCTCAGTACTGCCCCTCCGACAGTGCAGCGCTCCCTCAGTACTGCCCCTCCAACAGTGCAGTGCTCCCTCAGTCCTGCCCCTCCGACAGTGCAGCGCTCCCTCAGTACTGCCCCCGACAGTGCAGTGCTCCCTCAATACAGCCCCCGACAGTGCAGCACTCCCTCAGTTCTGCCCCTCCGACAGTGCAGCACTCCCTCAGTACTGCCCCTCCGACAGTGCAGCTTTCCCTCAGTACTGCCCCTCCGACAGTGCAGCACTCCCTCAGTTCTGCCCCTCCGACAGTGCAACACTCCCTCAGTACTGCCCCTCAGTACTGCCCCTCCGACAGTGCAGCACTCCCTCAGTACTGCCCCTCCGACAGTGCAGCACTCCCTCAGTACTGCTCCTCCGACAGTGCAGCGCTCCCTCAGTACTGCCCCTCCGACAGTGCGGCGCTCCCTCAGTACTGCCCCTCCGACAGTGCAGCGCTCCCTCAGTACTGCCCGACAGTGCAGCACTCCCTCAGTACTGCACTGGGACTGTCGGCCTGGATTATGTGCTCTGGAGCGAGGCTTGAACCCACGACATAATTCCGCCCTGCCCGGGTTGGGAGGGTCGTCACTCATGTCCCTGCATCCAGGACACCGTACTTAAAAAACGCAACAGATACATCTTCTAAACTGCGCTGGACCTCACGCGCCAGCAGCGCACGATTTGCTGATCCTCGCAGCGAGCGCGTTAACACCCACGCCTGAACATTCACACCACCACGGTACACAAGGTGAAAACCTCAGGACTCGAGGAGCAAATTAAATCTGGAGGAGGCAACTCGAGCACAGCTTATAGCTCTGGGAGTGGGGAGAACTCTTTTGCCTGCAGCATGTAACGATATTGTAAATGCATTCATGTTTAGGACTCTCAAACCTCTCCGCCTCTCTCTCTCCTTTAAGCCGCTCCTTAAAACCTCCCTCTTTGACCAAGCTTTTGGTCACCTGTCCTAATATCTCCTTATGTGGCTCGGTGTCAAATCTTGTTTGATAATCGCTCCTGTGAAGCACCTTGGGACGTTTTACTACATTAAAGGCGCTTTATAAATGCAGGTTGTTGTTTGTTGTATATAGAAATACTCAGGAGGAGAACCTTAACCAAATATTCTTACAGCGTTGCTTTGCACTGTGACCGGACGAGCCCCTGGCACCCAATGCTTTTTCTTTTACACTTCGTGTTTCTTTCTCCTCCTTCCTCCTCTTCTAGGCTGGAACCCCCACCCCGCTAAAACAACGATTCGAATTGAATTCCTGTCAAACAAAAGTCTGAGGGAAAGCGGCGAGGGGAATCGATGCAGCAAACTTGCACGGACCATTATTCCGTTTAAAAGAGTTCACTCAAACCAGCGCCGGCCGCAAAGCGGGCAGGTTTAAGGGTGGCACGTCCTCTCTCAGCTGGGCCAACCTGGCTTCCTTTTCAAGGGGCCTGTCCTGGGGGTCTTTCTGTAGAAGAAAAGCTCACACAAAGACTGTGGCTCATTAAACTCCCTGCTCACGCAATTGAGTGCTTCCCCGCGCCAAGCGACCTGGCTGATTACAGAATTAGGACTCGGTAAAAGCCACAAAGCAGCTCATTCTCTAACAAGCTCCCTTCTTTCCCCCTCTGGCACAGTTGATACGTGCACTGTCTGCTGTGGTACCGAGACACACAGACCACGAGACAAGCACTTAATCGAAGCACCACACTTCGGTGCTGAGGGAGGTGCTGCACTGTCAGGGGTGCCGTCATTCAGGTGTGACGTTAAACCGAGGCCCCATCTGCCCCTCTCAGGTGGATGTAAAAGATCCCATGGCACTACTTTGAAGAAGAGCAGGGGGAGTTCTCCCCGGTGTCCTGGGGCCAATATTTATCCCTCAGCCAACATCACTAAATAAACAGATTATCCGGTCATCATCACATTGCTGTTTGTGGGAGCTTGCTGTGCGCCAGTTGGTGGCCACGTTTCCTACATTATTCCTCAACCCCCTTTCAAAAATACGGGAGTGACTGTGAACTGCTTTGGGACAGTCCCGAGGATGAAATCGATGGAGGTGAAAATCGAGCGGTTTCTGTAACGGGCGGCCAATCTTCAACCTCAGTTTTACACCCGTGCAGAGACTTGAATATCCAGCCCATCGTCTCTCCGAGTGCGACCTGGTCACGCTGCTCTGATTTGCTGCATTACTGTTGCGGCCCTGGTAGCTGCAGAGTGCAGTTCCTCAGACAGCAACGCCCGACTTGTATTATGGGCTGTGACTCGCATTCGGCTGTTTACACAGAGTGCAGCAAGGTCATCAGCTTTGCCCCAACTTTAGAAAGGCTCTGCAGCGAGTTTATAAAATGTCCAGGAAAATCTCATGGATCCATCTGAGTACTTGTTCAACACAGAATTTGGTCCGCACTGGAGTTATACCGCACACGGTGCCAGGTCCCAGCCAAGAGGTGACCTCACATTGCATGGTCCGCACTGGAGTTATACCGCACACGGTGCCAGGTCCCGGCCAAGAGGTGACCTCACATTGCATGGTCCGCACTGGAGTTATACCGCACACGGTGCCAGGTCCCGGCCAAGAGGTGACCTCACATTGCATGGTCCGCACTGGAGTTATACCGCACACGGTGCCAGGTCCCGGCCAAGAGGTGACCTCACATTGCATGGTCCGCACTGGAGTTATACCGCACACGGTGCCAGGTCCCGGCCAAGAGGTGACCTCACATTGCATGGTCCGCACTGGAGTTATACCGCACATGGTGCCAGGTCCCGGCCAAGAGGTGACCTCACATTGCATGGTCCGCACTGGAGTTATACTGCACACGGTGCCAAGCTCAAACCAGCCTCCTGGAGTTGACCTCACATTGCTTGGTACTAACCGGCTATGGACCGAACTGGAGTTATGCTCCAGGTGGTGCTAAGCTAATCTCAGCTTCCTGGAGGTGACTTCACTGAAGCTGCGTCCTATCAATGTTACGACCTGAAGCTGCCTTTGCACCGGGTTTACTACCAGGACCACAGGCTCCCGGATTTGCCGCTGCCTGTGAATGGAAAATCCCCTGCTTTAGAGAATCCAGGAAATTTGCTTTGGTGTTGCCAGGAACACCATGACCTGGCACCGCCACTGCTGGCAAGACACTAGTCAACCACCCACCCCTTGTCAACCACGTTGGTGTGGGACTGGAGTCACATAGGCCAGCACGGGCAAAGACGGCAGATTTCCTTCCCTGAAGATCATGAATGAACCTGTTCATCAATCCAACATCTTCACAAACTCAAATTCTCAAAATGCCATGGTGGGATTTGAACTCACGTCCTCCAGATTATTCGTCCAGGCCTCTGGATTACTAGTAGCATAACCACTGTACTATTGTAACTCTGTGTATAATTCCATAAGACCAAACTGGAGTTATACTCCAGGTGGTGCCAAGCTAATCTCAGCTTCCTGGAGGTGACCTCACTGAGGCTGCGTCCTATCATCATTACGACCTGAAGCCGCCTTTGCACCGGGTTCACTGCCAGGATCATGGGTTCCCAGATCCTTGGAGCAGAGAAGGCTAAGAGGAGATTTGATAGAGGCGTTTAAAACCATGAAGGGTTTAGAGAGAGTAAATAAAGAGAAACTGTTTCCAATGGCTGAGGGGTCGATAACCAGAGGGCACAGATTTACTCCAGTCACTTCCTCCAAATTAAAGGTGTTGCTATGGGAACCCGCATGGGCCCTAGTTATGCCTGCCTGTTCATGGGATATGTGGAACATTCTTTGTTTCAGTCCTACTCAGGTCCCCTCCCTCACCTCTTTCTCCGGTACATCGATGACTGTATCGGTGCCATTTCCTGCTCTCGACCTGAACTAGATAAGTTCATTCACTTTACTTCCGATTTCCACCCTTCCCTCACCTTCACATGGTCCATCTCCGACTCGTCCCTTCCTTGACTTCTCCGTCTCCATTTCTGGCGATCGGCTTTCGACAAACATCCACTACAAGCCCACTGACTCCCACAGCTACCTGGACTACACTTCCTCCCACCCCGCTTCCTGTAAGGACTCTATTCCATTCTCCCAGTTTCTCCGTCTCCGCCGCGTCTGCTCAGACGATGCCACCTTCCATACCAGTGCTTCCGACCGAGGATTCCCCTCTACCGTGGTTGACACGACCCCTGACCGTGTCCGTTCCATTTCCCACACTTCTGCTCTCACCCCTTCTCCTCCCTCCCAGAACCACGATAGGGTTCCCCTTGTCCTCACCTTTCACCCCACCAGCCTCCACATTCAACGGATAATCCTCCGCCATTTCCGCCACCTCCAACGTGATCCCACCACCAAACACATCTTCCCCTCACCTCCCCTTTCAGCATTCCGAAGGGACCGCTCCCTCCGCGACACCCTGGTCCACTCCTCAATCACCCCTAACACCCCTTCTCCTTCGCCCGGCACCTTCCCATGCAAGCGCAGGAGATGCAACACCTGCACTTTTACCTCCTCCCTTCCCACTGTCCAGGGCCCCAAACACCCCTTCCAGGTGAAACAGCGATTTACTTGTACTTCTTGCAATTTAATATACTGTATTCGCTGCTCACGATGCTGTCTCCTCTACATTGGGGAGACCAAACGCAGATTGGGTGACCGCTTTGCGGAACACTTCCGTTCAGTCCAAAAGGGTGACCCTGAGCTTCCGGTCACCTGTCACTTTAATTCTCCGCTCCACTCCCACTCTGATCTCTCTGTCCTCGGCATATTACACTGTTCCAATGAAGCTCAACGTAAGCTCGAGGAACAGGACCTCATCTTACGATTAGGCACTTTACAGCCTTCCGGACTCAACATCAAGTTCAACAATTTCAGACAATAATCCCTGCCCACATTTTTCATGCTGTATGATTTTGCCATTCCCATTTGCAACATTTTATCTTTCCTGCCTCTTACATAAGCACAGTATGTTCTTTCAACTCCTTCCTCCCCTCCTAAAAAAAACACCCTGTCTCTGCACCTGCTTAATATCTGTGACATCTCCAGCTTTTTCCAGTTCTGATGAAGGGTCCCAGACCTGAAACGTTAACTCTGTTTCTCTCCACGGATGCTGCCTGGCCTGCTGAGTATTTCCAGCATTTTCTGTTGTTATTTCAGATTTCCAGCATCCGCAGTATTTTGCTACAGATTTAAGGTGATTGGAAAAAGAACCAGAGGCGACAGGAGGAAAACCTTTTTTACACAACGAGTGGTGAGGTTTTGGAATGCGCTGCCTGATAGGGTGGTGGATACAGGTTCAATAGTAGCCTTCATAAGGGAATTGGATAAATACTTGAAGGAGATAAAAATTGCAGGGATATGGGGAAAGAGCGGGAGAGTGGGACTAACTGGATCGCTCTTCGAAAGAGCCGGCGCAGACTCGACAGGCCGAATGGCCTCCTTCTGTGCCGTACTATTCCATGATATGCAGCGGCAACTGTGCACTCGCACGCATTTGCAGGGCTATGGGGAGAGAGCAGGGGAGTGGGCACCTAATTGGACGGCTCTTTCACAGAGCTGGCATGATGGGCCGAGTGGCCTCTTTCTGTGCTGCACCATTCCATAATTCTATCCAGTTTGCATCGAAACCGTTCTTGAATCAATGAAAAAACTAGCCTAAGTGGGTCTGCAAGCTGCCAGTCTTAATGCTCATTAAAGTCAATCCCAACACATCAGCTCTGTCCAGCCACACCTTTTTTTAAAAAAAAGGAAGCAGGATTTTTTTTCTTTTTGTCCCAATATTTTTTTTACCTGTCTGGTTCCGCCTCCCCTCCGCAGACCTCGGCGGCCAGGTAGCCGTGCATCAGCGCCAGGAGCATGCAGCACAGGTGCAGAGAGAGCGAGAGAGCCGCCAGTCCCCGGGACACGCAGCGCAGCAGCCGCCGGGACAGCGTCCACGGGACCAGCGACCGCGACTCGCCGCCGGACTGCGGCGAGCGGAGCTGCAACAGCAGAGTGGCCGAGAGCAGGGACATGAGGGCGGCCAAGACTGCCAGGAAGAGCAGGGCGGCCAGGCAGCGCTCCGGCGACAGGTAGACGGAGCCCGGAGCCTCCACCGCCGCCCTCCTGTCTGCTTGCTGCATAACTGCATCAGTTTTAAAAAAGTTTGCATCAACTTTGTTCTTGTCCGGAGTCTCTCTCTCTCTCTCTCTCACTGCCTTCACTGTGACTTCGTTCCTTCACCACTTTACGGCTGCAATTTCCGCTCAGTCATTGCATATTAAATTGCATTAATACAAAGCAAAACAACTTAAAACAGAATATAGATTTAAAGTAATTGGTAGAAGGATTAGAGGGGAGTTGAGGAGAACTTTTTTCACCCAGAGGGTGGTGGGGGTCTGGAACTCACTGCCTGAAAGGGTGGTAGAGGCAGAAACCCTCATCACATTTAAAAAATACTTGGATATGCACTTGAAGTGCTGTAACCTACAGGGCTACGGACCAAGAGCTGGAAAGTGGGGTTAGGCTGGACAGCTCTTTTTCGGCCGGCACGGACACGATGGGCCGAATGGCCTCCTTCTGTGCAGTAAATTTCAATGATTCTACAAATATATTTAATTCTGACGAAGGGTCATCGACCTGAAACGTTGACTCTGTTTTTCTCTCTCTACAGACGCTGCCTGACCTGCTGAGTGTTTCCAGCATTTTCTGTTTTTTATTTCAGATCTCCAGCATCCGCAGGATTTTGCCTTTTGTATTAAAGATAAAATAGGTGAATGGCTGCAGAGATAGTGGATGCGTTGGTTGTAATCTACCAAAATTCCCTGGATTCTGGAGAGGTCCCAGCGGATTGGAAAACCGCAAATGTAACGCCCCTATTCAAGAAAGGAGGGAGGCAGAAAGCAGGAAACTATAGGCCAGTTAGCCTAACATCTGACATTGGGAAAATGCTGGAATCCATTATTAAGGAGGTAATAGCAGGACATTTAGAAAATCATAAGACAATCAAGCAGAGTCAACATGGTTTTATGAAAGGGAAATCGTGTTTGACAAATTTGCTGGAGTTCTTTGAGGATGTAACAAACAGGGTGGATAAAGGGGAACCAGTAGATGTCGTGTATTTGGATTTCCAGAAGGCATTCGATAAGGTGCCACATAAAAGGTTACTGCACAAGATAAGAGCGCACGGGGTTGGGGGTAATATATTGGCATGGATAGGGGATTGGTTAACTAACAGAAAACAGAGAGTTGGGATAAATGGGTCATTTTCCGGTTGGCAATCAGTAACTACAGGGATCAGTGCTGGGGCCTCAACTATTTACAATCTATATTAATGACTTGGATGAAGGAACCGTGTGCACTGTAGCCAAATTTGCTGATGATACAAAGATAGGTGGGTCAGCAAGTTGTGAGGAGGACACAAAGAGTCTGCAAAGGGATATAGATAGGTTAAGTGAGTGGGCAAAAATTTGGCAGATGGAGTATAATGTGGGAAAATGTGAGGTTATCCACTTTGGAAGGAAGAATGAAAAAGCAAATTATTATTTAAATGGAGTGAGACTACAAAATGCTGCGGTACAAAGGGATCTGAGGGTCCTCGTACATGAAACACAAAAAGTTAGCATGCAGGTACAGCAAGTAATTAGGAAGGCAAATGGAATGTTGGCCTTTATTGCAAGGGGGATGGAGTATAAAAGTAGGGAAGTTTTGATGCAACTTTACAGGGCGCTGGTGAGACCGCACCTGGAGTACTGCGTACAGTTTTGGTCTCCTTATTTAAGGAAGGATATACTTGCATTGGAGGCAGTGCAGAGAAGGTTCACTAGGTTGATTCCTGGGATGAAGGGGTTGACGTATGATGAAAGGTTGAGTCTATACTCATTGGAGTTTAGAAGAATGAGAGGTGATCTTATTGAAACATATAAGATTCTGAGGGGGCTTGACAGGGTAGATGCTGAGAGGATGTTTCCCCTAGTGGGGGTATCTAGAACTAGGGGGCATAGTTTCAGAATAAGGGATCGCCCATTTAAGACGGAGATGAGGAGGAGTTTCTTCTCTCAGAGGGTCGTGAATCTTTGGAATTCTCTACCCCAGAGAGCTGTGGAGGCGGAGTCATTGAATATTATCAAGGTGGAGATTGACAGACGTTTGAACTACAAGGGAGTCAAGGGGTGTGGGGAGAGAGCGGGAAAGTGGTGTTGAGGCCAAGGTTGGATCAGCGATGATCTTATTGAATGGCGGAGCAGGCTCGAGGGGCCGATTGGCCGACTCCTGCTCCTTATGTCAATCAATTGCCGTGGAGGAGAAATTTTCAAATATGTTTTCAAAGGAAGAGCATTTCTACAGCGCCTTTCACAACCTCAGGACGTCTCAAAGCACTTTACAGTCAATTAAGTACTTTTTTGAAGTGTAGTCACTGTTGTAATGTAGGAAACACAGCAGCCAATTTGCACACAGCAAGCTCCCACAAACAGCAATGTGATAATGACCAGATAATCTGTTTATGTTGGTTGAGGGATAAATATTGGCCCCAGGACACCAGGGATAACTCCCCTGCTCTTCTTTGAAATAGTTTCATGGGATCTTTTATATCCACCTGAGAGAGCAGACGGGGCCTTGGTTTAGCGTCTCATCCAAAAGGTGACACCTCTGACAGTGCGGCGCTCCCTCAGCACTGCACTGGGAGTGTCAGCCTAGATTTTGTGCTCAAGTCTCTGGAGTGGGACTATGAACCCACAACCTTCTGACTCAGAGGTGAGAGTGCCGCCCACTGAGCCACAGCTGACACTATGCAAAACCATACTAAGCACAACAGGGATGAGGGACTTCAGTTACGTGGAGCGTCTAGAGAAGCTGGGATTGTTCTCCTTAGAACAACAACAACTTGTATTTATATAGCGCCTTTAACATAGCAAAATGTCCCAAGGCGCTGCACAGGAGCGATTATCAGACAAACCTTTGACACCGAGCCACATAAGTAGATATTAGGATGGGTTGGTCAAAGAGTTCGGTTTTAAGGAGCGTCTTAAAGGAGGAGAGAGAGGCGGAGAGGTTTAGGGAGGGAATTCCAGAGCTTAGGGCCCAGGCAGCTGAAGGCACGGCCGCCAATGGTGGAGCGATTGGAAATCGAGGATGAGAGGCCAGAATTGGAGGAGTGCTGAGATCTCGGGAGGGGGTGTAGGACTGGAGGAGGTTACAGAGATAGGGAGGGGCAAGGCCATGGAGGGATTTGGAAAACAAGGATGAGTAGAGGAGTTAACGGGAGATTTAATAAAGCGGTTCAAAATTATGAGGAGTTTGATAGAGTAAAGGGGAAGAAATTATTTCCGCTGGCGGGAGGGTCGGTAACCAGGGGACACAGATTAAAGATAATTGGCAAAAGAACCAGAGGGGAGATGAGGAGAATTTTATTTATGCAGCGAGTTGTGGTGATCTGGAATGCGCTGCCTGAAAGGGCGGTGGAAGCAGATTCAATAGTAACTTTCAAAAGGGGAACTGGATAAATACTTGAAAAGGAAAAATCTGCAGGGCTATGGGGAAGGTGGCGGGGGTGGGGGGAGAGGGGGGGAGAGTGGAATGAATTGGAGAGCTCTTTCAAAGAGCCGGCACAGACACGATGGGCCGAATGGCCTCTGGTGCTGTCAGATTGTATGATGATTCTATAATCTTCACTTAATTCAAAGTTGCTTGCTTCAAGTGATCTGATTACGAGGAGCGTGCTGAGTGCTTGGAATGAGATTTACAATCGATAAGCTCCTTTTAACAATTTGGAGCGCTGAAACTATACGTGAGAGACTCTCACTCCAAATGAAAGCGAGGGGTCAGTTTTGAAATGAAAATTGCTTTTACTCCCTGGCCTCACCTATTTTTAGTCGATCGCCTAAAACATTTTCAAAAAAACAATCCAGTCTGTATTCAACTGAGGCAGTGGATAACTGTTTAGTTTAAACAGACAAGACAATAGTATCACAGATAGAAATCTGGGTGAATATCTTAACCAGTTCACTAAATTTAGCACATAGGGGAAATTGAACCCCAAATATTTTCAGAGTAATGCTATTTTTTTTTAATTGAATATGTAGTTTATTTCTAGCCAATTAATAATTACAATTAACATATTCATGCTCCTCACTGAATTGCAATTTTACATTTTAAAATCTCCATTTTATTTTTGAAATGTATTTCTGTATTAATAGCCAGTTTCCCATTTTCCCCTTCCCCATCCCCCCCTCCCCATTCCTTCTCGCTTTCCCATTCCCTCTCTCCCTTTCCCTTCCCCATTCCTGCTCTTTCCCCATTCCCCCTCCCTTTCCCCATCCCCCCTCCCTTTCCCCATCCCCTTCTCCCTTTCCCCATTCCCGCTCTTTCCCCATTACCCCCTCCCTTTCCCCATTCCCCCTCCCTTTCCCCATTCCCCCTCCCTTTCCTCATTTTCCTTCTCCCTTTCCCCATTCCCCCATTTTCCCTATTCCCCCTCTTTCCCCATTCTCCCTCTCCCTTTCCCCATTCCCTCTCTTTCCCCGTTCCCCCTCTCCCTTTCCCCATTCCCTCTCTTTCCCCATTCCCCCTCTTTCCCCATTCCCCCTCTTTCCCCATTCCCCCTCTTTCCCCATTCCCCCTCTTTCCCCGTTAGTTAAGATGCTAGTTGCCGATGCAGAGCCACTGACCCAGATGCAGTTTCCATTCTTGTCTCATTTGCATCGTCTAAGTTTCCCAGGGTTTCCTTAGCAACGGAGATTAGCGTGTATCTCCAAACTGTGGGAACCTGATCTGAGGAGCAGCGAGAATTTGCATTAACCATTTAAGGGACGTGGCAGAATTGTGCACCAAGATCTTAATGAATATTAAATACATTGGCTCTTGAATTGGACCAGACCCAAGAGCTGAATTTGCTCTGGTGTTGAAAATATGGAGGGGACCAGTTTTCCTGCCCCTCTCCTTAATTCTCTAACTCAGCCTGGGGCACAATGCCATGGCCCCCACCCCCGTATCTTGCCCATTCTTCACCTGAGTCCAGAGACTGAATGAATGGCGCATGCTACTCGACCATGTGGGGCATTACCACAGGCAAGCCCGATCTTTTTAATCAGAGGGCTGTTATGATATGCAATTACTTGCCAGAAACAAGGGTGGCAGCAGGGTACGGTAGTGTAGTGGTTATACTACTGGACAAGTAATCCGGAGAACATGAGTTAAAATCCCACCGGGGCAGCTTGAGAATTTGAATTCACTTAAAAAATTAAAAAAATCTAGAAATAAAAAGCTGGTCTCAGTAATAGTGACCATGAAGCTGTTGGATTGTTGTTTTTAAAAAAAAAAGGACGTGTTTATTCGCAACACCAAAAGCTCTGATTGGTCCCCTTGGATGACAAGTCCTGATTGCTGATTGGTCCCCTTGGATGACAAGTCCTGATTGCTGATTGGTCCCCTTGGAGGACCAGACACACCCAGCAGTTTCTCTGGAACGTGTAATTAGATCCTCCCAGCCAAAGTGATCAGTTACGTTGCAAAGTGGAACTCGAGCCATTCTGACTGCCGACTCCAGACAGAGCAGAGCTCACATGGAACAGACAGGGCTCACCCTCGCGGGTTAAGACCTTCTCCCACCCCCCAAACAAGTTCCTGCCACCCCACCCAAGTTACTGACATACTCCCCCCCGCCACCCTTCTCCCCCCCTCCGATTCCCTCTCTCGCTCCGATTCCCCCTCTCTCTCTCCCCCTCCGATTCCCTCTCTCTCTCTCCCCCTCCGATTCCCTCTCTCACTCCGATTCCCCCTCTCTCTCCCCCTCCAATTCCCTCTCTCGCTCTGATACGGGGTAGGACATTTAGGACTGAGATGAGGAGAAATTTCTTCACTCAGAGGGTGGTGAACTTGTGGAATTCTCTGCCACAGAAGGCTGTGGAGGCCAAGTCACTGAATATATTTAAGAAGGAGATAGATAGATTTCTGGACACAAAAGGCATCAAGGGGTATGGGGAGAGAGCAGGAATATGGTATTGAGATAGAGGATCAGCCATCATATTGGCTCCTATTTTTCTATGATTCCCTCTCTCCCCCCCCCCCCCCCCTCCGATCCCTGCTCTATCTCTCTCCCCTCTCCTCTCCCCCTCCCCTCCTCTCTCTCTCCCCTTTCAATCCTCTTCCCCCCGGCCAGCACTCATCCAGTGACGGGCCTCGTCCCACGGAGCTGAACAAAGCCCGGCCTGCGCAGTACTGCAGCCACAACCGTGGGGTACGGCGCTTGCGCGGCCTCGGTAACAGCGCGCAAGGGGATCGGGTGCACACGCGCAAGAAAGGGGGCGGGGCCAATCGCAGAAGGACTCAAAAATGTTCGTGCAGATAATCACTTTGTAAAAAAAAACCAGTTTCACTAATGTCCTTCTTTACGTTAGGAATCCTGCCGTCCTTAACCCGGTCTGGGGCTAATTGTGACTCCAATCCCACACCAACATGGCCCTCTGAATCGGCCTCGCAAGCCCCTCCATTGTATGAGAACAGACTGCAGCGGTTCCAGAAGAAGGCCCACCACCACCTTCTCCGGGCAACGAGGGAATGGGCAATAAACGCCGGCCGAGCCAATGACGTCCACAATCCCCAGAATGAGTTTTAAAAAGAAAACCAGAATCAGTAGTGGCTTCTAAAAGGGAAGTGGATAACTATTTCAAAAAATAAAATCGAATGGGAAATGGGGCTGAATGGATAGCTCTTCCAGAGTGCCAGCACAGACATAATGGGCTGAACGGCCTCCTTCAGTGCTGTAAGATTAAGAAGAACATAAGAAACAGGAGCAGGAGTCGGCCACACGGCCCCTCGAGCCTGCTCCGCCATTCAATAAGATCATGGCTGATCTTCTACCTCAACTCCACTTTCCCGCCCGCTCCTGATGCTATTATGCAGGAGGCATCACTGGATAGCGACCGGGGATGGGAGCCCATTGCTGATATTTTGTTCCCCTCTTCCTTAGCTGGGGGACCTGAGTCCAGTTGTAGAACAGGTCAGGGAGGAAACCCGACTGTGTGCCTCAGTACCACGCTGGAGGGTGGGTGACGTAAGAAAATTACTAGGCACTTGGTCTAAGCGTTAAACAAAGCTTTAATCAACTGTTTTACAACATGGAGGTCTAATTGTGTCCTTCACTAGTTCCTGTTAAGAATGTCCTGCGCAAGCTGGGCCCGTGCCCGAGTATTTATACTCCCTGGACAGCGCCACCCGCAGGCCACTCAGTATTATTTCATAAGTCTTTCTTTCATGAATGACAGATTCATGTCAGTGGGGATCCAGTAGGGGACAGAGTTGCCAACGGCGAAGAATATCCGGCAGAGTGCAAAACTGAGCTGCCGATTCGCTGTCGCCCGTTTTGCATGGCCGCCCGAGGCGACTTTCTACCTCACTGAGTGTCTCATCGATCCACAGACAAACCACTGATTGCCTCTTCAGAAAGTGACACAAAGAAAGAAAGACTTGCATTTCTATAGCGCCTTTCACAACCTCGTGACGTCCCAAAACGCTCTACAGCCAATGAAGTACTTATGAAGTGTAGTCACTTGTAATTGCGACAGCCAATTTGCGCACAGCAGGACTGTCGTATGAGGAGAGATTGGGTCCAGTAGGTCTGTATTCACGAGAGTTTAGAAGAATGAGAGGGGATCTCATTGAAACATAAAATTCTGACAGGGCTAGACAGACTTGGTGCAGGGAGGATGTTTCCCTTGGCTGGGGTGTCTAGAACGAGGGGTCACAGTCTCAGGATACGGGATAGGACATTTAGGACTGAGATGAGGAGAAATTTCTTCACTTAGAGGGTGGTGAACCTGTGGAATTCTCTACCACAGAAGGCTGTGGAGGCCAAGTCACTGAATATATTTAAGAAGGAGATAGATAGATTTCTAGACACAAAAGGCATCAAGGGGTATGGGGAGAGAGCGGGAATATGGTATTGAGATAGAGGATCAGTCATGATCAGATTGAATGGTGGAGCAGGCTCGAAGGGCCGAATGGCCTACTCCTGCTCCTATTTTTCTATGTTTCTATCCCACAAACAGCATTGTGATAATGACCAGAGAATCTGTTTTTTAGTGATGTTGGTTGAGGGATAAATATTGTCCAGAACACGGGGGAGGATTCCCCTGCTCTTCTTCAAAATAGTGGCTGTGGGATCTTTTACATCCACCTGAGGGGGCAGACGGGGTCTCGGTTTAACATCTCATCCGAAAGACGGCACCTCCGACAGTGCAGCACTCCCTCCATACTGCACTGGGAGTATCGGTCTGGATCAAGTTTCTGGAGTGGGACTTGAACCCACGCCCTATCTGACTCAGAGGTGAGAGTGCTACCCACCGAGCCACGGCTCACACTGACTGTCTGTTTCTTCAATTCTGACATGCTCCCTCCTTGGCGACATCATCTGCAGACGTAAGGTCTACGTGTAGATCGATGACACCCTTGCTCCATCTCTCCAGCCCCTCCACTGCCTCTGTGCTGTCGCTTTGCCTGTCCGACATCCAGTCTTGGAGCAGCTGCAGTTGCCTCCCGCTCAGCATTGTGAAGACTGAAGCCCTCCAGCCACAAACTCCGCGCCCTTGGCACTGACTCCAGTCCCCCAGCTCCGCCACTTCTCAGGCTGAACCAGACTATACCGAAGGAAGGATGTACCTGCCTTTAGAGGGGGGCAACGAAGGTTCACGAGATTGATTCCTGGGATGAGAGGGCTGTCCTCTGAGGAGAGATTGAGTAGAATGGGCCGATACCCTCAGGAGTTTAGAAGAATGAGAGGTGATCTCATTGAAACATACAAGATTCTGAGGGGGATTGACGGGGTAGATGCTGAGAGGTTGTTTCCCCCTGGCTGGAGAGTCTAGAACTAGGGGGTCACAGTCTCAGGATAAGGGGTCGGCCATTTAAGACTGAGATGAGGAGGAATTTCTTCCCTCAGAAGGTTGTGAATCTTTGGAATTCTTTACCCCAGAGGGCTGTGAATGCTGAATCATTGAGTGTATTAAGACAGAGTTAGATAGATTTTTGGACTCTAGGGGAATCGAGGGATATGGGGATCGGGCAGGAAAATGCAGTTGAGGTCGCAGATCAGCCATGATCTTATTGAATGGCGGAGCAGGCTCGAGGGGCCGAATGGCCTATTCCTGCTCCTAAATCTTATGTTCTTATGTTGACTATTCCAACGCACTCCAGGCCGGCCTCCCATCTCCCTCCCTCCACAAACTTCAGCTCATCCCAAACTCTGCTGCCCGTGTCCTAACTCACACCAAGTCCCGTTCACCCATCACCCCACTCTGCTCGCTGACCGACATTGGCTCCCGGTCCGGCAGTGCCTCAATTTTAAAATTCTCATCCGTGTTTTCAAATCGCTCCATGGCCTCGCCCCCCTCCCAATCTCTGTAACCTCCTCCAGTCCTATAACCAATGTTTTTGTTAAGCTGCGCGGGTGCGCAGCGATCTGGAGGTCCCGCGCAGGCTGCTCAATGGCTTTATAATGGAAATAAGCGCGCATGCGCGGTAATTTAAAGGGACCGCGCACCCCAAAAAAAATTTGCAGGAACATTGCCTACAACCCTCCAAGATCTTTAAAAACCTTCTCAAAACCTACCTCTTTGATGCTGTTTCCGGACACCCCTTGTAACCCCTCCTCTCCGGTTTCAGTGCCCATTTGTGAAACACCATCAACCGGGTTTCACGATATAGAAAAGCAATGTGTTGTTGTCAGCTGGACAGCTTATTTATTTTTAAATTAATTCTCTGGATCTGGGCGTCGTTGGCAAGGCCAGCATTTATTGCCCACCCCTAATTGCCCTTGAGCAGGTGGTGGTGAGCCGCCTACTTGAACCGCTGCAGTCCGTGTGGTGAAGGTGCTCCCACAGTGCTGTTAGGGAGAGAGTACCAGGATTTTGACCCAGCGACGATGAAGGAACGGCGATATATTTCCAAGTCAGGTTGATGTGTGACTTGGAGAGAAACTTGGAGGGGAACTTGGAGGTGGTGGTGTTCCCATGCGCCTGCTGTCCTTGTCCTTCTAGGTGGAAGAGGTCGCGGGTTTGGGAGGTGCTGCCGAAGAAGCCTTGGCGAGTTGCTGCAGTGCAGAAAATATTAACACACTCCTGGGAAACTCCCCCCCCCCCCCCTCCTTATGCAAATACTGATTGTTAGTTACCAGAGAAAAGCAGCGTAATTATTGCAGAAATGTTTTCAATTGGTAAAATGAAAGAAAGACTTGCATTTATATAGTGTCTTTCGCAACCTCAGGATGTCCCAAAGCGCTTTACAACCAATGAAGTACTTTTTGAAGTGCAGTCACTGTTGTAATGTAGGAAACGCAGCAGCTAATTTGCGCACAGCAAGCTCCCACAAACAGCAATGTGATAATGACCGGATAATCTGTTTTCAGTGATGTTGATTGAGGGATAAATATTTTTTACCCAGGACACCGGGGAGAACTCCCCCCTGCTCTTTTCAAAATAGTCCCACGGGATCTTTTACATTCACCTGAGAGAGCAGACTTGGTTTAACCTCTCCTCCGAAAAATGGCACCTCCGACAGTGCAGCACTCCCTCAACACTGCACTGAAGTGTCAGCCTAGATTTTTGTGTTTAAGTCTCTGGAGTGGGACTATGACCCCACAACCTTCTGACTCCAGAGGTGAGGGTGCTGCCCACTGAGCCACTGGCTGACACACCCACGGGTAACATCGGGAGGCCGATGTTGCCCACGGAACCGTACCCCAGGAAGAGAGGAACAGAGAAAATTAGGGGAATAAAGCAAGGACAAGTTGCGACAGTATTTGAATAATTAGATGCGGATCCCACATTCATCCTCTCTCATCTGCCCCAGTGCGCACACAGCCCTTGCCTATCTGGCAGCTCACTGGCTCTCTCCTGTGGCCTTTATTAGTATTGCAGTGTCCAGCGAGTAGGGAACTGCACGGATTGCAGTCTGAGGGGTAAATTCTCAATTTCAGCGGGGGCGAATTACCCGCTCGTTATACACACCGCCCGATTTAACATTCCATTGAAACCCCAGCCGATAGTTAGAATGTACCCTAAAGCTCTTAACCACTGGCTTCTCACAGGCACCCAAAACTCTGTTGCCCCATATCCTAACTCGCACCAAGTCCCATTCACCCATCACCCCCTGTGCTCGCTGATATACATTGGCTCCTGGTCCGGTAATGCCTCGCTTTTAAAATTCTCATCCTTGTGTTCAAATCGCTCCATGGCCCTCGCCCCTCCCAATCTCTGTAACCTCCTCCAGCCCCACAACCCTCCGAGATCTCTGCGCTCCTCCAATTCTGACCTCTTGTGCATCCCCCGATTTTAATCGCCCCACCATTGGTGGCTGTGCCTTCAGCTGCCTGGGCCCCGAGCTCTGGAATTCCCTCCCTAAACCTCTCCGCCTCTCTCTCCTCCTCCAAGACACTCTTTAAAACCTACCTCTTTGACTAAGCTTTTAGTCACCTCTCCTAATGTCTCCTTATGTGGCTCGGTGTCTGGGGCGCAGACTGTTACAGTAATCGTAACGGTCTGCTGGATTACCTTTCAACCTGTCGGTCAGATCCTGCAATGTTCTAAGTTCTCGTTCCTATTTATTGTATGGACAGATGATCTGTTTTTAGTGATGTTGTTTGAGGGATAAGTATTGGCCCCAGGTCACCGGGGAGCACTCCCCTGCTCTTCAAAATAGTACCGTGGGATCTTTTAGGTCCTATTTAAATGTGAGTGTTTTCTTTTTATCTGCCCTTGTCAAAAACATGGACGAATTGTCAGGGTGAAAGACCAGCGAGCAACAACAGGGGGAGCTGATCACCAACAAATGAGGAGGAGGAGCTTCCAGCAGTTGCCATCAGGGGGCGGTGTTCACTTAAAGGGACACTCACCTGAACCTCAAAGAATCTTATAATCAGATAAAGGGAAACAGCTGCCCTGTTACCGTGTCTCTTTGAAACAGCCATGTTGCCAGGTGACGGGCCGTTGAACCCTGGGTATAAACTGACAAGGCAGCCCGCCACATTCTGTCAACTGATTGGACGAGACTCCTCACTCCTAATTTCAAGATAATAATTTATTTAAACATTGTTTGAATCCCCGATTTCCATCGCTCCACCATTGGCGGCTGTGCCTTTAGCTGCCTGGGCCCAAAGCTGTGGAATTCCCTCCCTAAACCTCTCCGCCTCTCTCTCCTCCTTAAAGTCACTCATTAAAACCTACCTCTTTGACCAAGCTTTTGGTCGCCTGTCCTGATTTCTCCTTATGTGGCTCGGTGTCAAATTTTGTTTATTATACGCTCCTGTGAAGCACCTTGGGACGTTTTACTATGTTAAAGGCGCTATATAAATACACGTTGCTGTTGTTGTTGTTGATTGGGGTCCGTGGTTTTCAAACTTTAGCTATTCACAGTAAACGCACTGCCCCCAACTGGTGCTGAGCCGCACAGACCAGGAAGATCCCGGAGTCGATCCCTGGTCTGTGCTGAGTTGTCTGAACTCAGCCTTGGGTGGCAGAGGAGGATCCCCATCGATGCTTCTGGACTAGGGAGTGGGGGGAAAAATCAGCCAGGATCCCGCTCCCGATGGCCGTCCAGCGACCTCCCCCCCCCCCACCCCCAGCCCCCACCGCCCGCCCAGTCAGGTAAGGACCGGTTCAGACTCAGCCGTGATGCCCCACACAGTCGAATATTCCGATGCTTTGGCTCACAAGTGAAGGCATCGCGAAGGCACCCGGCGCCTGTCGAATCATGCCCCTGTCCTGAGCCCAATTGTAGCAATCCCTCCCCCTCCCCACTCCAGAGACTTGGGCACATAATCTAGTCTGACACTCCCAGTGCAGTACTGAGGGAGCGCTGCACTGTCGGAGGGGCAGTACTGAGGGAGCGCTGCACTGTCGGAGGGGCAGTACTGAGGGAGCGCTGCACTGTCGGAGGGGTAGTACTGAGGGAGCACTGCACTTTCAGAGGGGTAGTACTGAGGGAGCACTGCACTGTCGGAGGGGCAGTACTGAGGGAGCGCCGCACTGTCGGAGGGGCAGTACTGAGGGAGCGCTGCACTGTCGGAGGGGCAGTACTGAGGGAACGCTGCACTGTCGGAGGGGCAGTATTGAGGGAGCGCTGCACTGTCAGAGGGGCAGTACTGAGGGAGAGCCGCACTGTCGGAGGGGCAGTACTGAGGGAGCGCCGCACTGTCGGAGGGGCAGTACTGAGGGAGCGCCGCACTGTCGGAGGGGCAGTACTGAGGGAGCGCTGCACTGTCGGAGGGGCAGTACTGAGGGAGCGCTGCACTGTCGGAGGGGCAGTACTGAGGGAGCGCTGCACTGTTGGAGGGGCAGTACTGAGGGAGTGCCGCACTGTCGGAGGGGCAGTACTGAGGGAACGCTGCACTGTCGGAGGGGCAGTATTGAGGGAGCGCTGCACTGTCAGAGGGGCAGTACTGAGGGAGAGCCGCACTGTCGGAGGGGCGGTACTGAGGGAGCGCTGCACTGTTGGAGGGGCAGTACTGAGGGAGTGCTGCACAGTCGGAGGGGCAGTACTGAGGGAGCGCCGCACTGTCAGAGGGGCAGTACTGAGGAAGAGCTGCACTGTCGGAGGGGCAGTACTGAGGGAGAGCTGCACTGTCGGAGGGGCAGTACTGAGGGAGCGCTGCACTGTCGGAGGGGCAGTACTGAGGGAGCGCCGCACTGTAGGAGGGGCAGTACTGAGGGAGTGCTGCACTGTCGATGGGGCAGTACTGAGGGAGTGCTGCACTGTCGGAGGGGCAGTACTGAGGGAGTGCTGCACTGTCGATGGGGCAGTACTGAGGGAGTGCTGCACTGTCGGAGGGGCAGTACTGAGGGAGCGCTGCACTGTCGGAGGGGCAGTACTGAGGGAGCGCTGCACTGTCGGAGGGGCAGCACTGAGGGAGCGCTGCACTGTCGGGGGGGCAGTACTGAGGGAGCGCTGCACTGTCGGAGGGGCAGTACTGAGGGAGCGCTGCACTGTCGGAGGGGCAGCACTGAGGGAGCGCTGCACTGTTGAGGGGTGTTGTCTTTTGGATAAGATGTTAAACCGAGGCCCCGTCTGCTCTTTCAGGTGGACGTAAAAGATGCCGTGGCCACTCTTTGAAAGAAGAGCAGGGGGGAGCTCTCCCCAGTGTCCTGGGGCCAATATTTATGCCTCAACTAAATTATCCGACCATTATCACATTGCTGTTTGTGGGAGCTTGCTGTGCGCAAATTGGCTGCCGTGTTTCCTACATTACAACAGTGACTACACTTCAAAAAAGTACTTCATTGGCTGCAAAGTTCTTTCTTTTCTTTTTAATGTTGAGGCAGAGAGTATCCCAATTAACACAGAAATCCAGGAATGTGGCTGGAAATTTAGGGATGGATGTTGCGTGTTGGGTTTGTGAAGTTGGTTCTCCAATGATGTCTCTTCCCTCTCAGCGGAGGGAAAACCCGCGGAAAGTGGTCGAGCAGCCCACAAGATGTTCCTACCTTTGCCGGCCCGCGTCACGCTATTCGGCTTCCCTCCAGCTCACTGTGCGTGGCTGCCTCCACACAGCAGATGCTGCAGTGCTCGGGGAGCTCTGCTCGGCTCAGCTCCTGGAGCCAGCAGCTGCGATAAGGTCAGAGTTTGAGGGTTTCCTGTTGAGGTCTGAGCGCACACTGAGGCAGACAGAACCTGACAGATAGGGAGGCAGAGTGGCTGTGGTTCGAGAGAGAGAGAGCGAGAGAGAGAGAGAGGGAGAGAGAGAGAAATGCAGACAGAGGAACAGAGAGCACCAGAAAGAATATAAAAGTAGAGAGCGAGAGACAAACACAGAGAGCGTGAGTGAAAAGAGAGACAGAGAGCTAGAGAGGGTTGTGGATGCTCAGTCGTTGAGTATATTCAAGACTCTGATCGATAGGTTTTTGGACTCTAGGGGAATCAAGGGATTTGGAGGTCGGGCGGGAAAGTGGAGTTGAGGTCGAAGATCAGCCCTGATCTTATTGAATGGTGGAGCAGGCTCGAGGGGCCGAATGGCCGACTCCTGCTCCTAATTCTTATGTTCTTACAAAATGAATACAAAGGCAGAGAAAGAGAGAGAAATAGACAGAGGGGCATTCGGACCAGGAGGAGGCCATTCAGCCCCTCGAACCTGTTCCGCCATTCAATTAGATCGCGGCTGATCTGTATCTCAACTCCATTTACCCGCCTTTGCTCCGTATCCCTCGATACCCTTACCCAACAAAAATCGATCGATCTTAGTCTTGAAAGCTCCAATTGACCCTCAGCATCCACAGCCTTTGAGAGTGCCAGATTTCTACAACACTTGCGCTTCTTCATTTCCCTCCTAAACGACCTAGCTCTGGTCTCCTCATTCTGGACTCCCCCCCACCAGAGGAAATATTTTCTCTGTATCTACAGAAGAACATAAGACGTAGGATCAGGAGTCGGTCATTCGGCCCCTCGAGCCTGCTCCGTCATTCAATAAGATCAGGGCTGATCTGATCTTGGCCTCAACTCCACTTTCCCGCCCACTCCCCATAACCCTCGACTCCCCTGTAGCTCAAATATCTGTCTCTCTCCACCTTGAATATATTCAATGACCCAGGGATGGATTTTGCCAATGGGGAGCTTTTGGAGGCGGGACTCCCACTTGTCAGGTATTAGTCCCGCCTCCATCAACTTCTGGCTAACCCATGCTATTTTTCCTTGATTAACCTTGTTAAGCCCGCCCAGTGGGCTTAGCAGGCCAATTAAGGGAAAGCCGGTTACAAAGAACGTCAACGTATGACGCTTCATCTGTCAAAAATTTTTGACAGATGAATTGTCATCGTTTGACAGCTCTGTGAAGCTGTTAAACACTGACATTTCTGTAGTTTGATGAGTTCTTGAATTCAAGACTCATCAAACCTCTTTCTTTAGCAGAAATTGTTGTTGCATTGGAGAATGCAGCGGCCATCTGTCATCTCTGCCGGTGAGATGCGAGACTCTCCGCATCCCCAACTCTTGAAGCCTGCAGGAAGAAACAAAGGTAAGTAAACTTTTTCTAACACTTTCCACTTACCTCACATACTCACCTCTCCACACTTGCACCCATCACTGACCTCCACAGCGCACTTTTGCACCTCTCCGACCCCCGCAGACCCACTGCTCGCCTCGGTGACCCTGGCGGGGTTCGCAGCCTTCGGGAAGCCCGCACTTATGTGGGCAAAATGGGGATAATCCTCTTATCTGCCTGTTAACTACCTGTTAATAGGCAGATAAGTGGCTGTAATCCCCTTCCCGCCTCCAAGGAGACGGGACCCGGCGCGGGTCGGCTACCCGCCTCCTAGCAAGATGGCACGGAGGCGGGTTGGGCACCCGCCCCCAGATTCTGCCATTTTCCTGGCAGTCCCGCCTCCATACCCGCCTCCCCAGGGCTGGCATGATCGCCCCCCCAGCCGCCACAGCTCTCTGGGGAAAAGAATTCCAAAGATTCACGACCCTCTGAGAGAAGAAATTCCTCCTCATTTCCGTTTTAAAAGGGTGCCCCCTTATTCTGAAATTATGCCCCCTAGTTTTAGATTCCCCCACGAGGGGAAACATCCTCTCAGCATCCACCCTGTCAAGTCCCTTCAGAATCTTATATGTTTCAATAAAATCCCCTCTCATTCTTCTAAACTCCAATGAGTATAGGCCCAACCTGCTCAACCTTTCTTCATAAGACAACCCGATCAAATCCGTTTCGACATTTTAAACACCTCGATCAGATCACCCCTCAACCTTCTAAACTCGAGGGAATACAAGCCCAGTCTATGCAACCTGCCCTCATAATTTAACCCTCTGGTGAATCTGTGCTGCTCCTCCTTCAAGGCCAATATATCTTTCTTGAGGTGCGGTGCCCAGAACTGAACGCAGTTACTCCAAATGCGGTCTAACCATAGAGTCATAGGGCTGGATTTTGATACTGGGGTCGGGTTGGTGTCGTGAATCCCACTTTTTGGGTTGTAGACCCGCCTCCATCGACTTGTGGCCAACCCACTGTATTTTCCCTTGATTGACCTTGTTGAGCCCGCCCAGTGGGCTCAGCAGGCCAATTAAGGGCCACCCGGCAACAGGTGACGTCACAGATTGACATTTCATCTGTCAAGAGCTTTTGACAGATGAAATATCAGCGTTTGACAGCTCTGTGAAGCTGTCAAACACTGACAATATGATTTCTAACTTGAGTCCTTCCTCTCAGGCTGAGTTAGAAATCATTCCAGCACAGAAAACAGAAGGCTGCAGTTTTTGACAGCACCACGGCTTTTCTGCTTTCTGTGCCGGTGAGATTTCTGACTCCCAAGAACTGAAGGGCTGACACCTGCAGGAGGAAGTTAAGGTAAGTAAAACTTTTTCCCCACACTTTACACTTACCTTACACACTTACCTCTGCACACATGCACCCATCACTCACCTGCCCACCGGATATATCGACCCCTCCAACCCCTGCAGACCCACGGTCCACCCCGATAACTTGGCGTGGTTGCCACCTGTCGGGAAGCCCACATTTCAGCGATTAAAATAGGGATTAGGCAAAAAACTGCCTGTTAACTACCTGTTAACAGGTAGTTATTTGTCACTAATCCCTTCCCGCCTCGGGGAGTCGGGTTCCAGCACAGGTCTGGTACCCGCCGCCAGCGAAACTGGCATGGAGGCGGGTTGGATGCGGGATGGGGTCGGGACCCATGAATCTGCAACTTTAACCCCCCACACGCCTCCAAACCCGACTCCATGGGTCAATGAAAATCCAGCCCTTAGAGTTATACAGCACAGAAAGAGGCCCTTCGGCCCATCGTGTCCGCGCCGGCCATCAAGCCCTGTCTATTCTAATCCCATTTTCCAGCACTTGGTCCGTAGCCTTGTATGCTATGGCGTTTCAAGTGCTCATCTAAATGCTTCTTGAATGTTGTGAGGGTTCCTGCCTCTACCACCCTTTCAGGCAGTGAGTTCCAGATTCCAACCACCCTCTGGGTGAAAAAGTTTTTCCTCAAATCTCCTCTAAACCTCCTGCTCCTTACCTTGAAACTATGCCCCCTGGTTATTGACCCCTCTACTAAGGGGAAAAGTTCCTTTCTATCTACCCTATCTATGCCCCTCATAATTTTGTACACCTCAATCAGGTCCCCCCTCAGCCTTCTCTGCTCCAAGGAAAACAACCCCAGCCTGTCCAGTCTCTCTTCATAGCTGAAGCGCTCCAGCCCAGGTAACAACCTGGTGAATCTCCTCTGCACCCTCTCCAATGCAATCACATCCTTCCTATAGTGCGGCGACCAGAACTGCACACAGTATTCCAGCTGTGGCCTATGACGTAAGAAAACTACTCGGCACTTGGTCTAAGCGTTAAACAAAGCTTTAATCAACTGTTTTACAACATGGAGATCTAGTTGTGTCCTTCACTAGTTCCGGATAAGAATGTCCTGCGCAAGCTGGGCCTGTGTCTGAGTATTTATACTCTCCCTGGACAGCGCCACCCGCAGGCCACTCAGTATGATTTCATAAGTCATGAATGACAGATTCATGTCAGCCTAACTAGCGTTTTGTACAGCTCCATCATAACCTCCCTGCTCTTATATTCTATGCCTCGGCTAATGAAGGCAAGTATCCCATATGCCTTTTTAATCACCTTATCTACCTGTCCTGCTGCCTTCAGGGATCTATGTACATGCACACCAAGGTCCCTCTGATCCTCTGTCCTTCCTAGGGTCCTACCATTCATTGTGTATTCCCTTGCCTT
The DNA here is from genome assembly GCA_030390025.1 of Squalus acanthias. Lineage (NCBI taxonomy): Eukaryota > Metazoa > Chordata > Chondrichthyes > Squaliformes > Squalidae > Squalus > Squalus acanthias. Next base: position 37,313,541 of record CM059443.1, read on the forward strand.
GTTAGTCCTCCCAAAATGCATCACCTCACACTTTTCAGGGTTAAATTCCATTTGCCACTGTTCTGCCCATCTAACCAACCCGTCTATATCGTCCTGTAGCCTGAGGCTTCGCTCCTCGCTATTTACCACTCCACCAATTTTCGTGTCATCTGCAAACTTACTGATCATACCTCCTACATTCATATCTAAATCATTAATGTACACTACAAACAGCAAAGGACCCAGCACCGATCCCTGCAGTACACCACTGGACACAGGCTTCCAGTCACAAAAACAACCTTCGACCATCACCCTCTGCCTCCTGCCACTAAGCCAATTTTGGATCCAATGTGCCAAATTGCCCTGGACCCCATGGGCTCTTATCTTCTTGACCAGTCTCCCATGTGGGACCTTGTCAAAAGCCTTACTGAAGTCCATGTAGACTACATCAACTGCACTACCCTCATCCACATACCTAGTCACCCCCTCGAAAAATTCAATCAAATTGGTTAGACATGATCTTCCCCTGACAAAGCCATGCTGACTATCCTTGATTAATCCTTGCCTGTCCAAGTGGAGACTAATTCTGTCCCTCAGAATTTTTTCCAATAATTTCCCTACCACTGATGCTAGGCTCACTGGCCTGTAATTCCCTACTACCCTTCTTGAATAATGGTACTACGTTAGCAGTTCTCCAGTCCTCTGGCACCTCCCCTGATAGCCAAGTTCTGCACTCATGAAGACGGTCTCAATCGGGATCTTGGGTTTATGTCACGATACATGACGTGATCCGGACTCGAGTCGTCGTTAGCTTGTTCACAGATGTGATTCCCAGTAAAAAAGTAAAAATTTTCCCAGTAAAAAAGTAAATTTTTTTTTTAAAGCTTTTCGTTTTACATACAGACGGCAGCTTTTGACACGTTAGAACCCCTGCGACTTCACCTCATTGTCTCAGTTGTATCTTGCTATGTCTTTTGATGTGGTACCTTCCTGGAAGACTTAATTAACTTTATCACACCTCGGCAGATAGTCAGGATGATTTAATTTATTGGTCTGCAATTGTAAAGTACACATGCTTTTTTTCCATCTATATATGCTCTGACGATTCTGTATCCAATTTACTTCACCTGAGGAAGGAGCGATAGTTCCGAAAGCTTGTGATTTCAAATAAAACTGTTGGACTATAACCTGGTGTTGTGCGACCTCTCAATTTTGACCTCCCCTGTGGCCAGAGAAGTTCTGAAAATTTGTGTCAGAGCCCCTGCAATCTCCTCCCTTGCCTCACACAGCAGCCTGGGATACATCTCGTCTGGGCCTGGGGATTTATCCATTTTTAAGCCTGCTAAAACCGCTAGTACCTCCTCCCTCTCAATACTAATTTGTTCAAGTATATCACAATCCTCCTGCCTGATTTCTATGCCTACATCGTCCTTCTCCATAGTGAACACAGATCCAAAATATTCATTTAAAACCTCACCCACATCTTCCGGCTCTACACACAGATTGCCACTTTGGTCCCTAATGGGCCCTACTCTTTCCCTGGTTATCCTCTTGCCCTTAATATACTTATAAAACACCTTGATTCATTGAATTTCTTCACTTTGACATTCAGAGCACTGATCAGAAATCACATCGCGTCAACACCCGCTTGTGGCCTTCGCGATGCTTTGCTTTAATTAAACAGTCGGGTTCCTCTGTATCGAACCTACCTTAACACTAACACCTGAAATGGGAACGTCCACCACTGCCCAGACTGAAGTATCAACAGAATATCACCTCTACTCTCCAATTGTGCCTGTATTTCTCTCAGTGTCTCTGTCTCTCTCTCTGTTGCTAACTATTTCTATATGTGAGTGTGTACTTCTCTTTCCGGTCTGTCTCTTTCTCTCTGTTTCTTTTTGTCTTTTTTCTGTCTGTCTATTTTTTCTCTGTCGCTGCCTTTCTCTCAGTCTGTCTCTCACTCATTCTTTTTCTCATTCTCTGTCTAAGACTGTTTCCCACCCCCCCCCCGCCCCCCTTTTCTCTCTCTCTGATTATCTGTCTATTCTACTCTCCCTCTGTTTCTCTGCCTCTGTCGGCCTTTCTCTCTCTACCTGTCGCTCTCACTCTCTGCCTTTGTATTCTTTCTCTTGCTCTCTGTTTCTCCGTTCAGCTGAACAGAGCTCTGGTTAGACCTCACCTGGAGTCACTGCGTCCAGCTCTGGGCACCGCGTCTCAGGAAGGATATACTGGCCTTGGAGCGGGTGCAGCCAATGTTCCTGTTAAGCTGCGTGGCTGTGCAGCGTTCTGGAGGTCCCGCGCAGGCTGTTCAACGGCTTTATAATGGAAAAAAACACGCACGCGCAATAATTTGAATGGGCCGCGTAGCCAAAATAAATTGTCGGGAGCAGCGCAGATACACCAGAATGATACCGCAGCTAAAAGGATTAAATTATGAGGACAGGTTGCATAGACTGGGCTTGTATTTCCTTGAATGTAGAAGATTAAGGGGTGATCTGATTGAGGTGTTTCAGATGATTAAAAGAGTTAATAGCGTAGAGAGAGAGAAACTATTTCCTCTGGTGGGGGGAGTCCAGAACAAGGGGGACAGAACCTTAAAATTAGAGCCAGGCCGTTCAGGGGTGATGTCAGGAAGCACATCTTCACACAAAGGGTGGTGGAAATCTGGAACTCTCTCCCCCAAAAAGCTGTTGAGGCTGGGAGTCAATTGAAAATGTCAAAACTGAGATTGATAGATTTTTGTTGTGCAAGGCTATTCAGGGTTAGGGAACCAAGGCAGGTAGATGGTGTTCAGATACAGATCGGCCGTGATCTAATTGAATGGCAGAACAGGCTCGAGGGGCTGAATGGCCTCCTCCTGTTCCTATGTTCCTAGACAGGGTAGTGGAGACAAAAGATAGACTCGGGATTGCTGAGTGCTGTACTGGGAGAGTTAGGGTACCAGAGAGATGAATTTTGATGTTTTTTTTTTTCCATCCATGACAGTTGTTATGTTCGTCTCACTTCAGAAACCACATGGTTTATTTTTGCCTGAGTAGGTTTGAGTCGTGTGTGCTTCTCTTCCAATCCTCTCTGTCAGAGAGATGGCAGAGCAAGAAAAAAAGCAGAAGTAGATGAGAATCACATCTCATCTCTGGCTAAAGAGGAGGCGTGAACAGAACGTCCGAGAGTTCAAGCCCACGGCGGTCGTCCAGCTGGTCCAGACTGTCACGAGCCTCGCCCCTGACTCCCAGTCTATTTAAACCCTGCTGGTGGACCTCCGCTGGCATTGCGCGTGGGCAGTCTGGGACCAGGAGCAAAAGTTGCGATTGCTCCGCTGCTAACCTGGCCTGTGCCTTTAAGCGTGCTGCTCAGGCACGCTCTGTGCTTTGAATAAGGGGAGGCTAGACAAGCATATTAGGGAGACGGGAATAGAGGGTTCTGCTGATCGATTTAGATGAGGAAAGACGGGAGGAGGCTCGCGTGGAGCATAAACGCCGGCATGGACTGGTTGGGCCGAATGGCCTGTTTCTGTGCCGTATATCCTGTGTAATCCTATGTAATAGGCACCTGCCATGATAAGTTGGAGGCTAATCGCTGCGGCTGCTGGAAGAATTTGTAGGCTGGCGGCTGCTTGTAAATCCCCGGCTCTTGCCCTTGGAGAGAGAGAGCTCAGGTTATCCCAAGTTAAAGAAAAACCACAGTCAGTCCTGGCACAAAGTCCACGTGTAACTTTCAGTAGGAGTCATTAAATAACGATGAGGAGAGGGACCACTGCCTGGCCCAGGGGCATTGAGACCAAAGAACAACAACAACTTACATTTATACAGCGCCTTTAACATAGTAAAATGTCCCAAGTTGCTTCACAGGAGCTTTATCAAAACATTTTTGACTCCGAGCCACATAAGGAGATATTAGGGACAGGTGACCAAAAGCTTGGTCAAAGAGGTCGGTTTTAAGGAGCGTCTTAAAGGAGGAGAGAGAGGTAGAGAGGCAAAGAGATTCAGGGAGGGAATTCCAGAGCTTAGGGCCCAGGCAGCTGAAGGCACGGCCGCCAATGGTGGAGCGATGAAAATCGGGGATGCAAAAGAGGAGCGCAGAGATCTTGGAGGGTTGAAGGGCTGGAGGAGGTTACGGAGATAGCGAGGTGACGAGGCCATGGAAGGAGTTGAAAACAAGGATGAGAATTTTAAAATCGAGGTGTTGCTGGACCAGGAGCCAATGTAGGTAAGCGAGCAACAGGGGTGATGGGTGAACGAGACTTAGTGTGAGTTAGAATACGGACAGCAGAGTTTTGGCTGAATTCACGTTCATGGAGGACCTCAACTGGAGCACCTCTGCAGTTGTCCTAGCTTAGATTAGCTAGCTCAGCACAAACTGGTCTGAATGGCTCAGTACCACACCATACACATCCTTTGCCTATTGACTCATTAGCTTCCATCAGCCCCTATCTGGACTGAATCATTCGAGGAGACCCATTCCATCAGCTCCTATCTAGATTTGTACCCAACTCCCAAAGGTAAGAGGTTACAGTTCTAACCCTTCGTTCCGCCAAGTCCATCACACTATCTCTATATCCAATGGCTTTACATCTAGTGCCCTAGGCCCCCACATGAAGATTGGCCACATGAGGGAAGGTTGGGTGGTGTCTGTGTGTAAACTCCAGCATAAGGCAGCACTTCTAGTGTTGAAAGTTAAAGGAAAAAATGCAAGACATGGAATGAAAGTTCCCCCTCTCTGTGGGCTATAAGGGGTCCTTTGTGAAATAAGTCCAGGCAGTCGCAACCCAGTCACTGTTGGCCAAGAAAAAAAATCCCATTACAGAAAACATTAGGAACAGGAGGAGGCCATTCAGCCCCTCGAGCCTGTTCCGCCATTCAATTAGATCATGGCTGATCTTTACCTCAACTCCATTTACCTGCTTTAACTCCATATTCACTTGATACTCTTACCTAACAAAACTCTATCGATCTAAACAGAAGACAGGCAGCAAAATAGAGACAGACAGAAACCGAGAAAGACACACAAAGAAAGACTTGCATTTATAAAGCACCTTTCACGACCACCAGATGTTGCAAAGCGATTTACAGCCAATGAAGTACTTTTGAAGTGTAGTCACTGAATTGTAATGTTGGAAACACGGCAGCCAATTTGCATACAGCAAGCTCCCACAAACAGCAATGTGATAATGACCAGATAATCTGTTTTAGTACAAAAGCAAAATACTGCGGATGTGGGAAATCTGCAATAAAAACAGAAAATGCTGGAAATACTCAGCAGGTCAGGCAGCATCTGTGGAGAGAGAAACAAAGTTAACGTTTCAGGTCGATGACCCTTCGTCAGAACTGGGCTGTGATGTTTTCGTGATGTTGATTGAGGGATAAATATTGGCCCAGGACACCAGGTTTAATAGTAACTTTCAAAAGGGAATTTGGTATATATAGCTGAAATGGAACTATGGGGAAAGTGCGGGGGAGTGGGACTAATTGGCTAGAGATGGCGCAGGCCCGATGAGCTGAATGGTCTCCTTCTGTGCTGTATGATTCTATTCTATTATTCTAGTGGAGATAGTTCTCATGCATATGGTTGAGATAATGAAGAAGTGGGATGAATCTACTCCCCACATAAGCAACACATTGCAAGAAGTTTCTCACCACATGCAGAGCACCTGGAGAGAGAGTGACAGTCAGGAGATTTCTGCAGCAACAAGGCACCAGGAGGAGGTACAAGGCAATGAAGTACTTTTTGAAGTGGAGTCACTGTTGTGATGTAGGAAACGCAGCTGCCAATTTGCGCACAGCAAGCTCCCACAAACAGCAATGTGATAATGACCCAGATAATCTGTTTTTAGTGATATTGATTGAGGAATAAATATTGGTCCCAGGACACCAGGGAGAACTCCCCTGCTCTTCTTCGAAATAGTGCCATGGGATCTTTTACATCCACCTGATAGAGCAGACGGGGCCTCAGTTTAATATCTCATCTGAAAGACGGCCCCTCTGACAGTGCAGCGTTCCCTCAGTACTGCGCTGGACTGTCAGCCTAGATTTTGTGCTCAGGTCTCTGGAGTGGGGACTGTGAACCCACGACCTTCTGACTCAGAGGCGAGAGAGAGAGAGAGAGTGTGCTACACACTGAGCCACTGGCTGACACTTAATACAGAAACAGAGAGAGCCACACAAAGAAAGACCCACAGAGAAACACAGAGACATACACAGAATCTGAGAGAGTCAGGCAGAGAGCAGAGAGAGGAATAAACTGGAGATAAAACTCACATGTGGTGGAATCTCTATCAATGCCTCTTACGCGTACTTTCATTCTGTATCTACACTAAATCTCTGTTCTTGCTCATTCTACTGAGATAGACAAATATTGCAGAAATATATTAAGATTAACAGTAGTTTACACAGAGCTGCGAGGCAGTATTCAATCTGCTTTTCCCAGTACCTCTGGACGAGATTATAATTAAATGAGTCACTAGATTTCAGAGAGATTTATCCTGTTGCTCGCTGACCTACATTGGCACCCGGTCCAGCAACGAATTGATTTAAACATTTTCATCCTCGTTTTCAAATCCCTCCATGGCCTCGTCCCTCTTTATCTCTGTAACCTCCTCCAGCCCTACAACCCTCCGAGATCTCTGCGCTCCTCCAATTCTGGCCTCTTGAGCATCCCCGATTTTAATCGCTCCACCATTGGCGGCCGTGCCTTCAGTTACCTGGGCCCTGAGCTCTGGAATTCCCTCCCTAAACCTCTCTGCCTCTCTCTCCTCCTTTAAGACGCTCCTTAAAACCTACCTCTTTGACCAAGCTTTTTGGTCACCTGTCCTAATATCTCCTTATGTGGCTCGGTGTCGAATTTTGTTTGATAATCGCTCCTGTGAAGCGCATTGGGACGTTTTAACTACGTTACAGGCGCTATGTAAATGCAAGTTGTTGTTGTTGCGTCTGTTGTGATGGATAAGAGTTGAGTCACTATTCAAATGATAAGAAAGTAAAGATATTTTTATTATATACTTGTGAGATACAGCTGATCGCCTCAAATTTGATTACTGCTAACTTGTTTTGCATATTGCAGAGGATACATATTGGTGTGGAAAATGTCATTTCAAAGGTATTATTTCTATGCAAATTATTTTGATTGGAAACCAAATTGGAACGATGTAACATGGACTGTTTTATCCTGTAATCAATTAAATGAAGAGAAAGTACTGGGTAACCCATAGTAATGGGCTGGGATGGTGTACCAGGGAGGTGGAAATCAGCACATTCATTTGGTAAATTTATTCCAATTATGAAAGGCAGCTTGGGTTGGATTTTCCTTTGAATGATTGCCCATTGTCTGGTGCTTTTGGAGCTGCCTAGTGCCTCAAAACTGCCGGTCTAACATTGCACCAGAATTATCCGCCCAAAACATTCACCTTTAAGGCCCGCCCTACCGCCTTTAAATGGGATCAAATGGGCGCAGCTAACCCCTCTGAGGCATTTTCCCCGACATAAAAACATAAGAATTAAGAGCAGGAGTCGGCCATTCGGCCCCTCGAGTCTGCTCCGCCATTCAATAAGATCATGGCTGATCATCGACCTCAACTGCACTTTCCCGCCCGATCCCCATATCCCTTCATTCCCTTAATATTCAAAAATCTATCGATCTGAGTCTTGAATATACTCAATGACTGAGCCTCCACAGCACCTCTGGGGTAGAGAATTCCAAAGATTCACCACCCTCTGAGTGAAGAAATTTCTCCTTATCTCAGTCCTAAATGGCCCACCCCTTATTCTGAGATTGTGACCCCTGGTTCTAGACTCTCCAGCTGGGGGAAACATCCTCCCTGCATCTACCCTGTCAAGCCCTGTAAGAATTTTGTATGTTTCAATGAGATCACCTCTCATTCTTCTAAACTCTAGAGAATATAGGCCTAGTCTACTCAATCTCTCCTCACAGAACAATCCCCCCATCCCAGGAACCAGTCTGGTAAACCTTCATTGCACTCCCTCTATGGCAAGCATATCCTTCCTTAGGTAAGGAGACCAAAACTGTACACAATACTCCAGGTGTGGTCTCACCAGGGCCCTATATAATTGCAGTAAGACGTCTTTACTCTTATACTCAAATCCTCTTGTAATAAAGGCCAACATACCATTTGCTTTCCTAATTGCTTACTGTACCTGCATGTTAACTTTCAGTGATTCGTGTACAAAGACACCCAGGTCCTTCTGAACACCAACATTTCCCACTCTCTCACCATTTAAAAAATACTCTGCTTTTCTATTTTTCCTACCAAAGTGGATAACTTCACATTTCTCTACATTATATTCCATATAATGAAATATATGACCCAAATTATGACTACCAGTATATAAGTCACCATTCATTATATAACACGTCGCAGAAGCTGTTTGTTCCCTACACGCAGATACCCACTCACCAGGGGAGCAGCACTGTCTCTACCAGAACGAGGCATCACTGGCTTGATTTGCTTTGCCACTGGATCCTTCCAGGCAACATCTTCTGAGTTTGCACATTGCTATCTAGAAGGTGACTAATGCTCTCTTCGTTTCCTTCCCAATGGAGCCAGAGTTTCAAAGAGAGAGATAGAGATAGAGAGAGAGAGCTATTTCAGTTCTATAGACTGACAGGGTTCGAACAGATGCAAGGAACAATTGGCCATATGAAAACTCCCTGAATATTATAAAGAAAGACTTGCATTTCTACAGCGCCTTTCACGACCAACGGACGTCCCAAAGCGCTTTACAGCCAATGAAGTACTTTTTGAAGTGTAGTCACTGTTGTAATGTAGGAAATGCGGTAGCCAACTTGCGCACAGCAAGCTCCCACAAACAGCAATGTGATCATCTGTTTTACTGATGTTGATTGAGGGATAAATATTGCCCAGGACACCGGGGAGAACTCCCCTGCTCCACTTCAAAATAGTGCCATGGGATCTTTTACGTCCACTTGAGAGAGCAGACGGGGCCTCGGTTTAATGCCTCATCCAAAAGACGGCACCTCCAACAGTGCAGCACTCCCTCAGCACTGCGCTGGGAGTGTCAGCCTAGATTTTTGTGCTCAAATCTCTGGAGGAGATTACAGAAATAGGGAGGGACGAGGCCATGGTGGATTTGAAAACAAGGATGAGAATTTGGAAATCGAGGCATTGCCGGACCGGGAGCCAGTGTAGGTCAGCGAGCACAGGGTTGGGGGGGGGGGGGGGGCTGATGGGTGAACGGGACTTGGTGCGAGTTAGGACACGGACAGCAGAGTTTTGGATAAGCTCAACTTTACGGAGGTCTATCTACGACTACTCCTGAACGCCGTGTTTTTGTGCCAGCTGTCTTACTTGCTCGACCTCCTTCTATGGGGTGAGATGAGGTTGAGCGGAGGACGGCTGGGAAGGTTCCCCGAGAGCCTTAGAGGTCCAAGGTGACCCTGGTCTCAGGGAAGCAGCTGTCCCAGAAGGACCAGCTTCTGGTTACTTCTACCTTGCCGTATCAAGGGTGTCGGGCTCATATCTGGAGCTCCCTGATGAAAGAACATAAGAACGTAAGAATTAGGAGCAGGAGTCGGCCATACGGCCCCTCGAGCCTGCTCCGCCATTCAATATGATCATGACTGATCTTCTACCTCAACTCCACTTTCCTGCACTATCCCCATATCCCTTGATTCCCTTAATATCCAAAAATCTATCGATCTGAGTCTTGAATATACCCAATGACTGAGCCTCCACCGCCCTCTGGGGTAGAGAATTCCAAAGATTCACCACCCTCTGAGTGAAGAAATTTCTCCTCATCTCAGCCCTACATGTGAAGGTGTTGGAAGGGGTTCTCAAGGACATAGGTTCAGTGTCATTGACTGAAGAGATAGAAACATCTGCACCCAGTCCTTGCAACCTACTGGCGCAGGTCATAGACTTAGAAGTGCTGTTGTTCGGTGGCATTGTAGACTAAATAGTCCCAATTAGGTCTTAGAAGCCTTGTGAAAGTGTCCCATCCAAGCCATCTATTAGTAGCTTCTACTACAGAAGCCATTCCCGCCCTTTGTGGTTCAGTGGGTAGCACCTTCGCCTCTGAGTCAGAAGGTTGTGAATTTCAAGTCCCACACCAGAGACTTGAGCAGAAAATTCTAGGCTGACACTCCAGTGCTGAGGGAGTGCTGCACTGTGGGAGGTGCTGTCTTTTGGATGAGACGTTAAACCGAGGTCCTGTCTGCCCTCTCAGGTGGACAGAAAAGATCCCATGGCTCTATTTCGAAGAGTAGGGGCGTTCTCCCTGGTGCCCGGGGCCAATATTTATTCCTCAATCAATATCACTAAAAACAGATTATCTGGGTCATTATCACATTGCTGTTTGTGGGAGCTTGCTGTGCGCAAATTGGCAGCTGCGTTTCCTACATCACAACAGTGACTCCACTTCAAAAAGTACTTCATTGCCTTGTACCTCCTCCTGGTGCCTTGTTGCTGCAGAAATCTCCTGACTGTCACTCTCTCTCCAGGTGCTCTGCATGTGGTGAGAAACTTCTTGCAATGTGTTGCTTATGTGGGGAGTAGATTCATCCCACTTCTTCATTATCTCAACCATATGCATGAGAACTATCTCCACTAGAATAATAGAATAGAATCATACAGCACAGAAGGAGGCCATTCAGCTCATCGGGCCTGCGCCATCTCTAGCCAATTAGTCCCACTCCCCCGCACTTTCCCCATAGTTTCCTTTTCAGCTATATATATCAAATTCCCTTTTGAAAGTTACTATTGAATCTGCTTCCACCGCCCTTTCAGGCAGCGCATTCCAGATCCTAATAAGTGTTCCCACTTGTGGGGAAGAACATAGCTAGAGGCCATCAATATAAGATAGTCACCAAGAAATCAAATAGGGAATTCAGAAGAAACTTCTTCACCCAGAGAGTGGTGAGAATGTGGAACTCGCTACCACAGGGAGTGGTTGGGGCAAATAGTATCGATGCATTTCAGGGGAAGCTAGATAAACACATGAGGGAAAAGGGAATAGAGGGTTATGCTGATAGAGTTAGATGAGGAAAGATGGGAGGAGGCTCGAGTGGAGCATAAACACCGGCATGGACTGGTTGGGCCGAATGGTCTGTTTCTGTGCCGTATATCCTGTGTAATCCTATAGAACCCGCTGTGAAAACATTCTCCTCATCTCGCCGCTGATTCTTTTGCCAATCACCTTAAATCGTTTGGTTACCGACCCTCTTGCCAGTGGCAACAGTTTCTCCTTATTTACTCTATCAAAACCCTTCATAATTTTGAACGCCTCTATTAAATTACCTTCTCTGCTCTAGGGAGAACAATCTCAGCTTCTCTAGTCTCTCCGCATAACTGATGTCCCTCATCCACTACCTGCATGTGGAATCAATGCTCCCCAGTCTCAGCTCTTTTGAAGACAGGCTCCTGAGATCTGGATCCCAAGACTCCTCTGCTAAGGGCCACCGTTTCTCCAACCTCTGTGGGTTCGTCCGCATGTTGTGTTCTGGCCCTACTACAGGTCTTAACTCAAGCCTCATGCACAAGGTTCTTGTGTCACTTGCTAGAAGAGAATTCCTGATGCAGTTAACTTCTAAATTTTCATTATTCATTCTCAGGATGTGGGCGTTGCTGACAAGGACCAACATTTATTGCCCATCCCTGGTGGCCGTTGCACCTTGTTCTTGAACCACTGCCACCCACTTCAGAGGGCAGTTAAGAGTCAACCATGCTGGTGTGGGAGTGGAGTCACATGTAGGCCAGACCGGGTCAGGACAGCAGATTTCCTTTCCTAAACATTGGTGAACCAGTTGGGTTTTACAACAGTCCAGTGGTTTCATGGTCCTTTATTTACTGATACCATTTCTCATTACAGCCATGGTGGGATCATGAACTCACCTTCTAACTGGATTACTCATCCAGGGTTCGGGTTTACTCATCCAGTAACATAACCACTATGCCTTTGCTCTCCTCTCTTGTATATAGGCAATCAACAGTATTGTGGCTAACTTGCTCACTATCTCTCTCCGAAACTCCTATCTATCTCTAGACAGATTTGTGTATTGTCTCACTTCCTCACACAGTTGTTTTCAGAAGGCAGTTAACAGAAATCCATTTTCAATTCACAATATATTGGCGCATCTAAAATCTCAGGTGAAAAAAAAAGCTAAACGGATCCTGCCCCTCTCAGAGGGGAGCTGTGGTGAAGGGCGCGCGACTCAGAGAGTTGCCACTGCTTCAAAGCTTCGCAAGACTCTTCATTATTTGTATGGGGAAGTCCAGGTGCAGGGCTGAGACTCACTGTGCGGGATCCCACAGAGACTGTAAAGCATTGGAGGGAAGACAAGGTATATTAGGAAGTAGTCATAGAATCATAGAAACTTACAGCACAGAAGGAAGCCATTCGGCCCGTCATGCCTGTGCTGGCTCTTTGAAAGAGCAGTCGTGCTTTGTCTGTAACCCTGTCAGTTCCTCATCCTCCAGAACCGTCCAACTCCCTTTTAAAATTATTGATGGAATCAGCTTCCACCACCTTTTCAGGTCGAGCGTTCCAGATCCCCACAACTCCCCGAGTGAAAACATTTCTCCTCATCTCTCCCCTCTCGATCTTTTTGCCAATGATTTTAAATCTATGACCTCTGGTTAGTGATTCCAAGTCCTGCAGATTGTCGGAAGTGAGGGAGACTGAGGGAGGGGACGAGTTTCACGGTTTCGCGATGCTGCAGAGAGAATGAGATAGAGTAGGGGATGGCGCGAGGAGACATGATTTCAGCCCAGTGAGGGTATAGGGAGGAGCAAGAGAGTGTAGGATCGTGCATTGAACCTACTGAGGAACAAGAGAGGAAGATTCAGAGAAGCAATCATCAAAATAATATTGATAAAATTTATATACATATTTGTATATGGATACGGTAAGGTGGTGGTTACGCTCGTGGTCTCGTAGTCCAGAGAGCGTGAATTCAAATCCCATGATGACAAGTTGAGAATTTAATTTCAGTTTTAAAAATATGGAAATAAAAAGCTGGCAAAATGAAGTCTCATCCTCATTGTTGTAAAAACAGGTGTGGTTCACTAATTTAGGGAAGGAAATCTGCCGTCCTTGTCCGGTCTGGGCCTATAGGTGACTCCAGCCCCCACACCAACGTGGTTGACCCTTAACTGCCCTCTGAAGTGGCCGAACAAGCCCCTCAGCTGTATCACCGCCTCCTCAGGGCAAGAAGGGATGGGCAATGAACGCTGGCCTTGGCAGCGACGCCCATGTTCCGGGAATGGATGTTTTTTTAAGAAGTATGTAAAGATAGGGAGGCCTTTGGAGGCGAGAGGTGAGAGAGGGGCTGCACAACAGGCTGGTTCTTGTATCCCGTCCAAAGGTTTTTTGAAGATATGAGAACAGCGTTCAGGTCTTGGATGGGTATTGGCTTTTTTGCAGACTTCAGTCGTTGAGCAGAAAAGAAGACTTGTAAAAAGGAAACGGTGCATCTTAGAACCTGTGCGCATATACATAAATGCAAGGAGTCCAGTTAGTGAGATATATATGTAGGTTTGCATGAGATTTCTATAATTAGGAGGTTACTGCAGAGGCTCAAGATAGATTAGCTGTCCCTGAAAGCGTGATGTTAAGCGCTCTGCTCGGAATGCATTGCTTGTCGCGTGCGCGCCTCTTTGCTGCAGGAAGGTCCGAGTCAGGGTTTGCAGGGGTGGGGTCACCTGTGTCACACGATAAGCCTTTTCCTCAAAAGAGATGCACTGGGGTTCACCGCATTGAGACAGGAATGCTATTTCTGTTAGTTATCACTGCACCGCAATGGCTGCAAAAACAGTATTGAAAGAAGAAGTTAAAAAAAGACGGGGGGTGGGGGGTGGGGGGTGAGGGGGCGGTCAGTGGCTGGGGTTTGTTCTGAATAACAGGCCTTGGGTCTCGCAGGTTAACTCTATCAGCTCTGAGAGGCGTGGCGCAGTCAGTCGCTGCACGCTATGTCGACCAAGTTCGTGCAAAAACGCAATTGTATCTATGCAGCGCCCTTCGCAACCTCAAAGGACGCGCCAAAGTGAAGTGTGGTCACTGTTGTAATGTAGGGAAACGCGGCAGTGCATTTGCACTCAGCAAGCTCCCACAAACAGCAATGTGATAATGACCAGATCATCTGTGTTGGCGATGTTGGTTGAGGGATAAATATTGACCCAGGACACTGGGGAGAACTCCCCTGCTCTTCTTCGAAATAGTGCCATGTGATCTTTTACTGAGAGAGCAGACGGAGCCTTTAGCTTTAACGTCTCATCCAAAAGACAGCACCTCCAACAGTGCAGCGCTCCCTCAGCACTGCACTTGAATGTTGGCCTAGATTTTGTGCTCAAGACCCTGGAGTGGGACTTGAACCTATGATGATTCTGAGTCAGAGATGAGAGTTCTACCAACTGAGCCAAGGCAAGGGTAGTCTCAATCAGGCCTTTGAACACAAAACTGCCCCTAATTTGGCACTGAAGTGGCAATCACACAAGAGAGGCCACAGTACCCAGTGGCAAAGGGGTAATTATCAGTTGGGTACGGTAGCAGCCACTTGTCTAGGCCTGGTCTGAGGGACACTGTTGGGGTAGTGTGGAAGGATCTACTAATCCATGTGGACATTCCCAGTGCAGTGCTGAGGGAGTGCTGCACTGTCGGAGGTGCCGTCTTTCGGATGAGACGTTAAACTGAGGTCCCATCGGCCCTCTCAGATGGACATAAAAGATTCCAAGGCACTATTCTGAAGAAGAGTAGGGGAGTTATTGGTGTCCTGGGGCCAATATTTATCCCGAATCAACATCACTGCTGTTTGTGGGAGCTTTCTGTGTGTAAATTGGCTGCCGCATTTCCTACATTACAGCAGAGACTACACTTCGAAAAGTACTTCATTGGCTGTAAAGCACTTTGGGATGTCTGGTGGTGGTGAAAGTCTTTCTTTCTTGATACAATACCTGACCCGGGACCATAACTGCCTGAAATGGGGAATGTTTCATTTCCAAACTTTAATATGAACCTAAAATTAGGAACATCAGGAACAGGGAGAGGCCATTCAGACCCTCAAGCCTGCTCCATCATTGAATTAGAGCCCGGCTGATCTCTGCCTCAACTGTATTTTCCGGCCTTTGCTCCATATCCCTTGATACCCTTACCCACCAGAAATCTATCTATTTCAGTCTTGCAAGCTCGAAATGTCCCCCCAGCATCCACAGCCTTTTTGCGGAGAGAGTTCAGGATTCCATTTGTGTGGAAAAGATTGACACAAAGGATGGTCGACAGTGAGATGTACAGCAACGGTATTTGCAGGTTCCTGGCATTCGCATTGGCTTTATTTCTGAAGATAAATCTACATCTCGGAGAAGAATTATGATTTATTTTTTGGTGAGCCCTATCAGACTAAAAAGACGAGTCCAGGATAGAATCGGTCGGAAACCCATGACTATTCTCAGTGCCCATCACGTGCTAATGAGCCCCTGGATTGAAACATGTTTTGAGTCAACTATCTGAACATGCTTCTTGGACCCCAGGAGAACTACCCAGGACAGACAATTAATTTCCCCAAGGGCTATAGAGGAAATTGGAGAGATGGCTACAGAGGTGCCTACGACAAGGTCTACGAGCAGATTGAAAACCTGTTATCCTGCAGATCTTTGATACCTTAATCCAAAAGGCCATCCTTCACTTTATCCATCATCCAGGACAAAGCAGCCCGCTTGATTGGCACCCCATCCCCCACCTTAAACATTCACTCCCTCCACCACCGGCGCACCGTGGCTGCAGTGTGTACCATCTACAAGATGCACTGCAGCAACTCGCCAAGGCTTCTTCGGCAGCACCTCCCAAACCCGCGACCTCTTCCACCTAGAAGGACAAGGGCAGCAGGCGCATGGGAACACCATCACCTCCAAGTCGCACACACCATCCTGACTTGGAAATACATCACCGTTCCTTCATTGTCGCTGGGTCAAAATCCTGGAACCCCCCTACCTAACAGCACTGTGGGAGCACCTTCACCACGCGGACTGCAGCGGTTGAAAAAGACAGCTCACCACCACCTTCTCAAGGGCAGCTAGAGATGGGCAATAAATGCTGCCCTTGCCAGCAACGCCCACATCCCAGGAACGAATTAAAGAAAAATGTGTAGATAGTGAGCGCCAGGATATCTGACTGAGGAGGACATCACAGGTGAGCTGATCCTGTCCGCACCTGACACAGGTGTATGTTTCCGCGGGGGCTGCAGGGTAGCAATCAGAGCAGTGGGACCTTAGCTGACTTTTTTAGCCCCTCACCTGCTTAACGGCACTGAGGCTAATGGTAATATCCTCCCCCACCTACGGGTGAGATCGGCGAATTCAGCACATTTAAGACTGAGATGAGGAGGAATTTCTTCACTCAGAGGGTTGTGAATCTTTGGAATTCTCTACCCCAGAGGGCTGTGGGTGCTCAGTCGTTGAGTATATTCAAGGCTGAGATCGATAGATTTTTGGACACTAGGCGAATCAAGGGATATGGAGATCGGGCTGGAAAGTGGAGTTGAGGTCAAAGATCAGCCATGATCTTATTGAATGGCGGCGCAGGCTCGAGGGGGCTGTGTGACCTACTCTAGCTCCTAATTTTTAAGTTCGTGGGGGAAAAATTGAGTCGCGCCCCCTTTGGGGCGCTAACTTTGCCGGGGCGCTACTTTTAGCGCCACGAAAAAATTGGCGCCTCCGCGGCAGAAATTGAATGGTAGCGCCCCAAGAGGGAAGCGGGGTGCTACTGGAAGCGCCCCACCTCCCTCTTGAGGCGCTGCGAGGAAATATCGCGCCGCGGTATTGCAGGCCTTCCTCCCCTTCTTAAAGTGGAGGGGCCTTGCGCAGCACGACCCGAGGCCCAGCTGGGCCACATGGGATTGGAGTGCCAGCAAAAGAGCCTGGCACTCAAGAGAAGTGCCGGGCCCACGGAGCGCAGCTGGCACTCTGCAGGTGCGGGGGGGGAGGTGCAGAGGAGGCCGGGGACAGTAACGGGGGCAGGTGCTGGCAGGCGGCCAGCAACAAAAATGGCCGCCCGGCACCTCGCCTTTAATTAGCGGCGCCCCGGCTGCAGGTAGGCCCCCCCTGACCCCTGTCGGACATAGCGTCCGGCGGTAAGTCAGGGGGCGCTACCGAAGATCGCGGCCGGGGCGTGAGCGGGGTGCTGCGCACGGCGATGACGTCATTGCCGGTGGCGCAGTGCCGCGGGGCGCTAACGGTTACCGCCGCCGCTAACCTCTCACTGAATTTCGCGGGAGGCGTTGGCGGCGCCACGCCCGGGCGCTAGTTGCTTTGCGCCCCGTTAGCGCCCTCTTAGGGTGCTAACGAGAGGCACAAAGCAACCGAATTTTCCCCCCCCTATGTTCACAGTCTGGAGATAGTATCTGGGATACACTGAATCATTGCAGGGAGGGGGAAATTTTAAATGAAAAAAGTCTCCTAGTCAGTGAAGAAACACTGGCAAGAAATTGTCCAACTGCTTAACATGACGGTTGTTAGAATTTTTTTTCTAGAATTAGATTCAATCGAAACCTCCACATGGTGTAATTTGCATGTCTAATTTAAGCACTGACACGCGTTGAACACCAAGTTGCTGAAAGCTACAGCTCACTGTTTCTTATCTTTCACTCTTTTTATTCTGCTGTTGTTTGAGTTATTTCTATTTGACGATTTAATATCCTCCCCACCCGGGTTTCTGCCCCCCCCCCACCTCTCCTGCGGACTGTGAGACGGCTACGGATTCCAGTTGCCCCTCCCCCTCCCCCAGTAGCTCGCCCAAAGGGCCATTCATCATTTGTGAGCCTAAAGAGTTATTGGCGGTGGGCTATTGAACTGTGGAGGGCATCGCAATGAGATAAATGACCGGATAATCTGTTTTTAGTGATGTTGGCAGAGGGATAAATATTGGCCCCAGGACACCAGGGAGAGCTCCCCTGCTATTCTTCAAAATAGTTCCGTGGGATCTTTTACGTCCACCTGAGAGGGCAGACGGGGTCTCGGGTTTAACGTCTCATCCAAAAAGACGGCACCTCTGACAGTGCAGCACTCCCTCGGTACTGCACTGGGAGTGTCAGCCTAGATTTTGTGCTCAAGTCTCTGGAATGGGGCTTGAATCTACGACCTTCTGGCTCAGAGATGAGAGTGCTACCCACTGAGCCACGGCAAGTCTCAGTCAGGCCTTTGAACACAAAACTGCCCCTAATTTGGCACTGATGTGGCAATCGCACTAAGCGAGGCCACAATACCCAGTTGGGTACAGTAGCGGCCACTTGTCTAGGCCTGGTCTGAGGCACACTGTTGGGGTAGTGTAGAAGGATCTACTAATCCAAGTGGACACTCCCAGTGCAGTGCCGAGGGAGTGCTGCACTGTCAGAGGTGCCGTCTTTTTGGATGAGACGTTAAACCGAGGTCCCGTCAGGTGGGCATAAAAGATTCCATAACTGAGGAGGGCATCACGACCCAACCCGATCCTTTCCTCACCCAACGTCCGCACACGCCCCTGGATAGCGGTCAGGATCCCCCTGGATCCCCACCCATCGCCCAAGACCACTGACCACAATTGGAGTACAGCTAACCCAGCGCAGACGGGGGATTGAAGCTGAGACATGCCTAGTCCACCCCAGGCTGTGCCTCCTGAGCCAAAGGGTGGAATCACCTACCTGCTGCTTATTGCTCTTGAACTGTTCTGACAGAAAAGGCAGATTAATGCCCCTCACCCTTCTCCAGTGGTCCTCCCAACTCGAGGCGCATAATGATGAACAGCATATGTACCAGCTCCAGGAAGCCAATGGTCAAGTGACTGTATCAGGGATTGTTGCTCGGTGCTGTAGTTTCAACAACAGGGAGAATTCATAAGAACATAAGAAATAGGAGCTGGAGTCGGCCACTCAGCCCCTCGAGCCTGCTCCGCCATTCAGTAAGATCATGGTTGATCTTCTACCTCAATTCCACTTTCCCGCCCGATCCCCATATCCCTCGACTCCCTTAATATTGAAAAATCCATGTTGGATGGATTGCTGGCCGGCTTCTGTCTGTATCCACTCTATCAAAACCTTTCATAATTTTAAAGACCTCTATTAGGTCGCCCCTCAGCCTTCTTTTTTCAAGAGAAAAGAGACCCAGCCTGTTCATCCTTTCCTGATATGTATACATTCGCATCCCCATCCCCCTCTACTCCTTTCCACCCACATAGGCAGAGGGATGCTCACCTTGCGGGTCCCTCCCGCGCCGGTTTGGTTGGCCCCCTCAAGTGGCACTTGAGCGATGAAAGAAGCGACCAATCAATAGCCCCTGTTTCCCGGATGTGTTACCATTTCACATCAACAAAAACACCAAACTCCTCCAACTCCGAAAAGCAATCCAATGCCGGTTTAGACCGGGAGTTGTACTCAGGTCTCCTAGGGTCTGATACCGAGATAAACAGAGCCCTTGCGTATTTCACCTCTTTTTTGACTTATTTTCTATTGACAGACCAAGAGCAAGGGCCTCGGTCCATAGCACAGGCACGACCAAAGTTGGAAAGAGATGAATTAATGGTTAAGCGATATCAAATTTGGGTTTTGAATGTTTGCAGGTTATAGGAGAAAGGGGAAACTGAGGGAGGTAGGGCGTTCAACAGTTTTAGGATCCTGGGCAAGAATGAGTTAGAGTAAAAGATGGTCCGATGAGTCTTGAGTTTAACACAGTGAGGATCCATGGAAGAGGAAGACTGCGTAGGATGACAGATTTGGCACTTAGAAGAAGCAACAATGTTTAGAGAAGCAATGACCAAGCTTAGACCGTGTACTGATATCAAGGAGAAAGACAAGGATGCTTGTACAGAGAAAGGTTGGAGGCTGAAGAGAAAGTCATCAGAGATCTATCTTTTTTCCAACCCAAATCCCATCCAGGAGTTTGAGAAAACCTTCCCAAAATATGGGCGTAGCATTCAAATATTGGGCAGACTTAAGTTTTGCAAAGACTCAAGAGTTGAGGGGCAAAGGGAGGGTTTAGCATGAAAGGGGAAGCTGGGTTTCTTGCAGGCAGCTTTGGTAATGAAGCACAGGTCAACTGTGCCAACAGGTGCAAAGGTGTCAGCTGTAGCTCTCGCCTCTGAGTCAGAAGGTTGTGGCTTCAAGTCCCACTGCAGACACTTGAGCACATAATCCAGGCTGACACTCCACTACAGTACTGAGGGAGTGCTGCACAGTCAGTCTGTCTATTGGATGAGATGTTAAACCGAGGGCTCCGTCTGCCTCTCAGATGGGCATAAAAGATCATGTTGTGGCGGATCGCCACCTAAAACGGGCATAATCCACTCTTCTGTCTGTGGACAAACTTCCAGCACCTTCCCCTTTAAGGCACATTACCTTTAAGGCAGAAGGGGGCGGGGCCTCAGGTTTTACCCAGAGAATTCTGGGAGTTTTTAGCAGAGAATGCTGGGAGCAGCTCTCTCAGCCATTTTGTGTGCCATGCAGTGAATAAAAGTTTCTTGTTTTCCACATATGGATTCAGCCTCCATTCGTGTTTCGCGGCAGCCTCAACCTTGGTGACCCTGACGCTCAGAACGTATTCCGAGCACTGCAATGGCGGACACGAACGCAGTTTCCGTGAAACTGCCGGAGTTTTGGGAAAACCAGCCCGAAGCCTGGTTTCTCCAAGCTGAATCTCGCTTCCGGCTGCGAAATATCACCACAGATGGGACGAAGTACGGACTATCTCGTCACATCACTCAGTAGCGCCGCAGTTTCCAAGGTTTGGACAACGCTGCAGAACCCACCAGAGGAAGGCAAGTACGCACATCTCAGAACAGCGCTCCTTAAAAAATTTATGGCCTCGGCATATCAGCGAAACTGCCACCTCCTCGACCTTCCAGGCCTCGGTGATGCCTCACCGTCAGACCTCCTCTCCCACATGCTCTCCCTCACCGACGAGAGCCCACCCGGATCCCTCTTCCGCACGCTGTTCATCCGCCAGCTCCCTCTCAGCATCCGCCCAGCGATCGTGGCGTCTGGCCTCACGAACCTGGAAGCCCTGGCCGATGAGGCCGACAAGCTGCTGTCCGCTCACTCCAGCCGCGACGTCACTCTGGACCTGGCAGCCAATGCCTGGGCGCGCCCCTCACCATCCAGCACACGGCCACAAGGGCCTGTCACCAGGCCCACGGGGCCTTCACGCCCCACTAACCCGGGCCACTGTTACTACCACGCACGGTTCGGCGCCAGGGCACAACGGTGCACACCTCCCTGCTCTTTCAAGTCCGCCCCCGTTCCAGCCCCCGCGATGGCTGTGGGCCACGCGGGCTCCCTGCTGTTCGTCACGGATGACAAAACCGGCCGCCGGTTCCTGTGCGACACTGGGGCTCAGCACAGCATCATCCCGGCCTCCTCCCTTGACATCCAAAAGGGCGAATGAGAACCGGCGCTGGCTGCTGCTAACGGCTCGGAAATCCGGACGTATGGCACCCGGACAGTCACCCTCGACCTCGCTGGTCACCGCTACCGATGGGAGTTCATCACTGCCAAGGTGCTCTCCCCCCTCATCGGCGCAGATTTCCTGTGTGCCCATGGCTTACTGGTAGACATCCCTCGTCACCGCCTCGTGGACATGAACACCATGTCCCCCATCCTGGGCGCCATGGCCCCCCGTCAACCCGCCGACATGGCGTCACAGTGCCACGCCCAGGCCACGGATGACTAGTCGGTACTCCTGGCCGAATTCCCGGCCCTTACCAATCCGACCTTCTCCGCGGAGGCCGCCAAACACGGGGTGGAACACTTCATCCCCACCACAGGCCCCCCAGTGTACGCCCATGCCCGCAGGCTGGACCCGGCCAAACTGGAGATCGCGCGGACCGAGTTTGCCACCATGGAACAGCTCGGCATCATCCGCCGCTCCAACAGTCCCTGGGCCTCCCCACTCCACATCGCCCCCAAACCAGGCGGAGGTTGGCACCCCTGCGGGGATTACCACCGCCTCAATGACGCCACCACCCCTGACGGTACCCCGTGCCGCACATTCAGGACTTCTCGGCTAGACTGGCTGGCCGCTCAGCCTTTTCCAAGGTCGACCTGGTGCGCGGCTACCACCAAGTCCCCGTCCACCCCGCGGACGTCCCCAAGACGGCTGTAATCGCCCCCTTCGGCCTGTTCGAGTTCCTGCGGATGCCCTTCGGCCTCAAAAACGCGGCCCAGGCATTCCAACGGCTCATGGACTCGGTCCTTCGGGACCTGAAGTTCCTGTTCATCTACCTGGACGACATCCTGGTCGCCAGTTCCTCCAAGCAGGAACACCTCGAACACCTTCGCATCCTGTTCGGGCGCCTCAGCGACCACGGGCTCATCCTCAGCCCAGCCAAATGCCAGTTCGGCCTGGACAAGATCGACTTCCTCAGCCACCACATCACCCATGCTGGGGCCATTCCCCTGCCCACTAAGGTGCAGGCCGTCCAACAATTTCCCCGCCCCACCACCATCAAAGGCCTCCAGGAGTTCTTCGGGATGGTGAATTTCTATAACCGCTTCATCCCCAAAGCGGCGTCCCTCATGAGGACCCTGTATGAAGCCCTCCGGGGCAGGAGCGGCAAGATGGCAGTCGAATGGACAGCAGACGCGTCCGCCGCCTTCGATTCCACCAAGACCGCGCTCGCCAACACCACCCTGCTCGCGCACCCACGGCCCAATGCCAGGGTAGCGCTCACCACGGACGCCTCCGACCACGCGGTCGGCGCCGTGTATGAGCAGTGGGTCGACGGCGCCTGGCCACCACTTGCCTTCTTCAGCCGCCAACTACGCCCCCCGGAGGTCAAGTACAGCACCTTCGACCGCGAGCTCCTCGCGCTGTTCCTGGCGGTCCGCCATTTCCGGTTTTTGCTTGAGGGCCACCCCTTCACTGCGTTTGTCGACCACAAGCCCTTGACATTCGCAATGGCAAAGACAACCGACCCCTGGTCCGCCAGGCAGCAGCGCCAGCTCGCGGCAGTGTCCGAGTTCACCACGGACATCCAACACATCTCCAGCCGAGACAATGTGGTAGCCGACTGCCTCTCCCGCCCCGCCATCCACGCCGCACACCTAGCAGTCGACTACGCTCAACTCGCAGCAGACCAGATCACCAACCCTGATCTGCTCTCCGCACCCACCAACCTACCAGGGCTACGCCTGGCCGACGTCGCCTGTGGCCCGACCGCAGTCACGGTCAAGTGCGACATATCCCTATGTCAACCTCCGCCCGTCGTCCCAGCGTCCTGGCACCGCCGGGTATTCGACATTCTCCACAACCTCTCCCACCCCGGCGCCCGCGCATCCATCAAATTGGTAGCCAACCGCTTTGTCTGGCGCGGCCTTCGCAAGGATGTGTGTACTTGGGCCAACTCCTGCCTAGCCTGCCAACGGGCCAAGGTACACCAACACACGAAAGCACCCCTCGAGGAGTTTACCATCCCCTCGCGGAGATTCGACCACATCCACGTGGACATCGTCGGGCCCCTGCCGCCATCGCAAGGCCACATGCAATTGCTGACCATCGTTGACCGCACCACACGCTGGCATGAGGCAATTCCACTGACCTCTACCACCACCGCCGACATTGCCAGAGCCTTCGTCAGCACCTGGGTCGCACGGTTTGGCGTCCCCTCCGACATGACGTCGGACAGAGGTCCGCAATTTACCTCTGAACTCTGGACCGCCATCGCACACAATCTTGGGGTGACCATTCACCGCACCACAGCGTACCACCCCCAAGCCAACGGACTGTGTGAGCGGTTCCACAGATCCTTGAAGGCATCTCTTCGAGCCAGCCTCCAAGACGGCGCCTGGACCGACCGACTTCCGTGGGTCCTCCTCGGCCTGCGCACCGCGGTTAAAGAAGACCTCCACGCATCGGCAGCAGAGCTCGTGTATGGTCAGCCGCTGCGCGTACCCGGCGAGTTCCTGCCCACTGCCACGACACCCTGGTCAGCCGACCAGCAACGCCACGACTTCGCCTCGCCGGCGCTGCAGTTCGCCCCGGTGCCCATTGCCCGACACGGCGAATCCACCTCACACGTCCCACTAAGCCTGCACCAGGCACGGTTTGTTTTCGTCCGGCACGACGCCCACCGCGGACCCCTTCAACCCCCGTACGACGGGCCCTACAAGGTGCTACAGGCTGGGGACAAATTTTTCACCCTGCAAGTGGGCGACAGGACCGAAAAAGTGTCGGTGGACCGACTCAAGCCAGCACACTCGGAGCCCGGGGAGCAGGTCCCTGTAGCTCGTCCACCTCCACGCGGCCGACCTGCCCTCAAGCCAGTTCACCCGGCTGCTCCACGCCCGGCCGTTCCATGTCCACCGGCGTCCTACAAGAGCCGCTCCGGCCGGCCCATCAGACCGCCGCAACGTCTCGTCCACACCTCCTAAGCGGATTCTGGGGGGAGCTGTGTGGCGGATCGCCACTAAAACGGGCATAATCCACTCTTCCATCTGTGGACAAACTTCCAGCACCTTCCCCTTTAAGGCACATTACCTTTAAGGCAGAAGGGGGCGGGGCCTCAGGTTTTACCCAGAGAATTCTGGGAGTTTTTAGCAGAGAATGCTGGGAGCAGCTCTCTCAGCCATTTTGTGTGCTATGCAGTGAATAAAAGTTTCTTGTTTTCCACATTTGGATTCAGCCTCCATTCGTGTTTCGCGGCAGCCTCAACAATGTGGCACTATTTTGAAGAAGTGCAGTTCTCCTCGGAGTCCTGGCCAGTATTTATTGCTCAACCAACATCACTAAAAAACAGATTATATGGCCATTTATCTCATTGCTGTTTGTGGGAGCTTGCTGTGCACAAAATGGTGTCCTGGCCAGTATTTATGCTCAACCAACATCATTAAAAAACAGATTATATGGCCATTTATCTCATTGCTGTCTGTGGGAGCTTGCTGTGCGCAAATTGTCGGCCGTGTGCCCTACGGCCGTGTTCCCTACAACCGTGACCACACTTCAGAAGTACTTCATTGATTGTAGAGCGCCGTGGGACATCCTGAGGTCGAGAACGGCGCTCTATAAATGCAAGAATCTTCTTCCTATTGTTCAGTGGCCTGACAAAAATGAGTGCCTCAACATATCGCAACGACAGCCAAAGTGTACAGTTTCCCCATCACACATCATGTCAATTAACATTCTTTCTCAGTAAAACAAAACCCTTTGCCATGCCATGTCGAGTTTACAAAATTCAGAGTCCTCGGGGAGTCAATTGAACTGCTAACGAGGCCGATTAATACAATGTTAATTGGCCTCTCAGGAGCTAACCCATCAGCCAAGATCTGTGCTCAACACAAACAGTTATTGAAACAGTCATCGCACTTTACCAGACTTCTTTGATTTGATCTTCCTGCCTTCCCACCAATATTTTTTCCCCCCTCCGCTCCCTCAAGCTGCTGACTCAAGATGGAATCCTTCACAGGCCAACCTTTGGTACCCCTTCCCGGTGAGCCTTCTTCAGGGCTGTTGGTGATGAAGTGAAAGAACTTTGGATATTAAGGGAATCGAGGTATATGGGGATTGGGCCGGAAGGTGGAGTTGAGGTCGAAGATCAGCCCATGATCTTATTGAATGGCGGAGCAGGCTCGAGGGGCCAAATGGCCGACTCCTGCTCCTATTTCTTATGTTGTGATGTTCTTAAGTGTCTCAGTGGGCTATTGGGGAAAGCACAAAGGAGCATGATCCTCTGCTCATCCCAAAGTCCACACTCGCGCACTCGCCAACAGAAGTCATAAACAGGAGCCCGGGCCGATTTTTCCCCCCGCTCCCTAACCCAGTTTGTAACTTCATCCCCTCTTCACTTACTCCGTGAAAGTGAACACTTGGCCTATTGAAGCACCTCTGCTGGTTGTTCCAAGTGTAGGCTGGCAGAGGAGGCTGGAGGAGGAAAAAGACGAGGGAAAAGAGGTTATATGGCCATGGGGCGGAAATTTGCCTTTCTTTTTGCGCAGCGAGTTGTTGTGATCTAGAATGCACTGCATGAAAGGGCGGTGGAAGTAGATTCAACAGGGACTTTCAAAAGGGAATTGGATTGAACAGGAAAAATTTGCAGGGCTATGGGGAAAGGGAATAATTGGAGAGCTCTTTCAAAGAGCTGGCACAGGCACGATGGGCCGAATGGTCTCCTTCTGTGCTGTATCATTCTATGATTCTAATGTTAGCATCCCAACAGATGGAACATGTGACCATCTCCATGGCTCAGTTTCAAACCCCCCCCCCCCTCCAAAGACCATTGGGGTGGCTTTATTTGACTTGTTTTATTTTTTGGGGGCGGGGGTGTAGGCTTCTTGAGACGTGGAACTCCTTCTATTCTGGACCAACAATGTGACTTGATTGCAGCCTCAGAATGCAGCTATCCACTGTGTCATGGTGGCCTTCCACACGGTCTTCTGAAAGAAAGACTTGCATTTCTATAGCGCCTTTCATGACCTCAGGACGTCCAATTACAGCCAATGAAGTACTTTTGAAGTGTGGTCACTGTTGTAATGTAGGAAACACGGCAGCCAATTTACACACAGCAAGCTCCCACAAACAGCAATGTGATAATGACCAGATAATCTGTTTTAGTGATGTTGGTAGAGGGATAAATATTGGCCCCAGGACACCGGGGAGAACTCCCCTGCTCTTCAACATAGTGCCATGGAATCTTTTACGTCCACCTGAGAGGGCAGACAGGACCTCGGTTTAACGTCTCATCCGAAAGACGGCATCTCCAACAGTGCAGCACTCCCTCAGCACTGCACTGGGAGTGTCGGCCTGGATTATGCGCTCAAGTGGGGCATGAACCCACAACCTTCTGATTCTATGAGGCGAGAGGGCTACCCACTGAGCCACGGCTAATTTCTGATTTATAGGAAGGTGCCAGTTTTGTGCTGCACTGTCAGATGAGGCATTAAACCAAGGCCTGTCTGGCCTCTCAGGTAAAGATCCACTAGTTTGAAGAAGGTCAGGGGAGTTCTCGCTGGTACAAAAGCAAAATACTGCGGATGCTGGAAATCTGAAAAAAAACCAGAAAATGCTGGAAATACTCAGCAGGTCAGGCAGCATCTGTGAAGAGAGAAACAGAGTTAACGTTTCAGGTCGATGACCCTTCATCAGAACTGGAAAAAGTTAGAGATGTAACAGATTTTTAAGCAAGTACAGAGGCAGGGAAAGGTGGGGAGGGGAGGAAAGAACAAAAGGGAAGGTCTGTGATAGGATGGAAGGCAGGGGAGATTAAAAGACAAAAGGGATGATGGTGCAAGGCAAAAGGAGATGGTAATGGGACAAGTTAAGAAACAAAAGATGACTCTAGATGAGGTGTAAATGGCAATGGTAGAATCATCAATAGCTGCCAAAAAAAAATAGGGGCCGAGGTTATGGTCTGAAATTGTTGAACTTGATGTTGAGTCCAGAAGGCTGTAAAGTGCCTAATCGAAAGATGAGGTGCTGTTCCTCGAGCTTACGTTGAGCTTCATTGGAACAGTGTAAGAGGCCGAGGACGGTGAGGTCAGAGTGGGAGTGGAGCGGAGAATTAAAGTGACAGGCGACCGGAAGCTCAGGATCACGCTTACGGACTGAACGGAGGTGTTCCGCAAAGCGGTCACCCAATCTGCGTTTGGTCTCCCCAGTGTAGAGGAGACCGCATCGTGAGCATCGAGTACAGTATACTAAATTGCAAGAAGTACAAGTAAATCACTGTTTCACTTGGAAGGAGTGTTTGGGGCCCTGGACAGTGGGAAGGGAGGAGGTAAAAGTGCAGGTGTTGCATCTTCTGCGCTTGTACGGGAAGGTGCCAGGGGAAGGGGTGTTGGGGGTGATAGAGGAGTGGACCAGGGTGTCGCAGAGGGAGTGGTCCCTTCGGAATGCTGAAAGGGGAGGAGTGGAAGATGTGTTTGGTGGTGGGATCACGCTGGAGGTGGCGTAAATGGCGGAGGATGATCCATTGAATGTGGAGGCTGGTGGGGTGAAAGATGAGGACAAGGGGAACCCTATCGTGGTTTTGGGAGGGAGGGGAAGGGGTGAGAGTAGAAGTGCGGCAAATAGAATGGACATGGTCGAGGGCCATGTCAACCACGGTCGAAGGGAATCCTGGGTTGAGGTAAAAAGAAGATATGTCGGAAGCACTAGTATGGAAGGTGGCATCGTCAGAGCACATGCAGCGGAGACGGAGAAACTGGGAGAATGGAATAGAGTCCTTACAGGAAGCGGGATGGCTGGTGTCCTGGCCAATATTTATCCCTCAACCAACATCACAAAAAAAACAGAATATCTGGTCCTGATCACATTGCTGTTTGTGGGAGCTTGTTGTGCGCAAATTGGCTGCCGCGTTTCCAACATTAGAACAGTGACTACACATCAAAAGCACTTCATTGGCTGTGAAGCGCTTTGGGATGTCCTGAGGTTGTGTAAGACGCTATGTAAATGCAAGTTCTTTCTTATCAATTAGTGTTGAATTATTAGAGTACAGCCATGCTCGCTGGGAACTGGTTTGAGTCTGCCTCAGACTCACTTCACACAGAAACTCTTAAAATTGGCCAGAGTAGACTTGCATCCCATCGATCTGGCCTGATTGGAACCCAGGTCCCCAGCGCTGCAAGATCAAACTAGAGTAAAGAATAGGAGAGGAAATGGGATGGATCTAGAAGTGGGACGATGGTTGGGTGACACTAAGGATAGACTCTGCTTTTTAAGAAAACTCTGTACATTGTAGCGGGTAGGGAAGACTGAAGTGTTCGACGTAGAGGAATGTCAGCACGCTATTCGGTCATGGTGGGCAGAAAGTTATAGAGCAACGAGTCTTGTTTTCAACATATGAGGATTCAGGAAGAATGAAGAGGATGTGATGTGGTACCTTTGGCATGAAGAACGAACAAGACAGGAATGCTCAAGATCTGACAGTTTGCCTTCTGCTGTTGTGGGGGATCACGCCCTTTTGTGAGAATGGGCCTTGGTAAGTTCACCACACGTGAATCTCATAAGAAGTGTAATTCATTTCCAAGAACCAATACCGTTGGCCATAAATAGACTCACGAGGGCTCCTCTTATCAGATATCCAGTAAAGCGGAACCAATAAAGGAGAACCTTGAGGTCCCAGGGGGCTGGTGGTGGGTGTGATTCATAAACACGTGAAACAAGGAATTAAAAATAAATAATGTCTTGAGAATATGATGTACTAAAGGCCATTTCCCTGCACCAGAGATGGGCTGACAGACAGGACCTTTATCGTCATCAAACCTTTCCCTACCTTGCAACAATTTCTCTTGAGGAATCTGAGAAACCCGGGCGAAGGGGCAAAGACACCAAGGATGAAGAGAGTAGCTGAGAAGTGATAGTTGTGCCGTTTTTCAAATGAGGCGTTAAACCGAGGCCCCGTCTGCTCTCTCAGGTGGATGCAAAAGGTCCCACGGCCACTATTTCGAAGAAGAGCAGGGAGTTCTCCCCGGTGTCCTGGGCCAATATTTATCATTCCACCAACGCATAAAAACAGATCATCACATTGCTGCTCGTGGGAGCTTGCTGTGCGCAAATTGGCATAAATTTGGGTTTTAAAGCTCTGTAGATTGTAGGAGGAAGGGGAGGCTGAGGGGGTTCCATGGTTTTGGGGCTCTGGGGAAGAATGAGTTCGAGTAGGAGATGGTGCGATGAGTCTCCATCTCAACAGAGTGAGGACCTGGCTGTGCACAAATTGGCTGCCGCGTTTCCTACATTACGACAGTGACTCCACTTCAAAAAGAACTTCATTTGGCTGTAAAACCTTTTGGGACATCCAGAGGTTGTGAAAGGCGCTGTATAAATGCAAGTCTTCCTTCCTTAAGCTTCAAAGAATACTGGGTAAAGGGGCTGAAACTCTATTAGAGCAGTCGACAGTATTGATTCCCCAACCCTTCACTCCCAGAGGGGACCTGCACTCAATGGGAATGCAGGTTGGGGAGTTGGGACCATGGTGTTTTATCTCTGACTGGTTCAACCTTTGGGTGCGATCTCCCTGTTGGGTGTATGAGACCACACAAGCATTGCTCTCAGATGCTCTGTTGGGTGTATGAGACCACAGAAGCATTGCTCTCAGATGCTCTGTTGGAGATTGTATCAGAATGTGTTACGGTGAAGGGCATGGGTTTTCTTTTAGAAGGGTGAGGGTCTTTCTCATCTTCTTTATTTGGCTTTCTCCCCTACGCCACCTCTCTCCCGCTTTTTACAACTCTTCTTTTTCTGTTTGTTTTTCCCGCTATCCCCCTGCTCCTCCTCTCCCGTCCGGAAGGCTCCGACTCCTGTTGGGGCTCAGTTCCACATTCGCAGCAGACCGCCAATGCTGCAGCCAATTGGCCATTTTTCATGCGTCAACCTAGATGGTGACGGTAAGTGGGCTATTCAGAATTAGGGGGCAGCACAGCCAAGCCAGATTCTGTCCTCCCGTCACGTTCGTACACAGTCGCGTTCCAGCAAAGGTGAGGGTCCACTGGATACAGCTCCCATGTTGCCTTCTCCTCTTCTCTCCCCTTCTTCTCCTCCTGTGTGTCAACCAGTGGCTCAGTGGGTAGCAGCCTCGCCTCTGAGTCAGAAGGTTGTGGGTTCAAGTCCCACTCCAGAGACTGGAGCACAAAATCTAGGCTGACACTCCAGTGCAGTACTGAGGGAGTGCTGCACTGTTGGAGGTGCCGTCTTTCGGATGAGATGTTAAACTGAGGCCCCGTCTGCTCGCTCAGGTGGATGTAAAAGATCCCATGGTACTATTTTCGAAAAAGAGCAGGGGAGTTATCCCCGGTGGCCTGGCCAATATTTATCCCTCAACCAACATCACTAAAACAGATTATCTGGTCATTATCACATTGCTGTTTGTGGGAGCTTGCTGTGCGCAAATTGGCTGCCGCGTTTCCCACATTACAACAGTGACCGCACTTCGAAAAGTCCTTCATTGGCTGTAAAGTGCTTTGGGACATCTGGTGGTCGTGAAAGGCGCTGTAGAAATACAAGTTTTCTTTTATTTTCCAACTGTGGGAGATCTGCTACCTCAGCAGAGCTCTGATGGAACCTGGGGCCTCCCTGGCCTGTGTGTTTCACTACCACAGCCGGAAAAGCATTTACCCACACAACCTGCCAAAACAAAACTTCTCTTGGTGAGTCTCCATATTCAAAAGGGGTCCTAATGGTGAAACCGCCATCGTTAGCAGGGTCTTTGTGGCGAGACCCTCCCTGCAAAACTAGAGTGAAGTGAAGGGCTACGGACTTGCCCAACCACACTGGCGGGTTTTGATAACCACCCCTGACTCTGAAAGGCATCGCTCCATGGTAATACTGGTCTTTGTGCGAACCCTCCCATGAAAACAGGAAATGGCTGTGTCTGTGAATAGTTCCCCAGTCCTGATAAAGGGTGATCTGTACACTGTTCCAGTGATGAGTCACGGTCTAATGCTGACATGGCCTACTGTTCTGATAATGTTGGGTTCTAGGAATTCTGTCGAGGCTCAATAACACTCCACAGAGAGGAGGCTTCGCTGAGGTATCCTGGCCATAACAATCCCATCCCCACCCCAATCTTTTTCTGAGAAAGAACTTGAATACATAGCGCCTTTCACAACCTTAGGATGCCCGAAAGAGCTTTACAGCCAATGAAGTACTTTTTGAAGTGTAGTCACTGTTGTTTTTTTTTTATTCGTTCATGGGATGTGGGCGTCACTGGCAATGCCAGCATTTATTGCCCAACCCTAGTTGCCCTTGAGAAGGTGGTGGTGAGCCGCCTTCTTGAACCGCTGCAGTCCGTGTGGTGAAGGTGCTCCCACAGTGCTGTTAGGGAGGGAGTTCCAGGAATTTTGACCCAGCGATGATGAAGGATCGGCGATATATTTCCAAGTCAGGCTGGTGTGTGACTTGGAGGGGAACTTGGAGGTGGTGGTGTTCCCATGCACCTACTGCCCTTGTCCTTCTAGGTGGAAGAGGTCGCGGGTTTGGGAGGTGCTGCTGAAGAAACCTTGGCGAGTTGCTGCTGTGCATCTTGTAGATGGTGCACACTGCAGCCACGGTACGCCGGTGGTGCAGGGAGTGAATGCTTAAGGTGGTAGATGGGGGGCCAATCAAGCGGGCTGCTTTGTCCTGGATGGTGTCGAGCTTCTTGAGTGTTGTTGGAGCATCACACTCCTTACTTGTGCCTTGTAGATGATGGAAAGGCTTTGGGGAGTCAGGAGGTGAGACACTCGCCGCAGAATACCTAGCCTCTGACCTGCTCTTGTTGCCACAGTATTTATGTGGCTGGTCCAGTCAAGTTTCTGGTCAATGTTGACCCCCCAGGATGTTGATGGTGGGGGATTCGGCGATGGTAATGCTGTTGAATGTCAAGGGGAGGTGGTTAGACTCTCACTTGTTGGAGATAGTCATTGCCTGGCACTTGTGTGGCGCGAATGTTACCTGCCATTTTTCAGCTCAAGCCTGAACGTCGTGCAGGTCTTGCTGCATGCGGGCATGGACTGCTTCATTATCTGAGGAGTTGTGAATGGCACTGAACACCGTGCAGTCATCAGCGAACATCCCCATTTCTGACCTTATGTTGGAGGGAAGGTCATTGATGAAGCAGCTGAAGATGGTTGGGCCTTGGACACTGCCCTGAGGAACTTCTGCAGCGACATCCTGGGGCTGTGATGATTGACCTTCAACCACCACAACCATCTTCCTTTGTGCTAGGTATGACCCCAGTCAGTGGAGAGTTTTCCCCCCGATTCCCATTGACTTCAGTTTTACCAGGGCTCCTTGATGCCACACTCTGTCTAATGCTGCCTTGATGTCAAGGTCAGTCACTCTCACCTCACCTCTGGAATTCAGCTCCTTTTTCCATGTTTGGACCAAGGCTGTAATGAGGTTGGGAGCCGAGTGGTCTTGGCGGAACCCAAACTGGGCATCAGTGAGCAGGTTATTGGTGAGTAAGTAACCTCTAATGTAGGAAACGCGGCAGCCAATTTATGCACAGCAAGCTCCCACAAACAGCAACGTGATAATGACCAGATAATCTGTTTTTAGTGATGTTGACTGAGGGATAAATATTGGGCCAGGAAAGCGGGGATAACTCCCCCTGCTCTTTTTCGAAAATAGTACCATGGGATCTTTTACGCCCACCTGAGAGGGCAGATGGGTATCAGTTTAACATCTCATCCAAAAGACGGCACCTCCGACAGTGCGGCACTCCCTCAGCACTGCACTGGAAAATGGTAACACTAGGGGCCAGTGTGTAACTGTTAAAAGATGTGGTAACTCTAGGGGGTTAGTATGTGCGAGTGCTAAAAGACATTGGGGATAATTTTAACTTAAGCTACCCGGTAGGAAACTGACAAGGCAAAAGAAAGACTTGCATTTCTATAGCGCCTTTCACGACCACCAGACGTCCCAAAGCGCTTTACAGCCAATGAAGTACTTTTATTTTTGAGGTATAATCACTGTTGTAAGGTAGGATCGGCTGCGTGTTTTACACATCGCTCGATTTTACTTTCCGTTGTGGGTTAGGTTACAATTGTCCCCACGGTAACTCTGGGGGGCGGGGCGGGGGGGGGTGGGGGGCGGTTGAATGGCGGATCATTTTGCGAAGGTTTGCTGTCAAGTGCGAGGTGATCACAATGAAAAAGAAAAATGAGAGAGGGGGGCAAATAGAAAGGGAGCCTGATCAGAAACCTTGCGCACAAAACACAAACGCTTTTACACATTCAAAACAAAGCAAAGATACAATGAGGAAGGTCAGAGGTTCTTAAACTCACGGGGGTACCAGTAAGAGAGCTAAAAACAGCTCTGCACTTCCGTCATTGTGCAAATTACCGCAGTGTGTCACAATGTAGGGGGAGGGGGAGGGGGAGGGGGGTGGGTGGGGGAAATTGAGTTGACACTTCCTCCTCACTGGAAATGAATGAAGAATTTTTGAGAGCGATTTCAACATCCCATCTCTCCCTGCCCCACCCTTTCTTGATTCCCGCTGGAGTACAGTTATCATCAGCCGCTCCCTCGTTACCTTATAGAATTGAACAGGACAGAAGGAGGCCATTCGGCCCATCGTGCCTGTGCCGGTTCTTTGAAAGAGCTCTCCAATTAATCCCACTCCCCTGCTCTTTCCCCATAGCCCTGCAATTTTTTTTCTTTTTCAATTATTTATCCAATTCCTTTTTGAAAGTTACTATTGAATCTGCTTCCACCACCCTTTCAGGCAGCGCGTTCCAGATCACAACAACCCGCTGCGTAAAAAAAAATTCTCCTCAGCGCCCCTCTGGTTCTTTTGCCAATTATCTCAAATCTGTGTCCTCTGGTTACCGACCCTCCTGCCACTGGAATCAGTTTCTCCTTATTTACTCTATCAAAACCCTTCATAATTTTGAACACCTCTATTAAATCTTCCCTTAGCCTTCTCTGCTCTAAGGAGAACAACCCCAGCTTCTCCAGTCTCTCCACGTAACTGAAGTCCCTCATCCCTGGGACCATTCTAGCAAGTCTCCAAGGCCTTGACATCCTTCCTAAAATGTGGTGCCCAGAATTGGACTCAATACTCCAGTTGAGACCTAACCAGTGTTTTATAAAGGTTTTGCATAACTTCCTTGCTTTTGCGCCCTATTCCTCTATTAATAAAGCCAAGGATCCCATGTGCTTTCTTAACAGCTTTCTCAACTTGTCCTGCTGCCTTCAAAGACTTGTGTACATCCACCCCCGAGTCTCTCTGTTCCTGCACCTTGCCTGTCTGAGCCGAGCCACTGAGCGCCAATGGGCTATTCGACTGGCTCCCAGTTGAGCCCGTTCCTGCCCTCACCTGGCCCTTTCCAGCAGGAGTCAGTGGTTTGCGATCGGGATCGGAAACCCTGTCGGAGTATTTTTTTGAAAACCCACAAACGCTGGACACCTGAATTAAGCTGGAAAATGCTAGAACGGTGCGTCAGCTTCTAAAAAAAGGAGAAAAGACCGCTTAATGTCTTGAGGAGGGATCTTTCGTTCTCTGCTACAAGTCCTTTCACAGCTTCTTCCTCCACCCTGCCTCCGACTGCCCCAACTCTTAGCTGCTGACTGCACTCTCCACTTTTCCAACTCTGGTTGACTGCCCCTCCCCGGCCCCCTTGTCCCCCATCAGCAGCAGATTTTCATGGCTACAATCTCCACAACTCTTCTTCACTCCCTCTACCTCTCTCCCAACCACCAAAAGCCTTCTCAAAACCTGACTCTTTGACCTTTTGTTTGGTCACCTCCGCTAACTCTCAAACTCCATTGAGTGACCATCTCCTTCCTTTCCCTCACTTCCCTTAACTCTTCAGTTCCTGAGAGTGACCATCCTTCCTCCTTTTGGTCACCTCCCCGAATGCTTAAATTTCTCAGAGTGACCATCATCCCTCCTTTTGGTCAACTCCCCATACTCTTCAATTCCTGCGGAGTGACCATCTCCCTCCTTTTGGTCAACTCCCCATACTCTTCAATTCCTGCGGAGTGACCATCTCCCTCCTTTTGGTCAACTCCCCATACTCTTCAATTCCTGCGGAGTGACCATCTTCCTCCTTTTGGTCAACTCCCCATACTCTTCAATTCCTGCGGAGTGACCATCTCCCTCCTTTTGGTCAACTCCCCATACTCTTCAATTCCTGCGGAGTGACCATCATCCCTCCTTTTGGTCAACTCCCCATACTCTTCAATTCCTGCGGAGTGACCATCTCCCTCCTTTTGGTCAACTCCCCATACTCTTCAATTCCTGCGGAGTGACCATCATCCCTCCTTTTGGTCAACTCCCCATACTCTTCAATTCCTGCAGAGTGACCATCTCCCTCCTTTTGGTCAACTCCCCATACTCTTCAATTCCTGCAGAGTGACCATCTCCCTCCTTTTCTTTGGGAAGCACGATAACATGTTTAAATAGGATTGGAGAAAGGTAAGCGGTTGTCAAAACTAAAAACCTGACAGAGGAGCTCTTCCTCAAAACCATCTCTAGTCTTTAGGCCCAACCCAACCTCTAGCCAGGCTAAGACCAGCTAACTCAACACCGACCGGAGAAACTGAGACCTTCCTGGTCTCCTCGGACCTCATTTTGCCCCTCTAATTCCTTTTGAATGACGATATCCTGCTCAGGCTAGACTTCAGTGTCTGACTATGTTGTTGTGGTTGGTGTTGAAGTGCTGTGGCGGTCCAGGCTGTGTTGTCACAGGCTAAATCTCAACAACAGTAACTCACGGACTGCAGTGGTTCAAGGAGAAGGTCCGACACCACCTGCTCAAGGGCAACTAGGGATGCGCCACGAATGCCGTCCTTGCCAGCGACGCCCAAACCCCAAGAACGGAATTTTAAAAAAGTCACAGTGAAGGTGCTTCACCTGGATCTCCCGTTCTAATGGGAGTCACAAGGGTGCAAAGTCCGAGGGGCTTCTAAAAAGTCAGTGCCCTCAACAGAGGGCAGAACGGTGACGTGCTGGGCCGCAGAAAGCTGACTCCTCACCACGACACCCAGTTGCGTGTGCCGTTGTCAGGAGGCTCTCAGTGAAGGCCAGGTGCCTCCCCCCGCTAGAGTTGCCAACTCTGGTTGGACGGATTCCTGGAGGTTTCATCACATGACCTCCTGCCTCCAACCACCCCGCCCCCACACTCCCACCATTGGTCGTCCGACACGTCCATCCTCGTGCCCCGCCTTCCCACGGCCAATCGGAAAGCGAATAGACTCTTCATTCCCCAATTGGATGATTCTTGACTGTCAGTCAAACAGCCTTTTATCCCCCCAATGTCCGATATTTTTTATAACTAATAACCAAAGTGTTCAAAGAATTTTTTTTCAACAACACAATTGTTTGCATGCTCCCTATGATTTTTCTCCAGGGTTGCTGGCAGCGGTGTCCTGGGGATTAATTTTCAATTCATGAAGACTCCAGGGCAATCCTGGAGGGTTGGCAACCCTACTCCCCCACCCCCCCCCCACCCTGCACGCAATCCCCGTCTGACCGTATGCACCTTCCAGTAGTCGCTGATAGGACGGCGTTGGCAAGACTCTGGGAGTTGGTCTGATCTTCCAACATGAGCGCATGGCCCAGGAGACCTGGGGGGGTGGAGGGGGGGGCGGCGGTGGGGGGGGGAGAAGAGAACATAGGAACAAGCGGAGGCCATTCAGCCCCTCGAGCCTGTTCGGCCACTCAATTCTGATTACGGCTGATCTTAACTCTATCTACCCGCCTTGGATCCGTAGCCCTTAATACCCTTGCCTAACAAACATCTATCAATCTCAGAACAACAATAGTCGAAAACAGATTGTAAAAATATGCAGCTGCTCTTGAGCATGCTGGTAGCTCGATGCATTTCAATTGAATTGTGTTCCTATGTATCAGTCGTAGCCAATCTACACACGGAAATCCTGTCCTCCTGGTCAGTCAGAGTTTCCTGTGTCGAATCTCTCTCCTTCCCACCTCCGTGACCTGTGGGGCCTCCTCAGTCTGGCTTGCATTTCCTTGGCCCTGGTTCAGAGGTCACACTCTCTTTTGTTTGGTCTCTGGGTCGTGCGAACACTGCATTCTGCCATGTAGGAGAGCTGTCGCCCTATTCTCCTAGGCTGCACGCTCTCCCTCCTCCCTGTATCGCCACTGTGTCAAAATCAAGACCCATCGAACCGTCTCCTACTCTAACTCATTCTTGCCCAGAACTGTGGGCCTCCACATCTCCCTCAGCCATCCCATCTTCCTATAATCTACAAGATTTTCAAAGCCCGAACTTGGCATCATCTAATCGCTACTTCCTCATCTATTTTAAACTCTTTTCAGCTCTATGCTGTAGATGCTTATGTATTTCAGCTTTCTCCTCCTCCAGCTCTCCAACCCTCCGAGATCTCTGCGCTCCACCAATTCTGGCTTCTTGCGCATCCCCGATTTTAATCGCTCCACCATTGGTGGCCGTCTCTTCAGCTGCCTGGGCCCTAAGCTCTGGAATCCACTCCCTAAACCTCTCCGCCTCTCTTTCCTCCTTTAAGACGCTACTTAAAACCGACCTCTTTGACCAAGCTTTTGGTCACCTGCCCTAATATCTCCTTATGTGGCTCGGTGTCAAATTTTGTTTGATAATCGCTCCTGTGAAGTTGCCTTGGGACGTTTTACTGTGTTAAAGGCGCTATAGAAATGCAAGTTATTGTTGTCGTTGTCTCTATGTACATAATTTACTTGTATTTAAAAAAGATAAAAACTTCATAACTGTAGGTGTTGTTAATTATGCAATGATATCACCATGCCAACTGATTGTGCTATTGAGCCATCTGCTTTTGATTAAATATCTGGAACCCTTTGCCCAGACATGTCACTTTGGCATTGCTGCCCAATTTCAGTTTCCCCCTTTGCTCCTCTCCTCTCCTGAAGATGCTCGAGCATGCATTGTCAATGAGACCCACCTCGTGCTCCCTTGACCCCATTCCCACTAAACTGCTGACCACCCAACTTCCCTTCCTGGCCCCCCTGTCAGCTGGCAAACGTAACTGGATCCCTGCCCTCAGATACTGTCGCCCTCCCTTTCAAAACTGCCTTCGCCCCCCCCCGCCCCCACCAACCAGCAAAGAACCCGCCCTCGACCTCTCTGTCCTTGCAAACTGCCGCCCCAACTCCAACCTCCCTTTCCTCTCCGAAGTCCTTGGATGAGCCGCAGTTCCCTCCAGCAAAATATTCGGGAGACGGAAACCATTCTCTTCGGCCCCCCCCACCCCGCCCCCCCCCCCCCACCACAAACTCCGTACCCTCGCCATCGATTCCATCTCCCTCCCAGACCATTGTCTCAGGCTGAACCAGACTGTTCACAATCAACGTCCCCGTTCAGCCACGCGGCTGCATGGCTGCGCAGCGGTCTGGAGGTCCCGCGCAGGGGAGAAACCGTGCATGCGCGATGATTTGAATGGTCCGCGCAGCTACTTAAAGGGCCCGCGCAGCCAAAAACAAAATTGCAGGGCACATTGTTCACAACCTTATTGTCCTATTCAAGCCAGAGTTGTTGCTTCTGACCTCATCAGTGCTAGAGAGCGGGAAAAAAATCAGCCAGAATACCCAGCCGTGATTGTTGTCCAGTGACTCGCTATAAAGGGCCTGCGTGTGGACATCAGGTAAGCACAGGATCAGCAACTGAGGCACTGGGGTAACTCCTTTGAACTTTGCTGTAGTTTTGTTAAGGAGTCCATCATTCATCAGAATTAGCCCAGGCTTTGCTGAAACTGCATTATTTCAGCAAGATACTGATAACATGCAAAACACTCCTCAGCTTAAAGGGACTGAACTTCCTTTGGTGCCTCCCTTGACGACACACACAACTAGGCGAGGGACGTTAGCTACTGAACCAGCGTTAATTTTTTTTTCCATTTCCCACACCAGCCGCCTTTGTGGCCTCTCTCGGTGAGATTGCCAATTAGTGCTTCTCTTGTCCGATTGGTGACTGGATTCACAGCCACGATCCCAGAGGTGACCAGCGGAGTCGCTGAACAAAAATCTGTTGGACCAAAAAAAATACTTTTAACTGAAGATTGCATTTATTCTGTACATTGTTCGCATTGAATTCAGCAAAGGCGCCACATTTTCTTGAGTTTTGGTACATTATGACTACATTACACATGTGGAGAGACTAGAACAGCTGGGGTTGTTCTCCTTAGAGCAGAGAAGGTGAAGGGGAGATTTAATCGAGGTGTTCAAAATCATGAAGGGTTTTGATAGAGTAAATAAGGAGAAACTGTTTCCAGTGGCAGGAGGGTCGGTAACCAGAGGACACAGATTGAAGGTGATTGGCAAAAGCACCAGAGGGGGAGATGAGGAGAATTTTTTTTACGCAGCGAGTTGTTGTGATCTGGAATGCGCTGCCTGAAAGGGCGGTGGAAGCAGATTCAATAGTAACTTTCCAAAGGGAATTGGATAAATACTTGAAGGGAAAAATTTTGTAGGGCTATGGAGGAAAGAGCAGGGGGAGTGGGACTAATTGGAGAGCTCTTTCAAAGAGCCGGCACAGGCACGATGGGCCGAATGGCCAATGATACAGCACCTGGGAAAGAGAGGCCATCACTTCCGATACTTGTGTGTTTCATAGTTTTTAAAGTGTCCGAATTGCTTCTTTACATATAAATAAACAACTTCAACTTTTAATTACAGAACTATTGGTTAGGATAATACCATCTTGTATCATCCTAACAAACGGTTCTGTAATAAAGATTAATATTGTGGGATTGAATTAGTTACAATGGAGTGCCAGCACCACAGTGAAACATCTTATGAAAGACTTTACCATATTTGCATACAGAGAAGATGCAAAGACAGTATCAGTGATCTTATTGAATAATATAAGTGAGAGGTCAAGTCTTACAGAGGAACGTGCCTCCAATTTATAATAGAATGGAACAGACGGTAATATGAAATTGAGATTGTGATTATATGATACCAAATTTCTTGAAGCTGTGTCAGCCGTGGCTTAGTGGGTAGCACTCTCGCCTCTGAGTCAGAAGGCTGTGAATTCATGTCCCACTTCAGGGATTTGAGCACAAAATTGTAGGCTGACACTCCTAGATGGAGGACCGAGGGAGCGCAGCACTGTCGGAGGTGCCGTCTTTCGGATGAGACGTTAAACCGAGGCCCCGTCTGTCCTCTCAGGTGGGCGTAAAAGATCTCATGGCATTACTTGGAAGAAGAGCGGGGTGGGGTGGGGGAGTTATCCCCGGTGTACTGGCCAATATTTATCCCTTAACCAACATCGCTACAAAAAAAATTATCTGGTCATTATCACATTGCTGTTTGTGGGAGCTTGCTGTGCGCAAATTCACTTCCATGTTTCCTACCTTACAATAGTGACTACACTTCAATAAAATATT
Organism: Squalus acanthias; assembly: GCA_030390025.1. Taxonomy (NCBI): domain Eukaryota; kingdom Metazoa; phylum Chordata; class Chondrichthyes; order Squaliformes; family Squalidae; genus Squalus; species Squalus acanthias. The sequence goes on from CM059443.1 coordinate 37,354,255, forward strand.
TAATTGACTGTAAAGTGCTTTGAGACGGCCTGAGATCGTGAAAGGCACTATATAAATGGAAGTTTTTCTATTTAAAAGCCTGGAGGTTGTATGAGGTAAGGAAGGTTGAAAGGAGTGAGGAGTCCCACAGTTTTGAGATCCTGGGAAAGAATCTTACAGCACAGAATTAGGCCATTCGGCCCATCATGTCTTTGAACTATCCCATTAGTCGCACATCCCCTGCTCTCTCCCCCATAGCCTATGATTTAGGGTTAGATGCTACAATGAGTCTTGACTTCAATGCAGTGATGATGCAGAAGTAGGGAGGGGGAGAATGTCAGATATTTATATTGCAGAAGACATGGCAGAACTGAAGCAAAGTTTTCAGTGAATTGTTTGTGAAACTGTGCGTACTTTTTTTTGGTGTTGAAAGAAAAAGAAAAAGAAAGACTTGCATTTATATAGCGCCTTTCACGACCACCGGATGTCGCAAAGCACTTTGCAGCCAATTAAATATTTGGAAGTGCAGTCACTGTTGTAATGTAGGAAACGCGGCAGCCAATTTGCGCACAGCAAGCTCCCACAAACAGCAATGTGATAATGACCAGATCATCCGTTTTAGTGATGTTGATTGAGGGATAAATATTGGCCCCAGGACACCGGGGAGAACTCCCCTGCTCTTCTTCGAAATAGTGCCGTGGGATTTTGTACATCCACCCGAGAGCGCACACGGGGCCTCGGTTTAACGTCTCATCCAAAAGACGGCACCTCCGACAGTGCAGCGCTCCGTCAGTACTGCACTGGGAGTGTCAGCCTAGATTTTCGTGCTCAAGCCTCTGGAGTGGGACTTGAACCCACAACCTTCTGGCTCAGAGGCAAGTGTGCTACCCACTGAAACACAGCTGACACTGGTTGAGTTGAGGTATGGCACTGGGAGAAATCGCTGCCCTTCTTTAAATAGTGTCGGAGATCTTTAGCATCCACTAGACCTGACATTTGTATCTCGGTTTAATGTCTCATCCAAAGTACAGCATCTCTGATAACACTCTGAACAATCCCTCAATACTGCAGACTATCAGCTCAAGCTCTGGTAAGAGGTTTGAAACCACAACCTTCACTCTTTAATTCACAATATTTCTCAGAATAAAGTGCATGTTTTATAATTTTAAAAAAACCAGACCTTCTATTTTCAGAAGTGCTAAAACAGGAGTTAAAATGGAGTTGAGAGTTTACAGTGAAGTAAGGGAGCATCCCCAAATGAAACCACTCACAACACACACCTTTCAGAATGAAATAAAAACAGAAAATGCTGGAAATACTCAGCAGGTCAGGCAGCATCTGTGGAGAGAGAGAAACAGAGTTAACGTTTCAGGTCCGATGACCTTTCCTCGGAACTGGAAAAAGTTAGAGATGTAACAGATTTTAAGCAAGTGCAGGGGCAGGGAGGAGGGGAGGAAAGAACAAAAGGGAAGGTCTGTGATAGGGTGGAAGGCAGGAGAGATTAAAAGAAAAAAATGTATGATGGTGTGAGGCAAAAGGAGATGGTAATGGGACAAGTTAAAAAACAAAATGATGGGTCTAGAGGAGGTGTAAATGGCAATGGCAGAATCATCAACAGCTGCCATGTGGAAAAATAGGGATAGAGGTTGTGGTCTGAAATTGTTGAACTGGATGTTCAACAATGTTCAGCCTTTCAGAATGAAGCTCCGTCGGGAAATTAAATAAAACTGGGGGGGGGGGGGGCGGTTGGGTAAATATTGGGCGGGTTGCTCTTAATCCTGCGCCTCCTCCCTTTAAAATAAATACATTAAGCAGTGGAGGACGGAGATGGGGAGTTAAAGCTGTCTTTACTCTTTTTTTTCTGGATCAACCTATTTGGAGACGGTCCCTAAGCTGGAGTCAGTGACAGTGTTGGGATTTGCCCCCTTTTTAATATTAGAACCATTTATAAATGCGCCACAAATGCGAACGCACAGTCCCGCTGGTGCAAACAGGGAGCCTGAGAGGAGGAGAAATCCACCTAAATAATTCTAAATACAATCACAATTTAAAAAAATACCAATGCAAATAAAAATAAAATATATATATATTTAAAATAAATGCGAATCGAGAAACGCTCCAGTTTTTTTCCTTTCCCCTAGATGATTGACAGGCGGGATTGAGCGACAGGTGCATCCACCAATGGGAGGAGAGGGTCCGAAGGGCGGCCAATCAGACGGGGAGGAGGAATTGATACAGGAAGCGCAGCGGCCAATCGGAGGCGGCATGCTGATGAGGGAACGTTGGGTGGACCAATGGGAGCGGGGCGGAGGCCCGTGAAACTGAAGGAACTTTTTTGTAACAAACACATCAGCTGGAGGCTCACGTGGGGCCGCGGCACCGACCAGCGACACAGGCACAGAGTGAGAGAAAGAAGCCCCTCTCTCCACTAGATCTAGAATAAATTCAAAGCAAAAAGCACCAGGTGAAGTGCAGGGCTGGGGACAGTGTAATGAGGCCGGGGACTTGGCACTGCAGCAACTGACAGGGGCTGTCAGAGCTCCTGGGATCTCCGGTACAGTATTATATTGAGAGGATTGTGTCCTCTTGACTCCCTCCTCCTCCTCCCCTTCCTACTCCCTCTCTCTCTCTCTATATATATATATGTGTTACTGACTTAGTCTTTTCAGGCTGCCCCGCGATCGCTCTACAACCCTTAAAGGAGGATGAGGCGGTGCATTTGAAAGGCACCAAATATTTTATTTTAATCCGGCTCCAACAAACGTGTCCAATTTTTATCATCCCCTGGGCTGGATTTTTTTTTTGTGTGTGCTGAAGTTTTAATCAGAAAACGCCAGAAGAGTGGATTTGGGGGACATCGGTGCCACAGTGTCAGGTTAGTGGCGTCTTTATAACCACAGAAATATATCTATGTACTGTGTGTGTGTTAAACATGCAATTTGATTGTTGTAAGAAGTCATTAAGATATATTGAAGGACAAATGGGGGATTTATATATAGCGTTGAAAAGATGGGAGTTCTTGTCAGTTTGGCTCACTCTTGCCTCTGGGCAGTTGTGGGTTCAAGCTTCACTTCAAGTCTGTAGACTGACATTTAATTGTTGGAGGTGTTGTCGTTCGGGTGAGATGTTGAAGCAAGGCCTTAGTTATACCGACAGTTCAGCTGGACAGTAAAGATCCCATCGCATTATTATATGAGCAGGGAGTTCTCCCGGTGTCCTGGCCAATATTTCCCCCTCAACCAACACCACTTACAACCGATTAATGGGTCACTGCTGTTTGTCAATCTTGCTGTGTGCTCGATGGCTGATGTGCTTTCCTACGTAATATTAGTCACAGTGCTCCGGTAATAGATTGTATGTGAAGTGCTTGGAGATACTTCGGAGCGTTGTGATGAGCACCATTAAATGCAAGTTCTTAAAAGGGTGAGACAGATTGCAAAACCCATTTTAAAATGTGCTTTATTTTTAAAAAAGATCTGCAGGTGATATTTTAAAACGAGAATCAGTCGAACGGGTCCGATATTGAAAGCGTTAATTTGCACCATAGAAGTTTGCAGCACTCACGGAGGCCATTCGGCCCATCGTGCCTGTGGCGGCTCTTTGACGGATCAATCCAAAATAATCCCACTACCTTGCTCTCTCCCCATAGCCCTACAGGGTTATGGCAATGAAGCATGAGGGGTTAAATATGACTGTGCACCACTGCATGCATTTAGTACATTTATAAATACTGTATTTTAAGGGAAGTATTTATCTTATCTCATTATTATTTGATGGTTATTTTGTGCTATTATTAAATAGCATTTTATCTAATAACAACTTGCATTTATATAGCGCCTTTAACGTGGTAAAATGTCCCAAGGCGTGTCACGGGAGTGTAATGAAACACAATTTGACACCGAGCCACATAAGATGTTAGGACAGGTGACGGTTTTAAGGAGCATCTTAAAGGAGGAGAGAGGCGGAGAGGTTTAGGGAGGGAATTCCAGAGCTCGGGGCCCAGGCAGCTGAAGGCACGGCCACCGATGGTGGAGCGATGGAAATCGGGGGATGCTCAAGAGGCCAGAATTGGAGGAGCGCAGAGATCTCGGAGGGTTGTGGGGCTGGAGGAGGTTATAGAGTTAGGGAGGGGTGAGGAGGCCCTGGAGGGATTTGAAAACAAGGATGAGAATTTTTAAATCGAGGCGTTGCCGGACCAGGAGCCAATGTAGGTCAGCGAGCACAGGGGGTGATGGGTGAACGGGACTTGGTGCGAGTTAGGACACGGGGCAGCAGAGTTTTGGATGGGCTCTTCTGTTTTTTGACATTGACATTGCCTGAATATGTTGTGTTCTTCTATGTTTCCTGAGTAACTGGCCTGATTTTTTTTTGAGTTAAGTATTGAAAGCTGGCCTGTGCTGATGGCTCAATGTGTAAATGCACCTTGTCTTGTGGTATTGAACTATGCAGGGTGTCCCAGGCTGTGCTGAGTTCAAGTTTTCAGTTCAGGGAGCTGGTTACAATGCTGCAATGAATTTCTATTTCCTTGGATAATGGAGGTGGGCATTCAGCAGGGTCCTTGCTCCTGATCACTGCCAGTGACTCCTGTTTTGAAAGTGAGGAGTTACTGGCTGAGTGCAGCCCCACGCGGCTGAATAACCCGTCATCACTGACTTTCTACGCTCACCTTATGAAGAATGGCCACTTGAGCCGAGGTATCCGAGTGTGCCTGGAGCCCGTGGCACTGTGCCCCAAGCAGGAGTGTGCACCTTCACAAGAGAATGGAGGGGGGGAAAAAAATTATCCCCGCAAATTTCCTCCAGGGGTTTATCGATCAGCCGGTGTAGCTTTGGTAGAAGATCGGCAGAATTGCTGTTTGCGCCTGTATCCAAGGTTTCCACCAAACCCAGAGCGGCCGATCACTACACCCCACAGAGAAATGTCCTGGCATATATTCTGTTCTCGATAGATATTTCTTTAAGCTAATTATTAGTTGCAACCTGAATAATAATAATAATACACGGTAGAGTTTTTTTTCGGAGGGGGGGGCTGAAAATGATCATCAGAATATCAGAATGCTTGATCTACCAAAGTGGTAATCTTTCAGACTTCCCCGAGAAGGTGTTTCTGATGCTAATCAGTGCCAGCTTCGGCAGAGTGGGTAGCACTCCGAGTCAGAAGGTCGTGGCTTCGAGTCCCGCTCGAGATTGAGCACATAATCCAGGCTGACACACTAGTGCAGTGCTGAGGGAGCGCGGCACTGTCGGAGGTGCCGTCTTTCAGATGAGACGTTAAACCGAGGCCCTGTCTGCTCTCTCAGGTGGACGTAAAAGATCCCACGGCCACTATTTCGCAGAAGAGCAGGGGGGAGTTCTCCCCGGTGTCCTGGCTAACATTTATCCCTCAACCAGCATCACTAAAACACATTCTCTTGGTTATTTATCTCATTGCTGTTTGTGGGATCTTGCTCTGTGCAAATTGGCTGCCGTGTTCCCCTACGTTTCAACAGCGACTACACTTCAAAAGTATTTCATTGGCCGTAAAGCGCTTTGGGACATCCTGAGGTCGTGAAAGGCGCGATAGAAATGCAAGTTCCTTCTTTTTCTTATAATTACTAAGACAACAGTTGTCGCTAAATCTGAAAAGATAGGTGAGATAAAAGGGGCAAAGCAGCCCGCGAATGCTGGAAATATGAAATAAAACCAGAAAAATGGTGGAAATCCACAGCAGGTCACTCAGCATCTGAAAGAGGAGACGGGTAAATGTTTCTATAGAACGGCTTTCTGGTGAAGGGCTGCATCTGTGCGATAATCAGCTGCTCCTTGACCTGCTGCGTGCTTGTGGCCTTTTCCTGTTTGTATCATAAAGGCAATGATTATCTCCAACAAGCGAGAGTCTAACCACTGCCCCTTGACATTCAACGGCATTACCATCGCCGAATCCCCCACCATCAACATCCTGGGGGTCACCATTGACCAAAAACTTAACTGGACCAGCCACATAAATACTGTGGCAACAAGAGCAGGTCAGAGGCTGGGTATTCTGCAGCGAGTGTCTCACCTCCTAACTCTCCAAAGCTTTTCCACCATCTACAAGGCACAAGTAAGGAGTGTGATGGAATACTCTCCACTTGCCTGGATGAGTGCAGCTCCAACAACACTCAAAAAGCTCGACACCATCCAGGACAAAGCAGCCCGCTTGATTGGCACCCCATCCACCTCCTTAAACATTCACTCCCTCCACCACCGGCGCACCGTGGCTGCAATGTGTACCATCTACAAGATGCACCGCAGCAACTCGCCAAGGCTTCTTCGGCAGCACCTCCCAAACCCGCGACCTCTTCCACCTAGAAGGACAAGGGCAGCAGGCGCATGGGAACACCACCACCTCCAACTTCCCCTCCAAGTCACACACCATCCTGACTTAGAAGTATATCGCCAATCCTTCATTGTCGCTGGGTCAAAATCCTGGAACTCCCTCCCTAACAGCACTGTGAGAGTACCTTCACCACACGGACTGCAGCGGTTCAAGAAGGCGGCTCACCACCACCTTCTCAAGGGCAACTAGGGATGGGCAATAAATGCTGGCCTTGCCAGCGACGCCCACATCCCATAAAAACAAATTATAATAAAAAAAATAGACTAGCGACCTGTTATAATCTTGCACTTTCCCGCCAAGGTTCGCTTGTGCCAGCGCAATGTTTTCATCTGTGGGTTTCAGGTGCAGGTTAACAAGCGGGTGGCATGGTAGTGCCAAGAGCTGGTGCTCATTGCGCGCTGCGGTATCTGGTGGCGTGGCGCGAGCTCGCAAACGCACTTCACTGCGCGCCACTATTCAATCGTGGCCGTGTTATTTGTGGGGGGAGTTGAAGGTGTAAAGTGGGCGCTACCTGCTCACCTACTTCACTACAGCGGAGACTGGGGTGGGTGGTGATGCCAATCCCAGGGTATCCTGGACTTTATTAGTAGAGGCACAAGAGTAAAAAAGCAAGGAAGTTATGCTGAACCTTTATAAATGGCTGGTGAGGCCTCAGCTGGAGCATTGTGTCCAATTCTGGGCACCGCACTTTAGGAAAGCTGTCAAGGCCTTGGAGAGAGTGCAGCATAGTACCAGAGATGAGGGACTTCAGTTACGTGGAGAGGCTGGGGTTGTTCTCCTTAGAACAGAGAAGGTTCAGGGGAGATTTAATAGAGGTGTTCAAAATGATGAGGGGTTTTGATGGAGTAAATAAGGTGAAACTGTTTCCAGTGGCAGGAGGGTTGGTAACCAGAGGACACAGATTTAAGATGAAAGGCAAAAGAACCAGAGGAGAGAGGAGGAGAATTTTTTTTTTACGCAGCGAGATATGATGATCTGAAAGGGCGGTGGAAACCAATTCAATAGTAACTTTCAAAAGGTGAATTGGATAAATACTTGAAAAGGAAAAGTAATTCCAGGGCTACGGGGGAAAGAACGGGTGAGTGGGACTAATTGGAGAGCTCTTTCAAAGAGCCAGCACTGGCACGATGGGCCGAATGACCTCCTTCTGTGCTGTAAGAGTCTGAGCTGCGGTGATCCTGGGCTCAGTAAATGCAGCCAGGAGCAGGAAATCCGCGGGCATTTTTTGAGCAGGGTGGGATGTGGAGGAATGCAGAACCCGCATAGAGAAACAAAATGCAAATTGGTTGCCGTATTTCCCCACATTGGCTGTAAAGCACTTTGGGACGTCCTGAGGTCGTGAAAGGCGCTATATGAACGCAAGTCTTTTTTTATTGGCTGTGAAGTGCTTTGGGCTGTCCTTTAGAACATGATAAGGAGGGTGTTTTTTTTTTTAAATGTAGGATCTCTCTTTCTTTCTTAATCCCATCATGCGAGATGTTGATATTTGAAAAGGAATCTCCCAAAATGATAGACTTGCAATAAAACCGGCTGCTCGGCTATTGCTGCGCTGTTCAGCTGTTTGAGATGACAACACCTGTATCAAAGGCATTTCAAGTTTAAACATCTCAGTCGGTGAAGGAAATGGAGAGCTGGTAAATTGCTATTGAATCCTGTGCGAATATTGCCTCAAGACTAGATCAGGAAGTTGATTGTGACCCATCAAGAGACAAGGTGCCCCTTTCGTGCCCAAATAAGGTGCAGATAAGCTGTGGTTGTTTCTGGCCTAGTGATAAAGGCACCATCCGGTGTGGTATTAAACCATACACACCTTACCTGTCCTGAGCTGAAGCAGTCCGATGGGACATTAAACCGAGGCCCCGTCTGCCCTCTCATGTGGACCTAAAAGATCCCACGGCCACCATTTCAAAGAAGAGCAGGGTAAGTTCTCCCCGGTGTCCTGGGGCCAATATTTATCCCTCAACCAACATCACTAAAAAAAAAATGTTTTATCTGGTCATTATCACATTGCTGTTTGTGGGAGCTTGCTGTACGCAAATTGGCCGCCGCGTTTCCGACATTACAACAGTGACTACACTTCAAAAAGTACTTCATTGGCTGAAAAGCGCTTTGGGACGTCCTGAGGTTGTGAAAGGCGCTATAGAAATGCAAGTTCAGTTCTTTTCTTGATCTCCAGCGGTAACTGGTACACTGCCATTATCCTCGACGACAGAGAAACAGGAGGAGGCCATTCAGCCCCTCGAATCAGCTCCGCCATTCAATCAGATCATGACTGGTCTTTACCTCAACTCCATTTACCCGCCTTGGCTCCGTATCCCTTGATACCCTTACCCAACAAAAGTCTATCGATCTCAGTCTTGAAAGCTCCAATTAACCCCCAGCATTTTGGGAATGGGGGGAGGGGGAGAAAATTCCAGATTTCTCCCTGAGCAGGGGAGAGGTTCAAAGGTCAGCCAGGGTCCGCGCTCCTTACTGCTGCTCCTACTGGAAAGAGCGCATGTGTGGAAATTGGGTAAGGGCGGTGATCAGTGAGGAAGGGCGCAGGCCCTAGCTGTGATGTCCACTCTCTGGGATGCAGTAACCCGCTGACACTCACCAACCGATCTCACTAATTATGAATGGCTGCTCGGAAGAGGAGCTGTTACTCCAGCGAGAGTTAATGGCCGCAGGTGTCATTCGGAGAAAACTGGGGAGGAGACGAGTTGTTGTGATCTGGAATGCGCTGCCTGAAAGGGCAGTGGAAGCAGATTGAATAGTAACTTCAAAAGGGAATTGGAAAAATACTTGAAGGGGAAAAATTTGCAGGGCTGTGGGGGAGAGTGGGACTAATTGGAGAGCTCTTTCAAAGAGCCGGCACAGGCACGATGGGCTGAATGGCCTCCTTCTGTGCTGTGTCATTCAATGATCTTCCTTGGAAAATAAATCTTCACTATCAATTCCAAACTTGACAAGCTGAGCTTTTGATAAGAAGTGATCTCTCTTTCCATCAGTTCATAGAGAGTTAGATGAAGAGGGGTGGGAGGAGGCTTGTGTGGAGCATGGACCTGTTGGTGCCAATGACCTGTTTCTGTCTGTATTCGGTACCTTCTCCATTCAGAAACCCTGGCGTGACAGCCATGGCTCAGTGGGTGGCCCTCTTGCCTCTGAGTCAGACAGTTGTGGGTTCAAGTCCCACTCCAGCAAATCCAGGCTGACGCTTCAGTGCAGTACCGAGGGAGTGCTGCACTGTCGGAGGTGCAGTTTTTCGGATGAGACGTTAAACCGAGGCCCCGTCTGCTCTCTCAGGTGGACGTAAAAAATCCCACGGCCACTATTTCGAAGAAGAGCAGGGGAGTTCTCCCTGGTGTCCTGGGGCCAATATTTATCCCTCAACCAACATCACTAAAAGCAGATTATCCGGTCATTATCATATTGCTGTTTGTGGGAGCTTGCTGTGCGCAAATTGGCTGCTGCGTTTCCTACATTACAACAGTGACTCCACTTCAAAAAGTACTTCATTGGCTGTAAAGTGCTTTGGGATGGTCGTGAAAGGCGCTATAGAAATGCAAGTCTTTCTTTCTGGACAAGCAAGGCCTAGGTTTTTCTGAGAATTCCTACTCCATATAACAGAAACAGACAGGAAGTCCTGTCAAAGTAGAAGGGAATTTATAACTGCCAATGGCACTGACCTAAGCGTGAGCTAATGATGACTGGTGGGCTCTGAGCTGGAAAGATATTGAACTACATGCTGCCAAAATGTGGAACTTATTTAAGAACTTAAAAAAAATAATGTTCTCATTAAGATGAGGGAAGTGTTGGGAAAAGGAACACTTTCCATTTCTGGCACCAAGTGAAAAATCAAACATTCCCAGTGCAGGTACAGCACGGGTTAGATACAGAGTAAAGCTCCCTCTACACTGTCCCATCAAACACTCCCAGGGCAGGTACAGCACGGGTTAGATACAGAGTAAAGCTCCCTCTACACTGTCCCATCAAACACTCCCAGGGCAGGTACAGCACGGGTTAGATAAAGAGTAAAGCTCCCTCTACACTGTCCCATCAAACACTCCCAGGGCAGGTACAGCACGGGTTAGATACAGAGTAAAGCTCCCTCTACACTGCCCCATCAAACACTCCCAGGGCAGGTACAGCACGGGTTAGATACAGAGTAAAGCTCCCTCTACACTGTCCCATCAAACACTCCCAGGGCAGGTACAGCACGGGTTAGATACAGAGTAAAGCTCCCTCTACACTGCCCATCAAACACTCCCAGGGCAGGTACAGCACGGGTTAGATACAGAGTAAAGCTCCTTCTACACTGTCCCATCAAACACTCCCAGGGCAGGTACAGCACGGGTTAGATACAGAGTAAAGCTCCCTCTACACTGTCCCATCAAACACTCCCAGGGCAGGTACAGCATAGGTTAGATACAGAGTAGAGCTCTCTCTATACTGTCCCGTCAAACCGTACCAGATCAAGTAAGGTATGTCTGTCACTCAATTCTAACCTCCAACACTCTACAGCATCAGTTCATACACCTGCATTTTGTGGTATAAGGGCAGCTTTCTGCCGATGGGTTCTACCCAATCGGGAACTAGATTGCAACTGCATAAACCCATTTGACAAAGGATCCTTGCAGCTAGCAGACGTATTCATGCAATCACTCTGAGCTCGAAACAAATCCGGGCCGCAGAGATGAAAGAATGGACATACTAACCCCACCACACCCGCTGCTGGAGCCAGCCCTGAGCTCGATGCTAGGTGATCAAGACTGGCTGAGGGAGTCTTGGCCTTTGAACTCTCTCCCTCCCTCCATGTTTGGAAGCCCCTGGCACCCCACCTGACCATTGAGTTGAGACGTTCGTGCCTGTGGGATCGTGAGTGGAGTTCGATGCAATCGGGAATCAGCAAGAGACACGATTTTATTGTGTTTTGACAAGAATTTGCACAATGAGTCAGCTTGGAGGTGTTTTTTGTTGTCGGCCTGTGTGCATTTAAAAGGGATCTGTGGTTTCCTCCAAGCTCTGAACTGCCTAACGCTCTGTATTAGAAAATATTTCAGTGAATTTAAACAAAATCTCCAACAGTAGCTGTGAAATATCCTCACGTATTTCAATAGTTTGCGGGGGGGGGGTGGGTGGGTGGGGAGGGGCGGTGGTGGGTGGGGGGGTAGCAGAGCAGATTCTCCAAACATCACTGGGGCAAAAAGGAGGCTTCTTCCCCCCCCCCCTCGGTGAATATAAAACACTGGTCGATGTGTTATAAACGGGTGTGTATGTGGTCCTGAGATGCTTTGTGTCCGAGACTTCCAGGCCCTGGTGCAAATTGCAAGGCCAAAAACACCCAAGGAACCGCAAGAGTGCTGCTGCCATAATTAGCCCCCTGAACAACTTAAAAAAAAAAAAAAAATGTGAAGATTCTCGGGATGTGGGCATCACCGGCAAGGCCAGTATTTACTGCCCATCCCTAGTTGCCCTGACAGCGTGGCTTGCTGGGCCACTTCAGAGGGCAGTTAAGAGTCGACCACGTTGGTGTGGGTCTGGAGTCACATGTAGGCCCAGGCCGGGTAAGGACGGCAGGTTTCCTTCCCTAAAGGGACATCAGTGAACCGGTTGGGCTCTTAACATCAATCTGACAGCTTTATAGTCATTTTTACTGATACCGGCTTATTTATGTTTAGATTTTTAAAACAAAAATTGAAATCAAAATGACCTAGTGTGATTTGAACTCACACATTCTCAGGATTATTAGCTCAGTCTCTGAATTACTGAGCCAGCATCATAACCACTGCACTGAAGGCTGAGGGGTGACCTGATCGAGGTCTTTAAGATTATGAAGAGGTTTGAAAGGGTAGATATAGAAAAGATGTTTCCACTTGTGGAACTAGGGGCCATCAATATAAGATAGTCACTAGTAAATCCGACAGGGAATTCGGGAGAAACTTCTTTATCCAGAGAGTGGCGAGGATGTGGAACTCGCTACCACAGGGAGTGGTTGAGGCGAATAGCAGAGATGTATTTAAGGGGAGGCCGGATCAACACATGAGGGAGAAATGGGGTGAGATGAAGTAGGGGCGGGAGGAGGCTCGTGTGGAGCATAAACACCGGCACGGACCATTTGGGCCGAATGGCCTGTTTCTGAGCTGTACTTTTATCTCTCGTGTAACGTGTCCCTCTCTTTGTACCACGAGATGGAGGGCAGCCGTGTCGGAATGAGATTCTCGAACTCAGCTGAGCTCGAAGGGGGGAGCAGAAAGCAACTGTGCTTTCTAAATAAAGCTCCGCCTGACTGACACCGGAGGCCGCAAATTACAGGTTATGCTGGTGCACAGTCTGACATCAGAACGTGAAAATTACAAGGTTTGTATTTTTAAATACAATTAAGTGTGCTGTGTGTGTGCGTATAAATATACATGCTACTGCATCTCACTGCAGAGCCTCTGTAATAGCAGACAGATAGACAGACATGATTAGAGTTGGAATAAATTCCGGCAATTCCAAGAATTGTCATTGCTATTTTTAAACATTTGTCGTTGAGTTTGGGGATTGGGGGAGGCACTCTTATCTTGGCTTCTGTCTTCTGTTGTCCCCTTTTGTGCCCGCACCCGCCCCCCCCCCCCCCCCCCCCACTCCCCTCCTCCCTCCCACTGATGGTAGTAACTCTGGCTGAGAGAAAATTCCTACGTTACTTCACCAAAGTGACTGTTCTTCATACGCATCTTAGAATCCTACAGCACAGAAGGAGGCCATTCGGCCCATCATGCCTGCGCCGGCTCCTTGAAAGAGCTCTCCAATTAGTCCCACTCTCTTTCTCCCCGCCCCCCTGCTCTTTCCCCATAGCCTTGTATTTTTTTTCTTTTTCAAGTATGTATCCAGTTCCCTTTTGAAAGTTACTATTGAATCTGCTTCCACCACCTTTTCAGACAGTGCATTCCAGATCACAACAACTCGCTGCGTTTATAAAAAAAAAAAATTCTCCTGATACTGGTTCTTTTGGCAATTATCATAAGCCCAGACAGTAAACAGCGACAGGCTGTTCAACCATGTGGGGCATTGCAACCAGATCTGATCCTGTCCTCACGAGACGTGTGTACACACTGCGCGCGCACACTCGCGCACACACACACACACACCACACACACTCGCGCACACACACACACCACACACACAACTGGAGAATGATCAGGAACCGATAAGCCTGGTTGGTTTCTCCCCCTCTTTCACCGAGGCCAATTTCAACATCTCAAACACTCCAAGAATTCATGCAATCATCGCGCCTGTGCTGGCTCTCTGAAAGAGCAGTCGTGCTTTAGTCCCACACCCCCGGCTTTTTGTCCGTCACCCTGCCAGTTCCTCATCCTCCAGAACCGTCCAACTCCCTTTTAAAATTATTTATGGAACCAGCTTCCACCACCTTTTCAGGTCAAGCGTTCCCGATCCCCACAACTCCCCGAGTGAAAACATTTCTCCTCATCTCTCCCCGCTAGATCTTTTGCCAATGATTTTGAATCTATGACCTCTGGTTATCGACCCACTCACCAGAGGGAATAGTTTTTCCCTATTTACTCTATCAAAACCCCTCATCATCATGAAAACCTCTATTAGGTCACCTCTTAACCACTGTTCCAAGGAGAACAGTCCTAAATTATCTCAGAACAGGACCGATGATCAAACCTGGGATCTCCCTTGGTGTCTGTGGCTCAGTGTTACTGCAGGATGTGCAATTACTCACTGAGCCAGAGAGCAGAGCTGTGTGGGTTATTTTTTTTGTAATTGTATTTATCATGCCGAGGGATGTTATTGCTGGAGAATGGAGCCGTTCCCAGTTTGATGCAACTGAGTGGATCGCTGGGCCACTTCAGAGGGCAGTTAAGAGTCAACCGCGATGGTGTGGGACTGGAGTCACATATAGGCCCAGACCGGGTAAGGACGGCAGGTTTACTTCCCTAAAGGACATCAGTGAACCGGTTGGGTTTTTATGATGCCAGCTTTTAAATTCCCAGATTGTGTCAGCTGTGGCTCAGTGGGTAGCACACTTGCCTCCAGAATCAGAAGGTTGTGGGTTCGAGTCCCACCCCAAAGAGTTGAGCACAAAAATCTAGGCTGACACTCCCAGCGCAGTACTGAGGGAGCGCCGCACTGTCGGAGGTGCCGTCTTTCAGATGAGACGTTAAACCGAGGCCTCGTCTGCTCTCTCAGGTGATCCTAAGAGATCCCAAGGCACTATTTCGAAGAACAGCAGGGGACTTATCCCTGGTGTCCTGGCCAATATTTATCCCTCAACCAACAATCACTAAAACAGATTATCTAGTCATTATCTCATTGCTGTTTGTGGGAGCTTGCTGTGCGTAAATTGGCTGCCGCGTTTCCTACATTACAACAGTGACTACACTTCAAAAGTACTTCATTGTCTGTAAAGTGCTTTGGGGCGTCCTGTGGTCGTGAAAGGCGCTGCAGAAATGCAAGTCTTTCTTTTCTTTCTAGATTTCTAGTGAGGTGCTTTTTTGAGGCAGTGTAGAGGGTGCTCCACTTTGCATCTGGATCTGCTGTACCTGACCCAGGAGTGCTTGCTGTTGACATTGAGTGGCGAGGTTATGTTACGAGAGTAGTAATCCAGTTGCCTGGACTATAATCCAGCCGAGCGTGAGTTCAAATTGCACCAGGGCAGTTTGAGATGATGTGAATTCAGTTTAGAAAAATCTGGGAATTCAAAAAAGTGGTACCAGTAAAAGTGAACATCATTTAAAAATTCAACTGGTTCACCAATGTCCTTTTAGGGAAGGAAATCTGCTGTCCTTTCCTGGTCTGGGCCTATATGTGACTCTAGACCCACAGCAATGTGGTTGACTCATAACTGCCCTCTGATGTGGCCGAACGAGTCCCTCAGTTGTATCAAACCATGGCCCGCAAGAAGGCCCACCAGCACCTTCTCAAGGGGCAAGTAGGAGCAGACCATAAATGCCGGCCTTGCCAGCGACGGCCACATCTCCAGAACGAATAACTAAATAAGGTGCAGTTTTAGGCCGTGATCCGCTCTGACGTGGAGCTGGGCTGAGACGGGCCAAACTCGTTTCCTGCAGGACCCTTCTAACCATCGGAGGAAACTTCCACCCCCATCAGTCAGGGCAGGATTTTAAACACCGGTCCCAGAGGGGAAAGGCCGGGATCCAACCTATTTTCAAGTTTTTTATAAAGAAAGAAGGCTAGAAAAGAGACAAGGCAGGCATATCAAACATGTGAATAGCGCAATAGTACAGCACCGAAGGAGGCCATTCGGCCCATCGAGTCTGCGCCGGCTCTTTCGAAGAGCGAGCCAGTTAGTCCCACTCCCCCGCTCTTTTCCCATATCCCTGCAATTTTCTCCCCTTCAAGTATTTATCCAATTCCCTTTTGAAAGCTGCTATTGAATCTGCCTCCACCCGCCAATTGTTGAATAGGGCCCCTTATTTCCAAAACAAAATCTTGCCAGTCCAACTAAGAAGGAATAACCAGCAGAGTCAATTTCCGGCATATACAGGATAATAGATAGTGGGCAGTAATTCAGATGAGTGGTTGGATAGTGTCACTAAGTGTGAGTTATATTTTCCTTTTGTAGTTGCAATCCTTTACAATCAGTAAGTGCGCTGGTTTGGCGCAGTTGATCCCCCTCGATGTAAAGGCTGGAACCTAGGCCGACACTCCCAGTGCAGTACTGAGGGAGTGCTGCACTGTCGGAGGTGCCGTCTTTCGGATGAGACGTTAAACCGAGGCCCCGTCTGCTCTCTCGGGTGGACGGAAAAGCTCCTATGGCCACTATTTCATAGCAGGAGAGTTATCCCCGGTGTCCTACACCCAAAACGATCTGGTCATTTATTTGATTGCTGTTTGTGGGAGCTTGCTGTGCGCAAATTGGCTGCCGCGTTTCCTGCATTACAACAGCGACTGCACTTCAGAGAGTACTTCATTGGCTGTAAAGCGTTTCGGGACGTCCTGAGGCCGTGAAAGGCGCTATAGAAATGCAAGTCTTTCTGTCTTTAGAGTTGATTCAGGTGGATGTTAAAGATCCCATGGCACTATTCGAAGGAGAGCAGGGGACTTCTCCCTGTGTCCTGGACTCGGGCAGTCTGGCAACCCCTGAGAGAGATTCTCAAGGTGAAAAGGGGGCGGGGGGGGGGGCCCGATAATTCAGCACTGTCGAATCATTCACGGGGGGCACCCACTTTCCCATATGACCGGTTTGCCTCTGCCTTTGCCAACATTGCTCCCTCAACCATCATGAATGGTTTTGCTGGAGTAAATAAGGAAAAACTGTTTCCAGTGGCAGAAAGGTTGGTGACCAGAGGACACAGATTTAAGGTGATTGGCAAAAGAACCAGAGGGGAGATGAGGAGAATGTTTTTACGCAGCGAGTTGTTGTGATCTGGAATGCGCTGCCTGAAAGGGCGGTGGAAGCAGATTCAATAGTAACTGTCAAAAGAGAATTGGATAAATACTTGTAGGGAAAAAATTTGCAGGGCTATGGGGAAAGAGCAGGGGGGAGCGGGGCTAATTGGAAAGCTCTTTCAAAGAGCCGGCACAGGCACGATGGGCCAAATGGCCTCCGTCTGCGTCGTATCATTCTATGATTCTAGCCAATGCCACTAAAAACAGATTAACTGGTCATTCATTCGTATTGCTGTTTGTGGGATCTTGCTGTGCACAAAAATTGGCTGCCTCCATAGTAATTATTGCACTTCAAAGTCATTGGTTGTCCTTTTGAGATGTTTCTGAGATGTGATAAGACGTTACATAAATGTGAGTCTTTGATTTTTTTTTTCTCACCATTTTAAGGCATCCACCGTGACTGTGGTAAAGGCTACCTTGCGTTGTAAAGAAATAAAGATTGCGTCCGTGCAGTGGGTGAAAGTATGTGGTATTGTGTGACCATATGTCATGTGCAGCAGCCAATAGGTGCTTTATGGCACTCTGACACTGTATGTAATGTCAAAAAAAAAATTATTACTTCTCGGGATTTGGGCATGGTTGGCAAGGCCGGAATTTATTGCCCACTCCTAGTTGCCCTAGATAAAACTGGTGGCTTGCTAGGCCCCTTCAGAGGACAGTTAAGAGTCAACTGGGTAGATCTGTGCGATAGTGTAAAACGGGTGAAAGTGTGTCGGCAGCCCGTTCGACATCGCTCCCGATTTTTATTCCCGTTGGCACAGTAGTGAGTGTTTCCAGAATGCTGGGATATCATTTTGCAGACAACTTTTATTATCTGAACGGAGTCATATATTGATTGAAATGTGCTTAAATACTTGGGGAAGGGGGAATTTTGAGCTGCCTTGTTCCCGTCAAAGTGTAACCGATGTCTTGGACTTCGAGTGAGGCATGACATGTGATGAAATGTCCCGCCACAGAACGGCGCTGACTCTCCTTGTGCCGTCTTTTCCATTGACGGTATAATCTGAGGAATCCTCATGTCCCCCTCAACAGTGTCAGCCGTGGCTCAGTGTCTCGCCTCTGAGTCAGAAGGTTGTGGGTTCAAATCCCACTCCAGAGACTTGAGCCCATAATCCAGGCCGACACTCCCAGTGCCAGTACTGAGGGAGTGCCGCACTGTCGGAGGGGTCGCTTTTTGCTTGGGATGTTAAACCGAGGCTTCGTCTACCCACTCAGGTGGATGTAAAAGATCCCACGGGCACTGTTTTTGAAGAAGAGCAGTGGGAGTTCTCCCCGAGTGTCCTGGGGCCAATATTTATCCCTCAACCAACATTGCTAAAAATAAACAGATGATCTGGTCATTATCACATTGCTGTTTGCGGGAGCTTGCTGTGCGCAAATTGGCTGCCGCGTTTCCTACATTCCAACAGTGACTGCACTTCAAAAATTACTTGATTGGCTGTAAAGTGCTTTGGGACGTCCGGTGGTCGTGAAAGGCGCTATGGAAATGCACGTTCTTTCTGCCTTCATGATCAAATGGTGAGTGGGCACATTTTGCCGATGGCCAAGAAAAGGGGGTGGCTGGATGGGATGGGAGGCCCCTCGGAGCTGTCTCTGCTCTTGCCGTTATCGCTGGCGTGAGTTCCAGTCAATGAGCAAAACCCCCGTCTGTCTGGTTGTTTTTTTGCGGCAAATGTAATAGGATTTTACGCATGAGTAAACTATCGAGACTTGTAGTGGGGCGGGGGGAGAGGGAGGGAAAGAATTGGGGACAGATTTTCCCTGTCTTTGTGTCACTCGTTAAACCAGGTGTTTGCTGTGCTTTATCCTTTGACCCGCAAAGACCAGCTCTTTAACCTTTGACCCTCAGGGGTCATTCGAACTTCCTGTTGCAATGCTATAAATAGAGCATGGACCTATCCTGTTTCCTGTTTGTCACAAGTTTTGTTTCCACTCAGTCCGCTTAATTGCTGCACATTGTCCAGTGATGCCTTTGCTTGTATGGGGAGGGGTGGATTATATTTTTCTGTGCTCGACAAGTTGAGCAGACCCTGGCTGTATGAGTCTCGGTCAATCTGAAGAAGCCACTCGTGCCAATGACTAAATGCAGTGAGTGACGTCTGTCCCATGGGCTGCAGCAGACGGCCAATTGGCGCCAATGCCTCCTCGTGCTTGTCCTCGTATTCCCAGCTCTCACTTTTTGTCTCTAGGGCTGAGACTGCCACGGGCGCACTCCTCCGCCGGCCCCACATTCCTCTGAGAACTCTGCGTTCCTCCAACTCCAGCCTCTTGTCCACATTCCCCATATCCGTCGCCCCCACCATTGGCGGCTGTGCCATTGGCCCTAAGCTCTAGAATTACCTCGCTACCCCTCTCTCCTTTAAGATGCTCCTCAAAACTTACCGTTACGGGAGCAAATCCAATTTCTCTGTGTCTGTCTGCGTCTCTCTGTCACTGCCTGTCTGCGTCTCTCTCACTGTCTGCGTCTCTCTGTCACTGCCTGTCTGCGTCTCTCTCACTGTCTGCGTCTCTTTGTCACTGTCTGTCTGCGTCTCTCTCACTGTCTGCGTCTCTTTGTCACTGTCTGCCTGCGTCTCTCTGTCACAGACTGTGTCTCTCTGTCTCTCTCACTGTCTGCGTCTCTCTCTCTCACTGTCTGCGTCTCTCTCTCTCACTGTCTGCGTCTCTCTGTCTCTGTCTGCGTCTCTCTGTCACTGTCTGTCTGTGTCTCTCTGTCACTGTCTGTACGTGTCTCTGTGTCTCTCCATCTGTCTCCTTGTCCCTCTGGCTTCAGTGTGGGTGGAATCTCCTGCTGTTTGATGAGTTAACCCATTCTCCAGCCTGAGCTTGCTGGAGGAGCAGCTACTGCACATTACGCTAAATTGCAAGAATGCCGTTGAAACTATATTTAGAGCCGAGTTGTCCAGAATGCATTTAGTTCCAAGCTAAATATAGGTCTGTGCCAGTAAGCGGGCAGGAGGGGGGAGGGGAGGGGGTCAGGAAAGGAGGCCGTGAGTACCTCGTCTCCAAATGCCTGAAATTTGAGCTGTTTTATGACGTGGCTCATTCCTTGGAGCTTTGCCAGTGTGAAACGGAAAGAGATGCCCATCGCTCAGTGCTGTCAGTCCAAGTGTTGGTCGCTATTAACCCCTTTTATAAATAGCCCAGTTCTCTTTGGCACAAGGGTATCTGGGGGGTGGTGGGGGAGGAGGGGGGCGGGGAGCTAGAATGAATCGAATTCTGTCTTGCTGAAAATTTGTGGGAAAGCTCAATAATTAACACTTCCCACCCCGCACCCACCCTGGACACAGCAGCAGTGCAGTGTAGTGGTTATCTAACAGGACTAGTAATCCAGAGACCTGGGCCAATAATCCCGAGTGAGTGAGTTCAAATCCGGTTTGCGAATTTGAATTCTGTTTTTGAAAATCTGGAAATAGAAAAACTGGTCTCCGTAAAAGTGACCATGAAGCTGTCGGATTGTCGTAAAAATCCAAACCGGTTCACTGATGGCCTTCAGAGAAGGAAACCTGCCGTCCTTGCCCGGTCTGGGCCTATATGTGACTCCAGTCCCGCACCAACATGGTTAACTCTTAACTGCCCCTCTGAAGTGGCCCAGGGCAACCAGGGACTGCCAATAAATGCCGGCCTTGTCAGCGACACCCGAGCCCCGAGAATGAATAATAATTGTTTTTTAATGGAAAAGATTACTTTTTTTTTATTTAAAAAAAAAACAGTTTTTAAGGAGTAGATTTCCGAGCTCCCGGCCAAGAGACTCGCCCCCTGCGGCTCATATTGGAAATTCGCACGTGAGCTGCCCCGTGATCTTCCCGTTGCGGGGAACTGTGGATGGGGGGGGCGGTGTAGCACCTGAAATGCCGATACGCATGGTAGGTAGCCAAGGCAACCAGCGAGGTGCGCGAATCCAGTAAAAGAAGGCCTTGATGGCTGGTTCGCCATTTTAGATGTTACTGGACCATCCGGCCTACCCGCTAGGCTTTGGCCTGTGCTCCGGCTCTGGCTCACGGACAGATGGTATAATAGTTCTACGCCGCTTTTACATTCCGGGTGTTTCTCTTAGTCACAGGGATTAGCCGCGTGTCCCGGCCTCCATTTTAAAATTCTCATCCTCGTGTTCAAATCTCCTCTGGCGTGGCCTCGCCCCATCCTATCTCTGTAACTTCCTTCAGAAAAAGAAAGAAAGGCTTGCGATTTCTACAGCGCCTTTCACGACCTCAGGATGTCCCAAAGCGCTTTACAGCCAATGAAGTACTTTTTGAAATGTTGTAATGTAGGAAACGCGGCAGCCAAATTGCGCACAGCAAGTTCCCTCAAACAGCAATGACATCTGTTTTAGTGATGTTGGTCAGGACACTGGGGGAACACTCCTGCGAACAGCGGCCGTGGGGATCTTTTACGTCCACCCGAGAGGAGCAGACGGGGCCTTGGTTTAACGTCTCATCCGAAAGACGCCGCCTCCCTCAGTAATGGATTTTTTGCGCTCAAGCCTCTGGAGTGGGGCCCACAACCTTCGGACTCGGAGGCGAGAGAGAGAGAGAGTGCGACCCGCTGAGCCACGGCTGACACCAACCCGTACTGTGGACTGAACAACTTATGCTGGTGCAATATGGGCTGTGAACGGCGCAGGCCTAAAGTTAGATCATGCCTGACATTCACATCACATCGCTCTGCTGGAATAGCTGGTAAATCGATAGCGGGAAACGAGGCCCACAGGGCCGGTCGAAGGGGTTAACTCTTACCAAAGTACCAGAAGTATTGCTCGGGCTTTGACTGCTTCCCATCTCTGAGAAGCGAAGGTTTTTTTTTGTTTTGTTTTTCCGCATTGATGAAATGGAAACTTGTAGCTGTGCCAAGTATGGATTCTGCCTTTGTCTGAGATATCACAGCGCGCGATATTACTACAGCCCTGCCAGAGCAGAGCCCTGGGGAACAGAAATCTGATCACGTAGGGGAAAGGGTTGTCTTGCACCCTCAGGAGGTCTTTAGCATGCTCAATCCGGAGGTCCAGGAGTATCTCTCCGCTCTCTCCCCACCCCCAACCCCACAACCAACAGAAGCTACCAAGGGTGTATTAATTTTTAAAATGTGTAAGGCAGAATTGAATAATTTATCGCTTTGGGAAACATGGTGTAAACTGGCAGTTTCTCCAACATTGTTCCAACTCTTTGCCTTCTGGGGCGGTAGACTTTTAGAAAATGGGACGAAACCATTAAAAGAGAAAGAAAGAAAGACTTGCATTTCTGTAGCGCCTTTCATGACCTCAGGACGTCCCAAAGCGCTTTACAGCCAATGAAGTACTTTTTGAAATGGAGTCACTGTTTTAATGTAGGAAACGCGGCAGCCAATTTGCACACAGCAAGTTCCCACAAACCGCAATGTGATAATGGTCGGATAATCTATTTTAGTGAGGGGTAAATATTGGCCAGGACACCCTGCTCTTCTTCGAAATAGTCCCAAAATAGGGATCTTTTATGTCCACTTGAGAGAGCAGACGGGGCTTCGGTTTAATGTCTCATCCGAAAGACGGCACCTCCGACAGTGCGGCACTCCCTCAGTACCACCCCTCCGACAGTGCGGCACTCCCTCAGTACCGCCCCTCCGACAGTGCAGCGCTACATCAGTACTGCCGCTCCGACAGTGCGGCGCTCCCTCAGTACCACCCCTCCGACAGTGTGGCGCTCCCTCAGTACCGCCCCTCCGACAGTGCGGCGCTCCCTCAGTACCGCCCCTCCGACAGTGCGGCGCTCTCTCAGTACTGTACTGGAGTGTCAGCCTAGATTTTGTGCTCAAGTCTCTTGGAGCCGGACTTGAACCCACAACCTTCTGTCTCAGAAGCGAGGGTGCTGCCCACTGAGCCACAGCTGACGGCATTGGGTGAGTTTACCTCCTTGAGGAAGAGCTGTTTGCCGCGATACTTCACAACTGTCCCGTTGGAACTGGGACATCCCAATGTCTGAGCTCGGACGGTGGTACTGGCAAGATATTCGACCACGGGGGGAAGGGCCAACTAAAGCTGAGCTCAATCTTGCCCTCACCCAACGTCCCTGAAGGTCACTGCTAGAATGCAACAGTCCAGTCCGCGAGGTCAAAGCAACAGCCGCTTCTTTGACAGAATTAACAGCATTGTAGCTTCAGATTCTATCAAGTTTTCTCAGTAAATGTTATATAAATCAACAGGGCTCAGAAGCCTTGTAGATGGGGCTATTTTTTCTTCCTCCCCCCTCTCTCTTTGTGTTTAAATAAGAGTTCCTAGCCCAGGGACGCTGAAGCATTTTGATCTTTATCGCAGATGTTAGCCGAGTCAGCGCAGATGCCTGACTGGACGGTGGAAGCAGATTCAATAGTAACTTTAAAAAGGGGAATTGGATAAATACTTGAAGGGGAAAATTTGCGGGGCTAATGGGGAAAGAGCAGGAGGGAGTGGGACTAATTGGAGAGCTCTTTCAAAGAGCCGGCACAGGCACGATGGGCCGAATGGTCTGCTTCTCTGCTGTGTGATTCTTTGATTCCAGGAGATGCGGGGGATTGAACCTGGAACTTTTCTGGCTTGTGTGGCTCAGTTTTGTATCTATAGCAACTGAACCCCTGGTTCAGCTTTCTTGATGGGTTCGGATGGGATGTTAAACCTGGGCCCCGTCTGCTCGCTCGGGTGGACGTAAAAGATCCCACGGCCACTCTTTTTCAAAGAAGAGCAGTTGAGTTCACCCCGGTGTCCCGACCAATATTTATCCTTCAACCAACATCACCAGAAAAAAAAACCCCACAGATTATCTGGTCATTCGTCACATTGCTGTTCGTGGGATCTTGCTGTGTGCAAATTAGCTGCTGTGTTTCCTACATTACAACAGTGAGTCACTTCAAAAAGTGCTTCATTGGCTGTAAAGTGCTTTGGGACGTCCTGAGGTCATGAAAGGCGCTGTAGAAATGCAAATCCTTTCTTCGTTCCCTCTAAACCTCCAGGCCCATTAAATTCAAACCAAGAGTAGGGAATATAGGGGCTGGATTTCCGCAGGGGGTTCTCCTGCCGTAACTTTGGAAGAGCCATGGAGCCCCACCCCACCCACCAAAACAAATGGAGGAAAAGGAAATCCACCCCCATAGGGACAAATAGAACAGAGTTGCCTGAATTTTGTGGGCTGGAATTGGCCCATGGGCCACGGTTTGGGAAAACCCTGATGGCGAGGAGGGCAGGATGGCCGGTTATTCTTTGTCATTTACCCAGCAGAGGTGAGGTAACGTGACGTGTGGTGAATGTGGCGTGCTCGGGAGGAACAGGTGACTTTGGGCCTCTGGTTCCCAAAGCTCTCCACCACTGGGGGTTTCCCTCGCCTCGTGTCTGGGTCTGTTGTGGACAAGGTGATGGAGATTGATCTGCTATGATCCGTGAACAACTCCATTATCGTTGCGTCGTCATCACATTGTAGCGTCAACCAAAACTCAGCTGCCCCTTGTCCTAACCCGCACCAAGTCCCGTTCACCCATCACCCCCTGTGCTCGCCGACCTACATTGGCTCCCGGTTAACCAACGCCTCGATTTTTAAAATTCTCATCCTTGTTTTCAAATCCCTCCATGCTCTCACCCTCTTCCTATCGCTGTGACCTCCTCCAGCCCTATAACCTTCAGAGATCTCTGCGCTCCTCCAATTCTGGCCTCTTGAGCATCCCCGATTTCCATCGCCCCACCATTGGCGGCCGTGCCTTCAGCTGCCTGGGCCCTAAGCTCTGGAATTCCCTCCCTAAACCGCTCCACCTCTCCTCCTTTAAGACGCTCCTTAAAACCGACCTCTTTGACCTGTCCTAATATCTCTATGTGGCTCGGTGTCGAATTTTGTTTGATAATCGCTCCTGTGAAGCGCCTTGGGACATTTTACTACGTTAAAGATGCCATATAAAGGCAAGTTGTTGTTGTATCATATGACTACCAGGATGGTAGAAGTTGAAGTAGATGGACTTTGATCTTTTGATCGTCCACTAATTCCTGTGTAGCTGGCTGACTGGCACTGTTGATGCCATGGGTGTCACTGAGGAAGGTCAGTCTGTGTTTGAATGTTTCTCTCTCCTCTGAACAGAATGAGAATAGAATGGAGGTTAGTGAGAGCTGATCAGGGCTGTTCTGGTCGACTAACTAAAGATGAAAATCGGCGTTGGTTAAAATTTATTGTACTTACGACAAACTAATCTCTTTTTATAAAAAGAAAGACTTGCATTTCTATAGCGCCTTTCATGACCTCAGTGCCTTCCAAAGCCCTTTACAGCCAATCAAGTATTTTTAAAGTGTAGTCACTGTTGTAATGTAGGAAACGCGGCCGCCAATTTGCACGTCATGAGAACTTAAGCTAAATTTAAAATTATTTCTAAGACTAAATATTGACGCACTTCCATGAGACCCCTGCAAATGCCAACTCTATTCCTAGGAACCCCTGTAAATACTGACACACTCCCAGGGACCCCCTGTAAATACTGACACACTCCCAGGGACCCCCTGTAAATACTGACACACTCCCGGGGACCCCCTGTAAATACTGACACACTCCTGGGACCCCCTGTAAATACTGACACACTCCCGGGGACCCCCTGTAAATACTGACACACTCCCGGGGACCCCCTGTAAATACTGACACACTCCCGGGGACCCCCTGTAAATACTGACGCCCCTGTAAATACTGACACACTCCCGGGGACCCCCTGTAAATACTGACACACTCCCGGGGACCCCCTGTAAATACTGATACACTCCCGGGGACCCCCTGTGAATACTGACGCACTGTAAATACTGATACACTCCCGGGGACCCTCTGTAAATACTGACACACTCCCGGGGACCCCCTGTAAATACTGACACACTCCCGGGGACCCCCTGTAAATACTGACACACTCCCGGGGACCCCCTGTAAATACTGACACACTCCTTACTTGTGTCTTGTAGATGGTGGAAAGGCTTTGGGGAGTCAGGAGGTGAGACACTCGCCACAGAATACCCAGCCTCTGACCTGCTCTTGTTGCCACAGTATTTATGTGGCTGGTCCAGTTAAGTTTCTGGTCAATGGTGACCCCCCAGGATGTTGATGGTGGGGGATTCGGCGATGGTAATGCCATTGAATGTCAAGGGGAGGTGGTTAGACTCTCGCTTGTTGGAGATAGTCATTGCTTTGCACTTGTGTGACGTGAATGTTACCTGCCACTTATCAGCCCAAGCCTGAACGTTGTCCAGATCTTGTTGGAATGGACTGCTTCATTATCTGAGGAGTTGTGAATGGTGCTGAACACTGTGCAGTCATCAGCGAACGTCCCCATTTCTGACCTTATGTTGGAGGGAAGGTCATTGATGAAGCAGCTGAAGATGGTTGGGCCTAGGACACTGCCCTGAGGAACTCCTGCAACAATGTCCTGGGGCTGTGATGATTGACTTCCAACCACCACAACCATCTTCCTTTGTGCTAGGTATGACTCCAGCCAGTGGAGCGTTTTCCCCCCGATTCCCATTGACTTCAGATTTACTAGGGCTCCTTGATGCCAATATTGATAGAATCATAGAATCTTACAGTACAGAAGGAGGCCATTCAGCCCATCTTGCCTGTGCCGGCTCTTTGAAAGAGCTCTCCAGTTATTCCCACTCCCCCTGCTCTTTCCCCACAGCCCTGCAATTTTTTCCTTTTCAAGTATTTATCCAATTCCCTTTTGAAAGTTACTATTGAATCTGCTTCCACCGCCCTTTCAGGCAGCGCATTCCAGATCACAACTCGCTGCGTCAAAACATTCTCCTCATTTTGCTAATTACCTGAAATCTGTTTCCTCTGGTTACTGGCCCTCCTGCCAGTGGAAACAGTTTCTCCTGATTTACTTTATCAACCCCCCCCCACCCCCTCCCTCATCATTTTGAACACCTCTATTAAATCTCCCCTGAACTTTCTCTGCTCTAAGGAGAACAACCCCAGCTTCTCCAGTTTCTCTCCGCATAATTGAAGTCCTTCCTTCATCCCTGCTGCCATTCTGGTAAATCTCCTCTGCACCCTCTCCAAGGCCTTGACATCCTTCCTAAAGTGTGGGGCCCAGAATTGGACACAATACTCAAACGGAGGCCGCACCAGTGATTTTTTTTTAATGGTATATTCTGGTGGCCTTACGGACCGCGGCTCAATTTGAAACCCAACGGGCTAAAACCGCTGCAGGACTGCTGCTAACTTGACCATTGCTGTGCTGCAGACAGCACGTGTAAAGCACGGACGTGTGATGTACTTTTGCCACAGCATTCGAACTTAAACCGTCTACAGATTTGAAGGTCAGTGTCTTTACTGAGCTGACTGTGGGGTGACGTGCAGTCGTATATTTGTGGCTACGCTGAGTTTGGGATGCTGACAGATTTGCTGCTGACGAACTGTGCCATTATTAATAACCGGTTTACAGGCTCGTGCAGTGAGGGGACTTTGATAACGGATCAAATCCGCGCCCGTCTTTCCTGTTTTTGGGAAGCAGGGCTGGCATTTGCCTGGCGGAGCCCTGAGCAAGGGTTCGGTTTGGGTCCCCCTACCTGTTCAAGAAAGAGCTTGCATTGGGTGGGATCTAAATCGGGCGATTGGCCCGAATCCAGCCTGTTCTCGCTGGGTGGATTTTTTTTTTTTTATTCGCTTATGGGATGTGGGCATCGCTGGCAAGGCCAGCATTTATTGCCCATCCCTAATTGCCCTTGAGAAGGTGGTGGTGAGCTGCCTTCTTGAACCGCTGGAGTCCGTGTGGTGAAGGTACTCCCACAGTGCTGTTAGGGAGGGAGTTCCAGGATTTTGACCCAGCGACGATGAAGGAACGGCCGATATACTTCTAAGTCAGGATGGTGTGTGACCTGGAGGGGAACTTGGAGGTGGTGGTGTTCCTATGCACCTGCTGCCCTTGTCCTTCTAGGTGGAAGAGGTCGTGGGTTTGGGAGGTGCTGCCGAAGAAGCCTTGGCGAGTTGCTGCAGTGCATCTTGTAGATGGTACACACATGGTACACCGGTGGTGGAGGGAGTGAATGTTTAAGGTGGTGGATGGGGTGCCAATCAAACGGGCTGCTTTGTCCTGGATGGTGTCGAGCTTCTTGTGTGTTGTTGCAGCTGCACTCATCCAAGCAAGTGGAGAGTATTCCACCACACTCCTTACTAGTGCCTTGTAGATGGTGGAAAGGCTTTGGGGAGTCAGGAGGTGAGACATTCGCCGCAGAATACCTAGCCTCTGACCTGCTCTTGTTGCCACAGTATTTATGTGGCTGGTCCAGTTAAGTTTCTTGTCAATGGTGACCCCCCAGGATGTTGATGGTGGGGGATTCGGCGATGGTAATGCCGTTGAATGTCAAGGGGCGGTGGTTAGACTCTCACTTGTTGGAGATAGTCATTGCCTGGCACATCTGTGACGCAAATGTTACCTGCCACTTATCAGCCCAAGCCTGAATGTCGTCCAGGTCTTGTTGCATGCGGGCATGGACTGCTTCATTATCTGAGGAGTTGTGAATGGCGCTGAACACTGCAGTCATCAGCTAACATCCCCATTTCTGACCTTATGTTGGAGGGAAGGTCATTGATGAACCAGCTGAAGATGGTTGGGCCTAGGATACTGCCCTGAGGAACTCCTGCAGTGATGTCCTGGGGCTGTGATGATTGACCTTCAATCACCACAACCATCTTCCTTTTGTGCTAGGTATGACTCCAGCCAGTGGAGAGTTTTCCCTCTGATTCCCATTGACTTCAGTTTTACTAGAGCTCCTTGATGCCACACTCGGTCAACTGCTGCCTTGATGTCAAGGGCAGTCACTCTCACCTCACCTCTGGAATTCAGCTCCTTTGTCCATGTTTGGACTAAGGCTGTAATGAGGTCGGGAGCCGAGTGGTCCTGGCGGAACCCAAACTGGTCATCAGTGAGCAGGTTATTGGTCAGTAAGTGCCGCTTGATAGCACTGTCGATGACACCTTCCATCACTTTGCTGATGATTGAGAGTGGACTGATGGGGCGGTAATTGGCCGGGTTGGATTTGTCCTGCTTTTTGTGGACAGGACATACCTGGGCAGTTTTCCACATTGTCGGATAGATGCCAGTGTTGTAGCTGTACTGCAACAGATTATCAGAGTTTGTGGCACCAGGCTGAATTATAGAAAGTTCAGAGGGGGAAGGGAAAAATGAAATAAGAGGGGCAAAGAGAGAGTATGAGAATAGACTGGCAGCTAACATAAAAGGGAATCCAAAAGTCTTCTCTCGGCATATAAATAGTAAACAGGTAGCAAGAGGTGGGGTGGGGCCGATTCGGGACCAAAAAGGAGACCTACGCATGGAGGCAGAGGGCATGGCTGAGGTACTTTGCATCTGTCTTCACCAAGGAAGAAGATGCTGCCAAAGTCATAGTGAAAGAGGAGGTAGTGGAGATACTGGATGGGATAAAAATTGGTAAGGGGATGTACTAGAAAGGCTGGTTGTACTTAAAGTAGATAAGTCACCAGGAGCGGATTGGATGTATCCTAGGATGCTGAGGGAAGTAAAGGTGGAAATTGCGGAGGCATTGGCCATAATCTTCCAATCCTCCTTAGATACAGGGGTGGTGCCAGAGGACTAGAGAATTGCAAATATTACACCCTTGTTCAAAAAAAGGTGTAAGGATAATCCCAGCAACTACAGGCCAGTCAGCTTAACCTTGGCGGTGGGGAAGTTTTTAGAAACGTTAATCTGGGACAAAATTAACAATCACTTAGACAAGTGTGGATTAATTAAGGGAAGCCAGCACGGATCTGTTAAAGGCAAATCGCGTTTAACTAACTTCATTGAATTTTTTGATGCGGTAACAGAGAGGGTTGATGAGAGCAATGCGATTAACGTGGTGTACATGGACTTCCAAAAGGCGTTTGATAAACTGCCACATAATAGGCTTGCCAGCAAAGTTGAAGCCCATGGAATAAAAGGGACAGTGGCAGCATGGATACGAAATTGGCTAAGTGACAGGAAACAGAGAGTTGTGGTGAACGGTTGTTTTTCGGACTGGAGGAAGATATACAGTGGTGTTCTCCAGGGGTCGGTTCTAGGACCACTGCTTTTCTTGATATATATTAATGACTTGGGTGTACAGGGCACAATGTCAAAATTTGCAGATGACGCAAAACTTGGAAGTATAGTGAACAGTGAGGAGGAGAGTGATAGACTTCAAGAGGACATAGACAGGTCGCTGGTGGAATGGGCGGACATGTGGCAGATGAAATTTAACGCAGAAAAGTGCAACGTGATACATTTTGGTAGGAAGAACGAGGAGAGGCAATTAAAACTAAAGGGTACAAATTCTAAAGCGGGTGCATGAACAGAGCGACCTGGGGGTATATGTGCACAAATCGTTGAAGGTGGCAGGGCAGGTTGAGAAAGCGGTTAAAAAAGCATATGGGATCCTGGGCTTTATAAATAGAGGCATAGAGTACAAAAGCAAGGAAGTTATGATGAACCTTTATAAAACACTGGTTCGGCCTCAACTGGAGTATTGTGTCCAATTCTGGGCACCACACTTTAGGAAGGATGTGAAGGCCTTAGAGAGGGTGCAGAAAAGATTTACAAGAATGATTCCAGGGATGAGGGACTTCAGTTACTTGGATAGACTGGAGAAGCTGGGGTTGTTCTCCTTGGAGCAGAGAAGATTGAGAGGAGATTTAGGGCAACACAGTGGCATAGTGGTTAGCACTGTTGCCTCACAGCGCCAGGGACCCGGGTTCGAATCCGGCCTCGGCTAACTGTCTGTGTGGAGTTTGCACATTCTCCCCGTGTCTGCGTGGGTTTCCTCCGGGTGCTCCGGTTTCCTCCCACAGTCCAAAGATGTGCGGGTTAGGTTGATTTGGCTATGATAAATTGACCCTTAGTGTTAGGGGGGATTAAATACGTGGGGTTACGGGGATAGGGTGGGATATGTGTCGGTGCAGGCTCGATGGGCCAAAATGGCCTTTATCTGCACTGTGGGGATTCTGTGATTCTGTGATAGAGGTGTTCCATATCATGAGGGGTCTGGACAGAGTAGATAGAGAGAAACTGTTCCCATTGAGGGAAGGGTCGAGAACTAGAGGACACAGATTTAAGGTGATTGGCAGAAGATCCAAAGACGACATGAGGAAAAACTTTTTTACACAGCGAGTCGTTATGATCTGGAATGCGCTGCCTGAAAGGGTGGTGGAGGCAGATTCAATCGTGGCTTTCAAAAGGGAATTGGATAAGTACCTGAAGGAAAAAAAATTGCAGGGCTACGGGGAAAGGGCGGTGGAGTGGGACTAGCGTAAGTGCTCTTGCAGAGAGCCGGCACGGGCTCGATGGGCCGAATGGCCTCCAACTGTGCTGTAATGATTCTGTGATTCTTGTTACTGAATTACACAGAGAACCCATGCATCATACGCAGCCCTTGAAAACCCACAGCCCTGGTGGACCTCCATCTCTGGCAGCACATTGACGTTTCAGCTTTGCCATGGACATGTCAGTTCCTCTTCTTCTGAACTCCAATCTGCTTTGTTGCACACACACAAACTTTCGATAAACAGAGAAGTGAGACAGACAGAGGGGGAGAGGAGTGGCTTGCAGAAGTACATCCAGAAAGGAAAGGTGGCGAGTGAGAGGATTGGTAAGAGGTTCTAACTATCAGGAAAGACTGAATAGGCTGGGGCTCTTTTCTCTAGAAAAAAGAAGTCTGAGGGGTGTCCTAATAGAGGTCTTTAAAATTACAAAAGGGTTTGATAGGGTAGACGTAGAGAGGATGTTTCCATTTGTGGAGGAGACCAGAACTAGGGATCATAACTATAAGATAGTCACTAATAAATCCAATAGGGAATTCAGGACAAAATTCTTTACCCAGAGAGTGGTGAGAATGTGGAACTCGCTCCCACAGGGAGTGGTTGAGGCGAATAGTATTTAAGGGAAAGCTGGATAAGCCTATGAGGGAGAAAGGAATAGAAGGATATGTCGATGGGGTGAGATGAAGAGGGGTGGGAGGAGGCTCGTGTGGAGCATAAACACTGACATGGAGCAGTTTCTGTGCTGCAAATTCTATGTAATTCTATGTAACTTGTGAGTGGGTGCATTTTTGTAGATTATTGCTTAACGCAGGATGCAGCAAGATTTTTATGTGCTTTCCCCTCCCCCAAGTCATTCTAGTCAATAGTGTAGGACATTACCAAGTTTGAAAAGTGTGGGAGAGAAATGGAACTTAATTGACACCAATCTCAGGGGTTTTAAAAGCCTGCAGATAGTGAGGGATAAGGAGCCTGGCACTTTTGAAGCTCTAAGAAGGAATGAGTTAGAGTAGGAAATGGTGAGATGAGGTCTAATTTCAGCACACTGAGGATGCAGGAGCAGGAAGTGTAAGTGTAGCCTGGTGTACTTAGATGGCCTTGTTTTAGGTGAGGGGTAACGTGGTCAAGGTTTAAGTAGCAGTCAGTAAGGGCATGAAAGAAAGAAAAAGACTTGCATTTCTATCGCGCTTTTCACAACCTCAGGACGTCCCAAAGCGCTTTACAGCCAATGAAGTACTTTTGAAGTGTAGTCGCTGTTGTAATGTAGGAAACGCAGCAGCTAATTTGCACACAGCAAGCTCCCACAAACAGCAATGTGATAATGACCTGATCATCTGTTTTTGTTATGTTGATTGAGGGATAAATATTGGCCAGGACACCAGGGATAACTCCCCTGCTCTTCTTTGAATAGTGCCGTGGGATCTTTTACGTCCACCTGAGAGGGCAGAAGGGGCCTCAGTTTAACATCTCATCCGAAAGACGGCACCTCCGACAGTGCAGCACTTCCTCAGTACTGCACTGGAGTGTCAGCCTAGTTTTTTGTGCTCAAGTCCCTGGAGTGGGACTTGAACCCACAACCTTCTAATTCAGAGGCGAGAGAGTGCTGCCCACTGAGCCACCGCTGACACAGTTTGACTCTCTAACAGGCTTTGCAGGGAGATCAAGAAGTTTCAGAAATAAATTTCAGTGAGTTGCAACTTAGTTTTTTTGGACACTAAGGGAATCAAGGGATATGGGGATAGGACGGGAAGGTGGAAGATCAGCTATGGTCTTATTGAATGGTGGAGCAGGCTCGAGGGGCCGTATGGCCTACTCCTGCTCCTATTTCTTATGTTCTGAATAAATCCTTTCACACTTGCGTTTTGTTCCTCCATGGCATAGTGAACTCTTATTCCAGAGAAGGGTTTTTGATTCCAGGTCCGTTGACACTTTTAAAGGGCAATGGCTCCACATCTGTTGAGAAGGGGGATTGAAGGTTAGAGAAATGTTAACCAGAGGTAGACAAAGGAATTCTGTGTCATCCATACGTTCCCTGTGACTTTTGGCTGTGATAGTTTGATTTTTTTTTTACAAAGCTTACTGTGCCCAATAACATTGGAAACACAGAGAACCAAGGCTGGGTAAGTATTTTGACTATGTTGGGTCTGGGATTTAGAGACTTGCCCTCATTACCTTCTTCAGCTTAATCCATTAGGGACTTTTCTATGAGTTTGGGCTTGATGCTGCAGTATTTTCCATAGTTTCGTGTACTGCATATTCCTTAATTACTTTGCAACACTTGGTATGGCCGCCGCCAAGTACTGAAGTTGCCTCACCATGGCCCAACAACTAGATTTCTTTGAGACAAGTATATGCGAGGAGGGTTTTTTTTTAAAATTCATTCACAGGATGTGGGCGTAGCTGGCAATGCCAGCATTTATTGCCCATCCCTAATTGCCCTTGAGAAGGTGGTGGTGAGCCGCCTTCTTGAACCGCTGCAGTCCCGTGTGGTGAAGGTCCTCCCACAGTGCTGACTTTGTCACAGTGGTTTGGTACAACTGAGTGTCTCGCTGGGCCATTTCAGAGGGGCAGTTAAGAGTCAACCACATTGCTGTGTGTCAGGAGTCACATATAGGCCAGACCGGGTAAGGACGGCAGGTTTCCTTCCCTAAAGGACATTATTAAACCAGATGGGTTTTTCCGACAATCCAGTAGTTTCATGGTCACCATTACTGATACTAGCTTTTTATTCCAGATTTATTTAATTAACTGAATTTCAATTCCCCAGCTGCCATGGTGGGATTTGAACTCATGGATTACTAGTCCAGGTCTCTGAATTACTAGTCCAGTAACATAACCACTATGCTACCGTGCCCATAATGTGCGCGTTTCCTGTACACCCTCTGGGGGTGCAGGTTTCAAGGAATTTGGCTTTGAAGTAACAGAGAATGCAGTTGCCTCGGTCACAGATCAGTTTACTGCACGGTACAGTGAGCCAGGAGTCAAGAAACCCTGGTTGTCCAACCATTAACTTTGCAGCTGTGGGAGGGAAGGTGTGCAGTTCTGGTAGACCGGGCAGCCAACACAGCAATGCTCTGCAGTTACCCGAGGTAAAGGAGCATTTCTATCGCGCCTTTCACGACCTCAGGACATCCCAAAGTGCTTTACAGCCAATGCAGTACTTTTTGAAGTGTAGTCACGGTTGTAATGCAGGAAACGCGGCACAGCAAGACCCCACAAACAGCAATGAGATGGTGAGATAGGCCGAATGGCCTACTCCTACTCTCTATTTCTTATGTTCTTATCTAGGGGACTCAATGTAGGCTCGAGTGCTGACGTTTGCTTTGCTGCTGACGAGCATTCATCAACAATCTTTATCACTAACCATTCCACTTCACGGCATTGTAGGCAGTGTAGATGAAAGCATAAAATTACCAAGAGATAGCGATAGATTAAGTGAATGAGAGAAACTGTGGCAAATGGATTTCAATGTCGGCAAATGTGAGGTCATCCACTTTGGACCTAAAAAGGATAGAACAGGGTACTTTTCTAGATGGTGAAAAGCTATAAAAACAGTGGAAATCCAAAGAGACTTGGGGGTCCAAGTACATAGAACATTGAAATGTCATGAGCAGGTACAGAACATAATCAAAAAAGGCTAATGGGATGCTGGCCTTTATATCTGGAGGACTGGAATACAAGGGGGTAGAAGTTACGCTGCAGCTGTACAAAACCCGGTTAGACCACACCTGGAGCACTGTGAGCAGTTCTGGGCACCACACCTTAGGAAGGATATATTGGCCTTGGAGGGAGTGCAGCGAAGGTTTACCAGAATGATACCCGGACTCCAAGGGTTAAATTATGAGGAGAGATTACACAAATTAGGGTTGTATTCCCTAGAATTTAGAAGGTTAAGGGGTGATCTGATTGAGGTTTTTAGGATTTTTCAAGATATTAAGGGGAACAGATAGGGTAGATAGAGAGAAACTATTTCCGCTGGTTGGGGATTCTAGGACTAGGGGTCAGAGTCTAAAAGTTAGAGCCAGACCTTTCAGGAGAGAAATTAGGAAACACTTCTACACACAAAGGGTGGTAGAAGTTTGGAACTCATTTCTGCAAATGGCAATTGGTGCTAGATCAATTGTTAATTTAAAATTTGAGATTGATAGCTTTTTGTTAACCAAAGGTATTAAGGGATATGGACCAAAGGCGGGTATATGGAGTTAGGTCACAGATCGGCCATGATCTCATTGATTGGCGGAACAGGCTCGAGGGGCTGAATGGCCTCCTCCTGTTCCTATGAATGCAAGGAGCAAATGGGAAAATGGACTTCTGGGGGTCATTGAGGAAATTTCCCAGGGCTCCACTCAATAACCAGACAGCCTCCAGTTGAAAGAATTAAAGGACATCGATTGGAGTTTGATTCAAAAGTTGGATCTTGTTTTGTGAAACGCTACAATGTGAGCTTGTGTTTCTCGGTCTGAAGCACGTATCATCTTGCTGCACAAGATAGACGATTGAGTGCCCTTGTTATGGCATTGTGCATTGGTTCGATTGATCAGTCATGCTGTGAGGAGAGTTGAAGTGAGGTAGTACCCAACAGGAGGCCCAGGGAAAGCTGAAGAGCGAAGATAGTGAAATTCAACGTGCCAGTCATGACTCGGTGGTAGCTCTCTCGTCTGTGAGTCTGCAGGTTGAGTGAGTGCTGCACTGTTGGAGGTGCCGTCTTTCGGACATAAAAGATTCCACAGCACTACTTTGAGGAAGAGCAGGGAAGAGTTCTCCCTGGTGTCCTGGCCAATATTTATCCATCAACCAACATCACTAAAATAAAACAGATTATCTGGTCATTATCTCATTGCTGTTTGTGGGAGCTTGCTGTGCTCAAATTGGCTGCCGCGTTTCCTACATTACAACAGTGACTACACTTCAAAAAGTACTTCATTGGCTGTAAAACACTCTGGGATGTCTTGAGGTCATGAAAGGCGCTATAGAAATGCAAGTCTTTCTTAAATTTGGAATTTCCCAATAGATCATTGGGACTGCCTGGTGTGGTAGTGAGCCATTCGAGCAGGAAGGTTCCAGGTTTACTCACTGGTCTCTGCTGAGTGCACCGGTCTCACCCAGGATGGCACCGGGGCTGCTGAAAGCGGCCTTGATGTCCCTGGTCCAAGGGTGAATGGGGTGGGGGAGAGGGGAAACCCTGCCTCTGATCACCAGCCAATGACCCCTAGGGTTGCCAACTCTGGTGGGGCGTACTCCTGGAGGTGTCATCACGTGACCTACCGCCTCCAACCGCCCCGCCCCCACACTCCCTTCCATTGGCCTCCTGTCACATCTATCCTCGCGGCGCCCCGCCTCCCCACACCAGTCGGAAAGCGAATTGGACTCTTCATTATCCGATTGGATGGTTCTTGACTGTCAGCCAAACAGCCTGTTCTCCCATCGCCTATACTTTTTCTTTGGAACAGAGGAGGTTGAGGGGAGGCTTGAGTGAGGTGTATAAAATTATGAGGGGCCTAGATAGAGTGGATAGGAAGGACCTATTTCCCTTAGCAGAAGGGTCAATAAGCAGGGGGCATAGATTTAAAGTAATTGGTAGAAGGATTAGAGGGGAGTTGAGGAGAACTTTTTTTACCTAGAGGGTGGTGGGGGTCTGGAACTCACTGCCTGAAAGGGTGGTAGAGGCAGAAACCCTAACTGCATTTAAAAAGTACTTGGATATGCACTTGAAGTGCTGGAAAGTGGGATTAGGCTGGATAGCACTTTTTCGGCCGGCACAGATACGATGGGCCAAATAGCCTCCTTCTTTGCCGTAAATTTCTATGATTCTCTGATTTTTATAACTAAGATAACAAAGTGATCAAAGAACATTTTTTTTTTTTTTTAAACGCAATTTTTTATCGCCCCTTTGATTTTTCTCCCGGAGTCGCTCGCAGCAGTGTCCTGGAGATTTATCTGTAATTCCTGGAGACACCAGGTCAATCCTGGAGGGTTGGCAACTGTAATGACCCCTGATGGAAAGAGCGTGTATCAGGGAGAGCTGTGATGCCCTCAGTGAGAGAGCAACCTGCAAACGGCCAATGTCTGGGCGCAAGCTTTGGGGTGAGGTACCTGAGGGCAGCCTACACCCAAGGAGTGGCAGCCCGCCACCCACCCACCACCCCCCCCACCCACCCAAAACTAGAGTTTGTGATGTACAAGAGGAAATGAGCAGTCAAACAAATTGAAAAATTCCAGTAGACAAAAGGACAATCAAAACAACAGTGTCAGCCGTGGCTCAGTGGGCAGCACTCTCGCCTCTGAGCCAGAAGGTTGTGGGTTCACCGTCCTACTCCAGAGACTTGAGCACAAAATCTAGGCTGACACTCCCAGTGCAGTGCCGAGGGAGTGCTGCACTGTCGGAGGTGACGTCTTTCGGATGAGACGATAAACCGACGTCCCGTCTGCCCCTCAGGTGGAGGTAAAAGATCCCACGGCCACTATTTCAGGAGTTCTCCCCGGTGTCCTGGGCCAATATTTATCCCTCAACCAACATCACTAAAACAGATTTTCGGGTCATTATCACATTGCTGTTTGTGGGAGCTTGCTGTGCACAAACTGTCTGCCGCGTTTCCTACATTACAACAGTGACTGCACTTCAAAAAGTGCCTCATTGGCTGTAAAGCGCTTTGGGACGTCCTGAGGTCGTGAAAGGCGCTATATAAATGCAAATCTTTCTTTCTTTTATTTAATTCAACCATAGGCAGTATGAGAAAGAGTTTGCCTTTGAATTACACTACTCTTACCTTCTGCAATGGCTCTTGAAAACTCTCCGGTGTCTCCTTTATTTCTAAGTAAGCAAATGAACTTTGTGTTGGGGGTGTCTGAAAGACGATGCCCTGGAGGACTGACACGCTCTCTGATTTTAAGGTAATGAGTAAGGTGCTCGTTAGAAAGGCAGGGAGCTGTCATTGGGGATTTCAGTAATTAAGAGTTCAAGGGTCCCTTGAGTTTGGCGCACAGAGCATGGAATTGGGGAGAAGGGCGGCGGGGGGTGGGGGGGGGGGGGAGATTCTCTTTGAAGCCATCGCACGTTTATATGCTCGGGTGGGTAAGTGTGTTTGTTTTTCTCAATGACTCCCTCCTCAACTGGCCCCTTTTGGTTCCAATCTCTTGAGCGTACCAGGCCTCAATCCCTCCTTGGAATTGCTTGAAAGGCCACTGACAGGAGCAGCTAGGACTGGAGGGCGGGGAGGAAAGTGTTTTTTGCAGAATTGCCCTCCTAAGACATCGGAAAGAGTTGTGTGTGTTCCAGCCTGGGACACCGATCTTTGCTCTGGATAATGAGATCTCACTTTACCACAGGCCCATTGAGAGTTAAATGGGGACCTGTTTGACCCTTGGAGTGCTTTGTTGTGATCAAGCTGAAGCAATCAGTAAGCTGCTGTTTACCCGGCGAAGCTTGCTTTGTTGATGTTTCCGATGCCAGTCTTGTGCCCGCCCCACCTTGCTGTCTCCACGGCCAAAGGTGCTGATTCTTACTTGGGTACAACTACCACAGAGAGTAGCTGAGGCGAATCGCATCAATGCCTTTAAGGGGATGCTCGATAAACACATGAGGGAGAAAGGAATAGGAGGTTATGCTGTTAAGATTTGAAAGATTGAATTGCGAATTATGCCTTGTGGGCTGGGCTTTATTCAAATCCAAAAGTAGATCTGTGAAGCGAAGGTGTTTAAAAATTCGCCCAGTGCTGCACTGCCCCATAATTCTATACTTTGTTAAATTTGCTCTTGGTATGTGGGCGTCGCTGGCAAGGCCAGCATTTATTGCCCATCCCTAATTGCCATGACTGAGTGTCTCGCTCGGCCACTTCAGAGGGCGGTTAAGAGTCAGCCACGTAGGCGTGGGGACTGGAGTCACATATAGGCCCAGACCGGGTAAGGACGGCAGGTTTCCTTCCCTAAAGGGACATCAGTGAATCAGTTGCATTTTTAAAGACAACCAGACAGCTTCAGCGTCATTTTTACCAACGCCAGCTTTTTATTTCCAGATTTAAAAAAAACTTGAATTCAAATTCTCCAGTTGCCGTGGTGGGATTTCAACTCGCATTTTCTGGATTATTAGTCCAGGCCTCTGGATTAATAGTTTCAGTAATTATTGGCCTTGTGTATGCTTTAAATAAATTGTCAATTGCCTGAGGACATGATTGGGCTCAGCTGTGATGCCCCCTTTAGTCGAACATCCTGCTGATGTTCAGCATCTAAGCTGACAGCAACAACTTGCATTTATATAGCACCTTTAACGTAGTAAACTGTCCCAAGGCGCTTCACAGGAGCGTAATCAGACACAAAATTTGACACCGAGCCACATGAGATATTAGGACACGTGACCAAAAGCTTGGTCAAAGAGGCAGGTTTTAAGGAGAGTCTTAAAGGAGGAGAGAGAGATGGAGAGGTTTAGGCAGGGAATTCCAGAGCTTAGGGCCCAGGAAACAGAAGGCATGGCCGCCAATGGTTGAGCAATTATAATCAGGGATGCTCAAGAGGGCTGAATTAGAGGAGCGCAGATATCTCAAGGGGTTGTGGGGCTGAAGGAGATTACAGAGATAGGGAGGAGCGAGGCCATGGAGGGGTTTGAAAACGAGGATGAGAATTTTGAAATCGAGGCGTTGCTTAACCGGGAGCCAGTGTAGGTCAGCGAGCACAGGGGAGATGGGTGAACGGGACTTGGTGCGAGTTAGGACACGAGCAGCCGAGTTTTGGATGACAAGTTTACGTAGGGTAGAATGTGGGAGGCCGGCCAGGAGTGCGTTGGAATAGTCAAGTGTAGAGATAACAAAGGCATGGATGAGGGTTTCGGCAGCGGATGAGCTGAGGCAAGGGCGGAGACGGGCGATGTTACGGAGTTGGAAATAGGCGTTCTTAGTTATGCTGCGGATATGTGGTTGGAAGCTCATTTCAGGGTCAAATGTGATACCAAGGTTCCGAACAGTGTGGTTCAGCCTCAGACAGATGCGAGGGAAGGCGTTATATAAATGCAAGTTGTTGCTGTTGTTATACCTGACCTGGACGTGCTCCGTTCCCCAGCATTGACGTTCCTCACCCCATGCTGTTTACGGCGGTTATATTTCACACGGGGGTTATATTTCACCCCCACCCACCCCCACAGTGTATTAGTCTTTGCTATTTCTTCGTAAAGACAGTGAAGGCAACCAGTAAAATTCCAGGAAGGGCAGATCTTAACTTCACTGCCCAGAGAAAGCAGAAGCTACGAAAATGATCTTCTGAGAAGTAACTCGGAACCTTAACGGAATGCAAATCAGAACAAAACCTTTTACTCTTTAGAATCTTACAGCACAGAAGGAGGCCATTCAGCCCATCGTGCCTGTGCCGGCTCTTTGAAAGAGCTCTCCAATTTAGTCCCGCTCCACCCTGCTCTTTCCCCATAACCCTGTAAATGTTTCTTTTTCCTCACTGTTGTCGCCTCTGGTTCTTTTGCCATTCACCTTAAATCTGTGTCCTCTGGTTACCGATCCTTCTGCTCCTGGAAACAGCTGCTTCTTATTTACTCTGTCAAAACGCTTCAAGATTTTGCACACCTCTATTAAATCTCCTCTTTATCTTCTCTGCTCTAAGGAGAACAATCCCAGCTTCTCCAGTCTCTCCACATAACTTAAGTCCCTCAATCCTAGTATCATTCTAGTAAATCTCCTCTGTACCCTCTCCAAGGCCTAACTAGTGTTTTATAAAGGTTTAGCATTACGTCCTTGCTTTTGTACTCTATTCCTCCATTAATAAAGCCAAGGACCCCATGTGCTTTTTTAACAGCCTTCTCAACTTGTCCTGTCACCTTCAAAGGTCTCTGTTGCTGCACCCACTTTAAAATTGTACCATTTAGTTCATATTGCCTCGCCTCATTCTTCCCACCAAAATGTATCACTTCACACTTCTCGGCGTTAAATTTCATCTGCCATGTGTCCGCCCATTTCACCAGTCTGTCTGTGTCCTCCTCATTGTTTACTGCATTTCTGAATTTTGTATCCTTTGAAATCATGCCCTGTGCACCCAAGTCCAGGTCATTAATGTATATCAAAAAGAGCCTCCCCCGCTTTCCCTTTCTCATCGTACAGGAGTCAGCACACTGGAGGCTTCAAGCCCCTAAAACCACAGTGAACTGGTTAGCGGGCTCTGCACTGAAACAGGGTACACCGAGCTAATTAAAGGGTCGGCTGGATGAGAAACTCTTGATGGGCCCTCGTACTGGGTAAAAGAGGGGACAACAGTGGTGGGGTCCATATGTACTCTGCCCCCTCAATAGACTTTTTGAACACAGTGAGTTGTAGGATAGATACTGTTCTCTGCAGCTGCCTGCCCGGTGCCAGGGTTAAAGACATCTCCTCGCGGCTGGTGAAGATCTTGGAGTGGGAAGGGGAGGATCCAGTTGCCGTTGTCCATGTGGGAACCAACGACATAGGTAGAACTAGGAATGAGGTTCTGCTAAGGGAGTTTGAAGAGTTGGGGTCCAAATTAAAATGCAGAACCTCAAAGGTAATAATCTCTGGATTGTTACCTGAGCCACGCGCCAATTGGCATAGGGATAAGCAGATTAGAAGGTTAAATACGTGGCTCAAAGTGTGGTGTGTGAGGCAGGGGTTTTGCTTCATGGGGCACTGGCACCAGTACTGGGGAAAGAGGGAGCTGTACCATTGGGACGGGCTCCACTTAAACTGGGCTGGGATCAATGTCCTGGTGAATCGAATAACTAGGGCAGTAGACAGGACTTTAAACTAATGAAAAGGGGGTGGGAGGATTCAGGAAAGAGTGAATTTAAAAGCAGCAAGAGAAACGTCTAGGCTCTAGACCAGAGCAGAGTGTTGGGTAAAAATAAGCAGAGTGGGTCAGGATGGGACAGAGAGAGTAACTAAGGTGACATCAGGGAAAAATAGAAAAAAGTCAAAGCTAAAGGCACTATATCTGAATGCACGAAGCATTTGCAACAAAATAGATGAATTAATAACGGAGATAGAAATTAATAGGTTTGATCTAATAGCCATTATGGAGACATGGTTGCAAAGTGACCAAGGTTGGGAACTAAATATTCCAGGATACTTAACTTTTAGAAGAGATAGACAAAATGGAAAAGGAGGAGGGGTAACTCTGATAATAAAGGATGGGATAAAGATAGAGAGAAAGGATCTTCGTTCCGAAAATCAAGAAGTAGAATCAGTTTGAGTGGAGCTAAGAAACAGCAAGGGGCAGAAAACATTGGAGAGATTGTTTATAGGCCCCCAAACAGTAGTTGTAATGTAGGGCAGAGTATAAATCAGGCAATTAGAGGCGCATGTAACAAGGGTAATACAGTAATCATGGGGGACTTTAATCTACATATAGACTGGGCAAACCAAATTTGCAGTAATAGTGTGGAGGACAAATTCATGGAATGTATACAAGATAGTTTTCTAGATCAGAATGTTAAGGAACCAACTGGGGAACAGGCTATTTTAGATCTAGTATTGTGCAATGAGAAAGGGTTAATTAATAACCTTGTAGTGAAGGGGCCTTTAGGGAAGAGTGACCATAATATCATAGAATTTTATATTAAGTATGAAAGTGATTTAGTTAAATCCGAAACTGGGGTCCTAAATCTAAACAAAGCAAACGACATAGGTAAGAGGGGCGAGTTGGCTAAGGTAGATTGGGAAACTACATTAAAAGGTATGATGGTAGACAAGCAATGGCTAGCATTTAAAGAATTAATACATAATTTACAACAAATATACATTCCTTTAAGGCACAAAAACCCCACAGGAAAAATGGTCCAACCGTGGCTAACAAGAGAAGTTAAAGATAGTATTAGATCAAAGGAAGAGGTTTATAATGTTGTCAAAAAGAGCAGTAAGCCTGAGGATTGGGAGGATTTTAGAATTCAGCAAAGGAGGACCAAGAAATTGATAAAGAAAGGGAAAATAAAATAAGAGTAAACTAGCGAGAGACACAAAAACAGACTGTAAAAGCTTCTATAGGTATGTAAAAAGGAAAAGATTAGCGAAAGTAAATGTGGGTCCCTTACAGGCTGAGACAGGAAAAATTATAATGGGGAATAAGGAAATGGCAGAGAAATTAAACAAATACTTTGGGCTGGATTTTGAATGACCCATGGAGTCGGGTTTGGAGGCGTGTGGGGGGTTAAATTTGCGGGGTCGGGGTTTCCGACCCTATCCCGACTCCACGCAATTTTGACAATCAGTCGCGGGGTTCCTGATTCCGTCCCGCCTCCAAGAAGCGGGAGAGGCCATTAAAGCCCTTAACAAGCTCTAAATTGGCTCTGTAATGCCATTTTGAAACGCTGTAGCTAGTTTAACCCTCTTCTGACGTGAAGCACGCCTGGTGTGAAACACTCCAGTGAAACCTGGCGGGAGCACAAGTGGATAGCTGACTATCGGCTGCAGGTCCACTATTACAATGGAGATGTGATGAAGGTGGTAGTCTTAGGTCTGAACATTGCCTCTGATGCTGCTGCATTGAATGCCTGGGAGGACTTACTTGGCAAAAAAATTCTCTGTCTCTCTGTCTCTCTGTGTCTCTCTCTCTCTTTTCCCCCCCCCATTTTTGCATCCAGGTCCACTCACATCAAAAGCCAGGCAAGTCCTCTCTCACCAACAGTCTCTGAGACTAGGCAGTCAGTAATGATGACATCATCAGAGGCGACTTTCAGACTGAAAACACTAATTAGTTCATGGGTTCCCACATGCTCCAACTCAATTGCCCAATTAAGTGAAAATTGCATCAGGCATCCACATTAATCTGGAGTCGGGGGGGAAACACGAAATGCGGATTACACGACCCCAACCCGACCCCAAGA
Source organism: Squalus acanthias (assembly GCA_030390025.1). Lineage (NCBI taxonomy): Eukaryota > Metazoa > Chordata > Chondrichthyes > Squaliformes > Squalidae > Squalus > Squalus acanthias. Next base: position 37,398,079 of record CM059443.1, read on the forward strand.
CAAAATCCAGCCCTTTGTGTCTGTCTTCACGGATGAAGACGCAAAAAACCGCCCGGAAATAGTGGCGAACCAAGGGTCTAGCGAGAGTGAGGAACTGAAAGAAACTAGTATCAGTAAAGAAATTGTACTGGAGAAATTAATGGGACTGAGAGCCAATAAATCCCCATGACCTGATGGCCGACATCCTAGGGTTTTGAAAGAGGTGGCTATAGAGATAATGGATGCATTGGTTGTCATTTTCCAAAATTCCATAGATTCTAGAACGGTTCCCGCGGATTGGAAGGTAGCAAATATAACCCCACTATTTAAGAAAGGAGGGAGAGAGAAAACTGGGAACTACAGACCAGTTAACCTGACATCAGTAGTAGGGAAAATGCTAGAATCTATTATTAAGGATGTGGTAACAGGGCACTTAGAAAATAATAATAGGATTGGGCAGAGTCAACACGGATTTATGAAAGGGAAATCATGTTCGACGAATCTGTTGGAGTTTTTTGAGGTTGAAACTCGCAGAATAGATAAGGGGGAACCAGTGGATGTGGTGTATTTGGATTTTCAGAAGCCATGTGTTAAGGTGCCACACAAGAGTTTATTAAACAAAATTAGGGCTCATAGGATTGGGAATAATATACTAGCATGGATTGAGGATTGGTTAACGGACAGAAAACAGAGAGTAGGAATAAATGAGTCATTTTTGGGTTGGCAGGCTGTAACTAGTAGGGTACCGCAAGGATCAGTGCTTGGGCCTCAGCTATTCACAATCTATATCAATGATTTGGATGAGGGGACCAAATGTAATATATCCAAGTTTGCTGATGATACAAAGCTAGATGGGAATGTAAGTTGTGAGGAGGATGCAAAGAGGCTTCAAGGGGATATAGACAGGCTGAGTGAGTGGGCAAGAACATGGCAAATGGAATATAATGTGGAGAAATTTGAAGTTATCCACTTTGGTAGGAAAAATAGAAAAGCAGAGTTTTTTAAATAGTGAGAGATTGGGAAATGTTGGTGTTCAGAGGGATCTGGGTGTCCTTGTACATGAATCACTGAAAGTTAACATGCAGGTACAGCAAGCAATTAAAAAAGCAAATGGTATGTTGGCCTTTATTGCAAGAGGATTTGAGTATAAGAGTAAAGAAGTCTTACTGCAATTATATAGGGCCCTGGTGAGACCACACCTGGAGTATTGTGTACAGTTTTGGTCTCCTTACCTAAGGAAGGATATACTTGCCATAGAGGGAGTGCAACGAAGGTTCACCAGACTGATTCCTGGGATGGGGGGATTGTCCTATGAGGAGAGATTGAGTAGGCCTATATTCTCTGGAGTTTAGAAGAATGAGAGGTGATCTCATTGAAACATACAAAATTCTTACAGGGCTTGACAGGGTAGATGCAGGGAGGATGTTTCCCCTGGCTGGTGAGTCTAGAACCAGGGGTCACAGTCTCAGAATAAGGGGTCGGCCATTTAGGGCTGAGATGAGGAGAAATTTCTTCACTCGGAGGGTGGTGAATCTTTGGAATTCTCTACCCCAGAGGGCTGCGGAGGCTCAGTCACCTGAGTATATTCAAGACAGAGATCGATAGATTTTTGAATATTAAGGAAATCCAGGGATATGGGGATAGTGCAGGAAAATGGAGTTGAGGTAGCAGATCAGCCATGATCTTATTGAATGGTGGAGCAGGCTCGAGAGGCCGAATGGCCGACTCCTGCTCCTATTTCTTATGTTCTTATGTTGTGATCTGGAAGGCGGTGGAACCAGATGCAATAGTAACTTTCAAAAGAGAATTGGAGAAATACTTGAAGAGAAAAATTGTACAGGGCTATGGGGAAAGAGCAGGGAGTGGGATTAATTGAATAGCTCTACCAAAGAGCAGGCACGATGAACCGAATGGCCTCCTTCTGTGCTGCATCATTCTATGATTCTATGAAATGTCTTGTTTATGAGCCAAGTCCTGTCCCCTCGCCTCTTGCGGGTACTGACTCCTGCTGGGGGCAACTGGTTCCACTGGCAATGGGCCACTCTCTGGCACCTCACCCAAGCAGCCATTCCTCGCGGGCGAGTCCGTCTCAGCCAGCTATTCCACCTTGAAGTGCATCGCGGCCGCACCTGATTTTTGTGCTCCGCCAGCACGGGCGGACGGAGGCTTCACAAGCAGGGGTCACCGGACAGCGATCGGGAGCGACGACCCCGACTGACCTCCTTTTCTTCATACTTCCCCCTCGCCCGTGGGCCAATTGTAGGGGCCGCTCACTGCCTCCATTAGCTGAGATCAGTAAACTCTGCACTCGCTGGGAACCGAACGCGGGACTTCCTTGTGTGCATTGCTTCGTCCTTCCTTTATCCACGGGGACTGTGGGAAGCTCAGTCCGCCCCCCCGCCTCCCGCCCCCCACCATCCCTGGTGTCTGATCTAGTTGAAGCCATGCAGTGACATTTCAGGAATGTCCAACCCATGGAGACGTGGGGCGGGGGGGCGGTGGGGAGAGAACCTTCGCCCTCCGCTCCCTTGCAAGACTTGACCAGCTGCACTGTGCGGCACATGGATTATACCCTTATGAGGAATGGGTCCATCCACTGGAGGTGGAGAGAATGCCATTGTCGTGACTGTAGCTGCCCAGTGTGTTGACAGACTGGGTGAGAGCGGGGTCGTGGGAATGGAATCGTTTGTTTCCGTTCGTAAGCCTAGATCGCAGAGACTGGCTAAATATAGCCACTGTCAACCAGGAGCCACTACTTAAGTCTCGAGTAAAGATTTGCTTGTTGGGTAGAATTGTAACATCACTGTGTAAGTGTAGCAAGTGCAGCATTGCAAAGCTTTGTATACTTGTCCTCGACTGCTAGAGAGACTCGCATTTCTATAGCGCCTTTCACAACCTCAGGACGTCCCAAAGTGCTTCTCAACCAATTAAGTACTTTTTGAAGTGGAGTCACTGTTGTAATGTAGGAAACGCGACAGCCAATTTGCGCACAGGCAAGCTCCCACAAACAGCAATGTGACAATGGCCAGATAACCTGTTTTGGTGGTGTGGGCTGAGGGATAAATATTGGCCCCAGGACACCGGGGAGAACTCCCCTGCTCTTCTTCGAAATAGTGACCGTGGGATCTTTTACGTCCACCTGAGAGGGCCGACGGGGCCTCGGTTTAACGTCTCATCCGAAAGATATTCCGGTCCTTTTTAAGTTAAGGTGTCAATATGGCTCAGTTGGAATTGTCGGCCTAGATTATGTACCCAAGACCTGGAGTGGGGCTTGAACCCACTACCTTCTGACTCAGACAAGAATGCTACCAACTGATCCAAGCTGGCACTGTTGATTTCTTTTAGTGCCCCTCAGTGTGACTGCTCTGGCCTGCTGAGTGTTTGCCTCCTCCTGCAACCTCAGGTGATCGAACCTTCTGCCATATTGCCCCCCCCCACAATCTGGAACGCCCTCCCTAAACCCCTCCAGCTTGTTGCATCCCTCCCCCAAAAAGCCGTCTTAAAACCTATCTCTTCTAGCACACTTTTGGTTGCCTTGCCTTGTGCTCCCTTGAGTTTAGATGGTTGAGGAATAATCTAATCGGGGTCTTCAAAAAGATAAATGGATTCGATAGGGTGGATACAGAGAAACTATTTCCTGTGGTGGGGGGAATCCAGAACAAGGCGGCATAACCTTAAAGTTAGAGGAATGAAATCAGGAAGCACATTTTCACACAATGGGTAGTGGAAATCTGGAGCGCTCTCCCCAAAAGGCTGTGGCTGCTGGGGTTGGGGTGGTCAATTGAAATTTTCAAGACTGAAGTCGATAGATTAGGTCAGGCTTTCAAACAATAGGGAGAAAAGATGGGTCAGTGGAGTTGCAGTACAGATCAGCCGTGATCTCACTGAATGGCGGAACAGGCTCGAGGGGGGCTGAATGGCCTCCTCCTGTTCCTAACACCCCTCCCTGACTCTTGTGCACATCTGACATCGAACTGTGAAGCACCTTGGGACATTTCGCTGTGATGAAGGTGTTCTGTAAACGCGAGTTGTTGTCTCTTCCTCATTTGATTGAGGTTTTGTTTTTTTCACAATCAAATATTTTTCTCCTGCTCCTTTTAGATATCAGCTGTGGCTCAGTGGGTAGCACACTCGCCTCTGAGTCAGAAGGTTGTGGGTTCACAGTCCCACTCCAGGGACTTGAGCACATAAAGCTAGGCTGACACTCCAGTGCAGTGCTGAGGGAGTGCTGCACTGTCAGAGGTGCCGTCTTTCGGATGAGACGTTAAACCGAGGCCCTGTCTGCTCTCTCAGTGGACGTAAAAGATCCCGCGGCACTATTTTGAAGAAGAGCAGGGGAGCTCTCCCCGGTGTCCTGGCCAATATTTATCCCTCAATCAACATAACAAAAAAACAGATTATCTGGTCATTATCACATTGCTGTTTGTGGGAGCTTGCTGGGCGCAAATTGGCTGCCGTGTTTCCCACATGACAACAGTGACTACACTTCAAAAGTACTTCATTGGCTGTAAAGCGTTTTGAGACGTCCGGTGGTCGTGAAAGGCGCTGTAGAAATACAAGTCTTTCTTTCTGATGTTAGTTTTCAGAAAATCCTAAATTTAATCGTAGCAAGGTTGGCTGGACTCCCCAGAGGTTCCATTGACCTCTAACCTCCACCTCCACCAAGATCCATTAGGAATTTGTTATATTTCTGTACACAGAGCCATAGGCTACTATACAGGAAACAGTCCACCCACCCCCTGCCCCGTCTCCCAACTCAGTCAGGAGGTGGGGCTGTCACTGGATGCACCAGCCTTGGCCAAAGACATTCAAGCGGCAGAACAAGGTCCCTCAGTCTGGGGACGTACCTGCGTCCACCAGCTGAATTTTGCAAGGTCCAACTCTCCAAACGGATCCCCCTCCCCTCCTCCCCTCCTCCCCTCCTCCCCTCCTCCCCTCCTCCCCTCCTCCCCTCCTCCCCTCCTCCCCTCCTCCCCTCCTCCCCATCTCCCCTCCTCCCCTCCTCTCCTCCTCCTCCTCCCCCCCCCCCCCCCCCCCCCCCCCCCCCCATGGAAAGGACACTTTCAAAATGGCCGCGGTCACGATAAAAGAAAGACTTGAAAGAACTTGCATTTATATAGCGCCTTTCGCAACCTCAGGACATCCCAAAGTGCTTCACGGCCAGTGGAATACCTTTTGAAGCGTAGTCACTGTTGTAACGCAGGGAAACCGACAGACAATTTGGGCACAGCAAGGTCCCGCAATGTGATAATGACCAGTTAATCTGTTTTTTTTTTGTGATGTTGGTTGAGGGATAAATATTGGCCCCAGGACACCGGGATTCAATAATAGCTTCAAAAGGGAATTGGATAAATACTTGAAGGGAAAAAATTTACAGGGCTTTGGGGAATAGAGCAGGGGGGGAGTGGGGACTAATTGGAGAGCTCTACCAAAGAGCCGGCACAGGCACGATGGGCCGAATGGCCTCCTCCTGTGCTGTATCGTTCTGCGATAGTATGATTTTTTTTTCTCGCGGAGTTGCTGGCAGCAGTGGATTAATTTTTCATTCCTGGAGACTCCAGGGCAATCCTGGAGGGTTGGCAGTCCAAGTGCAGAGGACTCCTTCCTGTCTGCATGCAAGAATGCTTGCTGCTTTGAGCACACTGGTAAACTTCAAGTAGACCCAATCATACGTGCGGACCGCCTTCTTTCTTTTAACATGCCCGTTTAACGTCTGGTTTTCATTCCTCCAAATTACTGGAAGGATAGGCCCGAAACCAGACTTTGAAGTTCCAAAAACTGTGCCGATAATCATGCCTAGCGCAGGGCAATACAGATGCGAATGATTAAAGAACTGGAAGCACAGATACAGCGAAACATAACCTATAGTTTTAGTAATAGCAGGCTTTTTATTCTCCGATAACAGAGCAAAGAAAAATATAATTAGCAGCGTGCAAGATAAATTGATTGACCTTCATATCGGCAAGCTTAAAGAGTTTGTATGGAATTTCTCCATACGTTGAGTTCTGGCCCTGCGGCGGGTCCTAACTCCACTCTCGCGCACGAGGTTCTTGAGCCACTTACTCGGGAAGAGTAGCTGAGGTTGGCTCCCCGTTTCCTTCTCACGGTTTTTATCTTTGGAGTATCTTTTACGTTGTATGTACAGCACAGAAACAGGCCATTCGGCCCGACTGGTCTGTGCCGGTGTTTCTGCTCCACATGAGCCTCCTCCCACCCCTCTTTATCTCACCCCATCAGCATATCCTTCTATTCCTTTCTCCCTCGTGTGTTTACCTAGCTTTCCTCTTAAATGCATCTACGCTATTCGCCTCAACCACTCCCTGTGGTAGCGAGTTCCACTTTCTGGGTAAAGAAGTTTCTCCTGAATTCCCTATTGGATTTATTAGTGGCTATCTTATATTCACGCCCCCCTAGTTCTGGTCTCCCCCACAAGTGGAAACATCTTCTCTACGTCTACCCTATCGAACCTTTTCATAATCCTAAAGACCTCTATCAGGTCGCCCCCTCAGCCATTTCTTTTCCAGAGAAAAGAGCCCCCCAGCCTGTTCAATCTTTCCTGATAGGTATAAGCTCTCAGTTCTGGTATCATTCCACTAAATCATTTTTGCATCTTCCTCACTGCCTCTATATCCTTTTTTTTAATATAGTTTGGAGACCAGAACTGTGCACAGTGCTCCAAAATACAACTTTAACACAACTTCTCTGCTTTGAAACCATGACCTTCTGACTCAGAGGAGGAAATGCGACCATTGAGCCAACGGCTGGCTCCAACGCAGGTGTAGGCCCATTTATTTTAACTGGTTTAACACCAGTGGCGAGAGGAATGTCTTCTAGGTTGTTTTAAGATTTTGCCTTCCAGTATCCGGGCCAGTTATTTCAAAAGATATTTGCTGTAGGATTTAATGACCTCATCCTATAATCCCCCTCGCCCCTAGGTTATGTTACAGTTTAGTTCACCTGGGGGGATAGTCATTATTCTGCTGGTAGTTCGCCTTTCAGTTGCAAGCAACAGCTTAGGGCTATGGACCCCTGGGAGACCAGTGTCAGCTCCCTGCTCGCTGATATATTGTTTTATCAAGGCCCCGTGGTATTTTTAGTTCTGTTTATGATATCTCCACTGTTTTATTTATTTTCCGGCGGTTATTTATAAAATCTGGCCACGGTTTGCTTCCGTGAGACTCGATGCTGGGATGGTTCCATTCTTCGATCCGCTCCAGAGATGCGGGAGCTGTGGGTGGACAGAGACATCCTGTCCAGACACTGTCCTGTAATTCCGCAGAAACAGCACTCTGATCTCTCGGGTCCCTCTTTATTTCACTAGCCGGGGTCAGGTCTGTGAAATAAGAGCCAATCCCAATGACGTCTTGCACTTGCCGACCTCCCGTGGCGGCCCACTACAGGGAGAGTCCAAGACCGAGGCCCCGTCGGCCCTCTCAGCTGGACGTAAATGATCCTGTGGCCACTGTTTCGAAGAAGAGTAATGGAGTTCTTCCCCGCTGTCCTGGTCAATATTTGTCCCTCAACCAAAACCTCAAAAGAGATCTATCACATTGCTGCTTTGTGGGAGCTTGCTGTGCGCAAAATTGGCTGCCGCGTTTCCTACATTACAACAGTGGCTGCACTTCAAAAAAGTACTTCATTGGCTGTAAGGCGTTTGGGACATCCTGAGGTTGCGAAAGGTGCTTGAAAAATGCAAGTCTTTTTTTATATTATATTTAGTTAAATAGCAAAACAGGGCAAATGGGAAGCAAAGTTGTTTTGGAGCATTGGGGTTTTTCAGCCGTACAAGCTGAGAAGCTGGAAGAGGCAAAACTGGGGAGCTACAGTGCCACCACTGGAGGGAGGGTGTAATTACCGTGTGACATATTTACATAGCAGATTCCATTATAAATGTGGACATAGAAATTTATAAAGTAAAAGAGTGCGACAACAGGAAGTAAAGTTTTGTCGATCAGAAAGTGCACGCAGACATAAGACTTTTAATATCTTATAGCTTTTTTTAAATGATGGTTTTATGAACTTTTGTTGTGGTTATCAGGGTGAACGGTGGTGATGCTGGGGAGTGGAACACTTCCCATGTTGGGCACCGAGTGTCAGCATCAAACACTCCCAGGGCAGGTACAGCACGGGTTAGATACAGAGTAAAGCTCCCTCTACACTCTCCCATCAAACACTCCCAGGGCAAGTTCAGCACGGGTTAGATACAGAGTAAAGCTCCCTCTACACTGTCCCATCAAACACTCCCAGGGCAAGTTCAGCACGGGTTAGAAAGGTTTTATTGAATCTGCTTCCACCACCCTTTCAGGCGGTGCATTCCAGATCATAACGTAACCCACTTACTTGCATAAGGGTCTAAGTTCTCAGTTCCCTTCCTATTTCCTATGGAGACATAATGCACCTCAGTGGTTATGTGCATGAGCGTCATTGGCTATTTACATTAAAATGCCCCCTCTGGGTACATTCCCACATGCTGATTTGCATATGCCATCACGGTTCAATGTCCTGTTCTAACCAGTAGTGACCGGAATCACCCGATCTGAGAAGCGAGGGTAGCAGGGCACAAAAACCATGCCAGATCTCGAAGTAAAATCAAAGTGCTTCACTGTGTTTGGGGCCTCGGGCTGTTCCATGATAGTCTTCCTCCCCACCACCCCCGACGATTTTCTCCCCTCACCTCCTAAATGTGCTGGCCCTTGTCTGAAGAGTGAGCAGTGGCCAGACACTCAACCCTGGACGATATCACAATGCCACGGGAGATCTGTACAGTCACACGGGGTCACGCTTCCTGTAACACTTTTGTGTAACCCTTCTGTGTCACTTTTAATCGTATACTCTGCTGCCCATATCCCCGATGTCCAAGCCCCGTTCACCCATCACCCCCCTGTGCTCGCCGACCTACATTGTTTCTCGGTCTGGCAGCGCCTCGATTTTAAAAATTCTCATCCTTCTTTTCAAATTCCTCCATGGCCCTCGCCAGCAACCTCCTCCAGCCCTACAACCCTCCGAGATCTCTGCGCTCCTCCAATTCTGACCTCTTGCGCATCCCCGATTTCCATCGCTCCACCATTGGCGGCCGTGCCTTCAGCTGCCTGGGCCCTAAGCTCTGGAATTCCCTCCCTAAACCTCTCCGCACCCCTCTCCTCCTTTTGAGATGCTCCTTAAAACCTATCTCTTTGACCAAGCTTTTGGTCTCCTGTCCCAATATCTACCTTTGTGGCTCGGTGTCAAATTTTGTTTGATGACGCTCCTGTGAAGCGCCTTGGGATGTTTTACTATGTTAAAGGCGCTATATAAATGTAAGTTAGTTTTGTTATAAATTGATAACTTACTTCCTTCTTGTACTGTGAGCTTCTTGAACACTCTCTTTACCACATTAGCAAGGCATCTGCATCACCTCCATCTCCCCCCACCCCAAGCCAACCTCCAACACCTCACTGCTACAGTAACGCTCAGAATTTCCACCACAATGTGGCTGATATAAAGATGACGTTGCCCAGGGCCTTCAGATTGGAATCGGGGTGTTCCCCTCCACTCGCCCATTCGAAAGAACGAAAGATGTGGAAGGCAGAGAAAATCGGGGAAAAAGACAGATGACTTGGATCACATTTAGAATCATAGAATGTTACAGCACAGAAGGAGGCCATTCGGCCCATCGTGCCTGTGCCGGTTCTTTGGTCGAGCTCTCCAATTGGCCCCACTCCCCCCTGCTCTTTCCCCACAGCCCTGCAAATTTTTCCTTTTCAAGTATTTATCCAATTCCCCTTTGAAAAGTTACTATTGAATCTGCCTCCAGCGCCCTTTCAGGCAGCGCATTCCAGATAACGCGCTGCGTTTAAAAAATGTCCTCATCTCCCCTCTGGTTCTTTTGCCAATTATCTTAAATCTGTGCCCTCTGGTTACCGACCCTCCTGTCCAGGGAAACAATTTCTCCCTATCTACACTATCAAAACCCTTTCATAACTTTGAACACCTCAATTAAATCTCCCCTTAACGTTCTCTGCTCCAAGGAGAACAATCCCAGCTTCTCCAGTCTCTCTCCACATAACTGAAGTCCGTCCTCCCCTGGTACCATTCCAGTAAATCTCCTCTGCACCCTGTCTAAGGTCTTGACATCCTTCCTAAAGAGTGGTGCCCAGAATTGGACACAATACCCCAGCTGAGGCCTAACTTAACCAAGAGGCATGGCTCGGACTTGCGAAGTTCAGTACCACACTGCTTTGTTCATATTTGTTCTCTGGATGTGGGTGAAGCTGGCGTGGCCATGTTTGTTGCCCGTCCCTGGTTGCCCTGAGAAGCTGGTGGCGGACCACTGCAGAAGACATTTATATAGAAAGACAGAAAGACTTGCATTTCTATAGCGCCTATCATGACCGCAGGACGTCCCAAAGCGCTTTTCAGCCAATGAAGTACCTTTTGAAGTGTAGTCACTGTTGTAATGTAGGAAACTCTGCAGCCAATTTGCGCACAGCAAGATCCCACAAACAGCAATGTGATAATGACCAGATCATCTGTTTTAGTGCTGTTGGTTGAGGGATAAATATTGGTCCCAGGACACCGGGGAGAACTTACCCTGATCTTCGAAATAGTGCAATAGGATATTTTACAGCTGGCCTCCCATCTTCCACCCTACATAAACTTGAGCTCAACCAAAACTCTGCTGCCCCGTGTCCTAACTCGCAGCAAGTCCCATTCACCCATCACCCCTGTGCTCGCTGACCTACATTGGCTCCTGGTCCTGCAACGCCTTGAATTAAAAATTCTCCTCATTTTCAAATCCCTCCATGGCCTCGCTCCTCCCTTTCTCTCTAACCTCCTCCAGCCCTACAACGCCACCCCCCCCCCCCCCCCTCCGAGATATCTGCGCTCCTCCACTTCTGCCCTTTTGAGCATCCCTGATTTTAATCTCCATCATTGGCGGCCGTGCCTTCAGCTGCCTGGGCCCTAAGCTCTGGAATTCCCTCCCTAACCCTCTTCGCCTCTCTCATCTCCTTCAAGGCACTCTTTAAAACCTACCTCTTTGACCAAGCTATTGGTCACCTGTCCTAATATCTCCTTATGTGGCTTGGTGCCAGATTTTGTTTTATAACGCTCCTGTGAAGCGTCATGGAATGTCTTACTACATTAAAGGCCAGCATTTATCATATTACCATAGAATGAGACAGCACAGAGAGGCCATTCGGCCCCTCGTGCTTGTGCTGGCTCTTTGGTAGAGCTATCCAATTAATCTCACTCCCCTGCTTTTCCCCATAGCCCTGTTTTAAAAAAAAAAAAAAAAAATTCCCTTCAAGATTTATCCCATTCATTGGCCATCGCTAGTTGCCCTTGGTGATGGTGGGGCCTCGTGCTTGAACCACTGCAGTCCGTGTGATGAAGGTACTCCCACAGTGTTAGGTAGGCAGTCGGGAGCTTGAGTTGCAGTGCGATGAATTCTGTGTGTGGGGGGGATCGCTTTTGGCTTTCTGAGTTTTGCTGTTCAATTGAAGCTTGCAAGCAAGTTATTCCCCGACGGTAGCTGGGACGAATCGCTGTGCACCTCTCCGGCTGGCTCAGGCCAGCTCTAAGCGACCTACAGTAATCCTGTTCATGACCCAATTCCCAAGTGACGTCAAGGGGACTATGGGGACAGTTTCTCTGCATCTGCCTTCTCCCTCTCCCCCTCTCCCCCTCTCCCCCTCTCCCCCTCTCCCCCTCTCCCCTCTCCCCCTCTCTCCCTCTCTCCCTCTCTCCCTCTTCCCCCCTCTCCCCCTCTCCCCCCTCTCTCCCTCTCTCCCTCTCCCCCTCTCTCCCTCTCTCCCTCTCTCCCCCTCTCTCCCTCTCCCCCTCTCCCCCTCTCCCCCTCTCTCCCTCTCTCCCTCTCTCCCCCTCTCTCCCTCTCCCCCTCTCCCCCTCTCTCCCCCTCTCCCCCTCTCCCCCTCTCCCCCTCTCTCCCTCTCTCCCTCTCCCCCTCTCCCCCCCCTCTCCCTCTCTGACGCAATTGAGCCTCAAGAGTTTCTGGAGGAGCTGCAGTTCACACATAAATATTTCAGTGTTGGCCAAACAAACAACCTCATTCCCCACAGTTTCCCATACCAGAGAGAAATGAAAGCTGCAGCAGAGAGCCTGGATGTGTAAAAAGCTGCATGAATGAAGCTTTCTTTCTGTGGCTGTGTCTGTTCACCAACAACAACAATGATAACTTGCATTTATATAGCGCTTTTAACATAGTAAAACGTCCCAAAGCGCATCACAGGAGCGTTATCAAATAAATATTTGACACTGAGCCACATAAGGAGATATTAGGGCAGGTGACCAAAAGCTTGGTCAAAGAGGCAGGGTTTTAAGGAGCATCTTAAAGGAGGAGAGAGAGGTGGAGAGGTTTAGGGAGGGAATTCCAGAGCTTAGGGCCTCGGCAGCTGAAGGCACGGCCGCTAATGGTGGAGCGATGAATGGTCCAGGGTGAGATATCCCACACGGTCCTGCAAGGTCTGTTTTGAAGTCTGAGGAAAAGTTCTTCACCAACTAACTCCCCTCCCCCGTTCCTAGTTGTCGTCCCTCTTTTCTCCTGAAGGTGCTGACGTTTGCTGGGGGATTTTGTGCCTCGGCTGCCCTCTAAGTACCTCTAGGGCGCTCCGAAATGGTGCGAGATTCTCACGGGGAAAGAAAGGGGAGCCCCTGATAATGCATCGCTATGGAATCCGGGGGCATTCGGGAAGTCTCCCACTTTCCCATATGGCCAGTCCACCCCGTTAGTCAATAAATGCTGTTAGGCAATTCAATGACCTAACTGTCACTGGATTGACTTTCACACACACACACGTACACACACATTCAGATATGTACATATTCACCCACACACAACCCCCACACACAAAGACACAGACACACATACCCCCCCCCCCCCCCCCCCGCCACCCACACACACACACACACACACACACACACACACACACACAGCTTCAGTTATATGGATAGACTGGAGAAGCTGGGGTTGTTCTCCATAGAGCAGAGAAGGTTAAGAGGAGATTTGTTCGAGGTGTTCAAAATCATGAACAGTTTAGATAGAGTAAATAAAGAGAAACTGTTTCCAGTGGCTGAAGGGTCGGTAACCAGAGGGCACAGATTTAAGGTGACTGGCAAAAGAACCAGAGGCGACATGAGGAAATCTTTTTTACACAACGAGTGGTGAAGATTTGGAATGCGCTGCCTGATAGGGTGGTGGATACAGGTTCAATAGCAGCCTTCAAAAGGGAATTGGATAAATATGTGAAGGAGAAAAAATTGCAGGGCTCTGGGGAAAGAGCGGGGGGAGTGGGACTAACTGGATTGCTCTTCGAAAGAGCCGGCACCGACTCGATGGGCCGAATGGCTTCCTTCTGTGCTGTACTATTCTATGATTGAGTACCTCACTCAATTTGCCTGGCCTTTGCTCAGTTGAACGCTAGCGCACCACATAGAATGTACAGCACAGAGACTGGCCTCTTAGCCCAATTGGTCTATGCCAGTGTTTATGCTACACACGAGCCTCCTCCCACTCTAATGACTTCTTCTCGCCCTCCCCACCCCCACCCCGTATCACCTTCACTCTCAGAGACTTGAGCACAAACATCTAGGCTGACACTCCGGTGCAGTACTGAGGGAGCGCTGCACTGTCGGAGGTGCCGTCTTTCGGATGAGACGTTAAACCGAGGCCCCGTCTGCTCTCTCAGGTGGATGTAAAAGATCCCACGGCACTATTTCAAAGAAGAGCAGGGGGTAGTTACCCCCGGTGTCCTAGCCAATATTTATCCCTCATCCAACATCACTAAAAAAACAGATGATCTGGTCATTATCACATTGCTGTTTGTGGGAGCTTGCTTTGCGCAAATTGGCTGCCACGTTTCCTACATTACAACAGTGACGACACTTCAAAAAAATACTTCATTGGCTGTAAAGCGTTTTGGGACGTCCGGTGGTCGTGAAAGGCGCAGTAGAAATTCAGGTCTTTCTTTTCTTTTGCATCAAGACTCCCCTTGGATGGGGAAATCGGCCAGAGGTCCAGCTCCCGATCACTGTCCAGTGACTTCTGCTGGCAAGCGTGGTCTAGCACCCTGTCGACACTGGCTATCAGGGCTCCTCACCCAGTGATCAGTTGGACGGAGGTCAACACCTTCAGGAGAGGAAGAAGGAAAAACTCTATGGGCGAGAAAAAAGGGCGGGGCCGCATCACTTGGTGTAAATCTTGTATGGCGGCGGCTGAGGCCTGTAAACAAATTTAGGGCTACGTGGCACAGCAACCATAAGTTATTTTTTTTTAAACTCTGGAATGACTGTGCTGGTTTTGAAGAACACTGAAGATTACTAGTTTGAATATATACTCTCTATGTATCATCAGCCAAGGCCATCAAACGACCAATGAAGTCAGCAACAACAAAAAATGATTGGCAGCAAATTCAACCAATCAGTGATATTACTGCCAATTTGAATCCCGCCTCCCCCCCCCCCCCCCCCCCCCCCCCAGTTCTCCAAATTGCTTGTGATTATTCTCTCTCTGAGTTATTAACATGGCTCCTGTTAATAAGAGTCACATTCAAATAAAGGAGTAACATTTATTTAATATGGGTTATTACACTATGGCGATATGGGCGGGGTGTCGGTCATCTTCAGGTGAAGCAGGGTTAGAGGTCGGAGAAAACTCGGCCAAGGCGCACAAATGTCATTTATTCCCCATTTGAAAGTCATATGTTTTGTCCTTCCCTCCATACAATATTTTGAATTTTATATTCTTATTTATACTTAAATAGCAAACCTTACAGCGACTTGGGAGAAGTAGAATTGACTGGACCAGATTACGCCACGGTGTCAGCCATTGAGTTGGAGGCGGGGCGGGACTTGCGGCAGGACGCACGGTCTATTTTACAGCAAACAAAGGCTGTTTGCTCAGCAAACAGAGTCTATTTAAACAGCGCACTACATCAAACAGTCTACAGCGTCTATTTAAAAAGAGTCTACGAACTACAGCAAACAGAAGCAGGGACATTACGTCTCCTGATAAAAGCAGGGTGATTTCTCCAGCAAAATGCAGTGAGTGGAGGATAGTTACATAATGCAAATTATGTGCGCAGAATCAATCCCAGTCACTTACAGCGATTCTGTTTGCGGCATAAATAGATTCTGTTTTGCTGTAAAATGGACTGTTTGACGTGAGTCCTGCTGTAAGTCCGGGAATAGAGGTGTCGCTATATGCAGCCTAGGGAGTTTCTCTGCAGGACAAGAAGTTGGGAGATGCAAAATTGCGATGACTCAGCGCCACCACTGGCGGGAGGGTGTAATTACACCGTGACATGTTTACATGGAAAGTTTCCATTGTGAACAGGAATTTATAAATGTGACAACGGCTGGTAAGGTTTTGTAAACAGAACTAGGTGCAGCTGTAAGATTTTTTAATATATTGTATAGATGTAATTATTTATTAATGTGTATTCATTCCCCCTCCCCCCCCCAGGTGATGACAAAAAAACAGTTCTGTACTTGGATTTGAAACGTCAAAGAGACGAGATTGTTAGACGAGCGGAGAGTGAAAAATGGGGAGAAAGAAGATACAGATCTCTCGGATCGTTGACCAGCGGAATCGGCAGGTATGGGATTCCCCGGGGGGCATGGTGCAACCTCGAGCCCTCTGCCACTGACCCCGCCCACAACTGACTTCCATGCCCAATTATCCTACCCTTTCTCTCGCCAAGGTGTTGGCTCCAGTATTTCATGTGTAATACCAGACAGTGAGTGTCGACGAGCTACCGGAGCTGACACCAACTAACTTTGTATACCGGGCAACGAACGTGGAAGGCTCTGTACCACACTGGGCACTGGATTTACCGACTAACCCACCCAGCAGGTGGCCAACCGTTTTCAAATCGTCCCCCACCCGCCTCAATTTTTAAAAGTAGCATCCAACTCCCATTCTATCCTTCACCATTGTTGGCATTCTGCCAATGTTATTCTGCCAGTGGCCTCCTGGAGGTGCAAGAGAGCAGACTGGGCTAACCCAGGTTTTGGTTTTCTCGGCCTTGACGACCGAACCAAGGGGTCGGGAACTTGTCTGCCCTCGGGCAAATCGGTCGGGCATCCCTTGCATCCTATTGCCCCGATTTTTAAAAAATTCTCATCCTTGTTTTCAAATCCCTCCATGGCCTCGCCCCCCTCCCTATCTCTGACCTCCTCCAGCCCTACAACCCTCCGAGATCTCTGCGCTCCTCCAATTCTGGCCACTTGCGCATGACTTGATTTTAAATTACTCCACCATTGGCGGCCGTGCCTTCAGCTGGTGAGGCCCTAGGCTCTGGAATTCCCTCCCCAACCCTCTCCGCCTCTCTTTCCTCCTTTTAAGACGCTCCTTAAAACCTACCTCTTTGACCGAACTTTTGGTCGATAGTCCTAATATCTCCTGATGTGACTCGGTGTCAAATTCTGTCTGATTACGCTCCTGTGAAGCGCCTTGGGACGTTTTACAACGTTAAAGGCACTATATAAATGCAAGTTGTTGTGTGGTGGGGTAACAACAGGTGTCGGGGGGAAAGAGCCCTCGGACAGAAAAGGAGGCAACAGATTTAAGGAAGCCACTTGACCACAGGAATTGTATGAAGAAGCCCTGTGGGGGCGTTTTCCCGGATTGGCACCAAGATTCCCCAAGGGAAAATAGGCCATCTGTTCGTGTGAGGGTCGGAGGCGGAATTCCCAGGTTGCCGGCATAAATCTAAAACTAAAACGGGAATCTTCGCTTCAGCCGAGAGGCTTTAAGCAATGCAGGAAAGAGAGCTTTCTATTTCTGTGAAGAGAGGGGGGTCATGCCCTGAATTGGTGATGAAGGGGACACTGTCACCATATTAGGTAGTTTTTGGTCAGGTTAAATCCCAGGAGCCTCCCGGAATAGATCGCTCCATGATCCCAGTTGAAATTCCACCTTTTTGGTGATTAGGGAACACTGAAGTGACGGGAGAAACTCTCGCAATAACTTACATAGAGTTTCACAGCACAGAAACAGGCCATTTGGCCCAACTGGTCCTGTGCCGGTGTTTATGCTCCACACGAGCCTCCTCCCACCCCTCTTCATCTCACCCTATCACCATATCCTTCTATTCCTTTCTCCCTCGTGTGTTTATCCAGCTTCCCATTAAATGCATCTCTGCTATTCGCCTCAACCACTCCCTGTGGTAGCGAGTTCCACATTCTCGCCACTCTCTGGGTAAAGAAGTTTCTCCTGAATTCCCCATTGGATTTATTAGTGACTATCTTATATTTATGGCTCGTGTTTATTTAAGAATAAAAGTTACCAATTTACCAGCTGACAAGCGCACCACTGAGCCACACAACAACAACCACCTGTATTTATATAGCGCCTTTAATGTAGTAAAACGTCCCAAGGCGCTTCACAGCGGCGTTGTCTGAGCCACATAAGGAGATATTAGGACTATCGACCAAAAGCTTGGTCAAAGAGGTTGGTTTTAAGGAGCGTCTTAAAGGAGGAGAGAGAGGTGGAGAGGTTTAGGGAGGGAATTCCAGAGCTCGGGGCCTCGGCAGCTGAAGGCACGGCCGCCAATGGTGGAGTGATGGAAATCAGGTCATGCGCAAGAGGCCAGAATTGGAGGAGCCCAGAGATCTCGGCGGGCTGGAGGAGGTTACAGAGATAGGGAGGGGGCGAGGAGGCCATGGAGGGATTTGAAAGCAATTATGAGAATTTTAAAATCGAGGCGTTGCTTAACCGGGAGCCAATGTAGGTCAGCGAGCACAGGGGCTGATGGGCGAACGGGACTTGGTGCGAGTTAGGACACCGGCAGCTGAGTTTTGGATGACCTCAAGTTTACGTAGGGTAGAATGTGGTCGGCCAGCCAGGAGTGCGTTGGAATAGTCAAGTCTAGAGGTAAACGGCCCAGAATGTTGCCGGGGTTTCTCCTCTTGCCTCTGCTGGATCAGCAGTGGCACAGCTGCAGTAACTGGGCCACGATGATTCTGGGGAGTGAGAAAGAAACCGCCAGAGATCCTGCTCCCCCCCCCCCCCCCCTGATCTCCATCCAGTTGCTCTGGCTGGAAAATGCGGATGTGGTGGGATGCCATCCACGATCGACTAGTCTCGGCCAACACTCAGCTGCCTGTCACATTGCTGCCTGTGGGAGCTTGCTGTGCACAAATTGGCTGCCGCGCTTCCTACATTACAAGTGATTACACTTCAAAAAAGTACTTCATTGAGTGTAAACCGCTTTCGCAATGTCCTGAGGTCGTGAAAGGCGCTACAGAAATGCAAGCTCACTCTTTTTATTTCTCCGAATGCTCTTTTGGCTCAGGTTCAGCTCCCCAGGGACCGCCCACTGTTTTCAAATCCATTTAAAAAGAAACGACAAACTGATTTGCATCAGATTTGCCTAATGTCTGTTTGTGAGTCAGCAGGTCACAAGACTTGACGAGTCAGTGCCCATTCTACCGAGTTGTACAGCAGTGGGAGCTTCTCGTAGGTGAATTCCCGTGCATGGGTAATCGCTCGCCATGTGTGAAGTCTCTAGTTTCTGTTGGCTATCTTTGGCTTGTGGTATTCTCATCGAAGTATCGGTTTCGCTCCCATTATAATTAATATTGAACCTATTTTCTCGTTCATAAACTCACAATGTCGCTCGGAGAGTTCTCCCTTGCTGGCCGTATAAAGCAATTTTATTTATTTTTATTTGTTCTTGGGC
Source organism: Squalus acanthias (assembly GCA_030390025.1). NCBI lineage: Eukaryota > Metazoa > Chordata > Chondrichthyes > Squaliformes > Squalidae > Squalus > Squalus acanthias. The sequence continues at coordinate 37,416,738 of CM059443.1, forward strand.
TTTGAGCATTCATTGTCCATCCCTCAGTTGCCCTGAGAAGATGGTGGTGGGCAATGTTCCCTTTAATTTTATTTTGGGGTGCGTGGCCCCTTTAAGGGGCTGCGCGGCCCATTCAAAATACGGCGCATGTGCGGTTTTTCCTATTTAAGAGCCGGCGGCGCGGGAGCTGCAGAGCGCCACACAGCTTAAAGGGACCATTGGTGGTGGGCCGCCTTCTTGAACCGCTGATACTGGTTTGATACAACTGAGGGACCCGCTAGGCCACTTCCGAGGGTAGTTAAGATTACCAGTGTGGGACTGGAGTCGCATGTAGGCCCAGACTGGGTAAGGACGACAGGTTTCCTTCCCAAAAGGACATTAGTTCAAAATCCTGAGAGGGTCTGGACAGAGTAGATAGAGAGAAACTGTTCCCATTGGCGGAAGGGTCGAGAACCAGAGGACACAGATTTAAGGTGATTGGCAGAAGAACCAAAGGCGACATGAGGAAAAACTTTTTACGCAGCGAGCGGTTATGATCTGGAATGCACTGCCTGAAAGGGGGGGTGGAGGCAGATTTAATCATGGCTTTCAAAAGGGAATTGGATCAGTACCTGAAGGAAAAAAATTTGCAGGACTATGGGGAAAGGGCGGGGGGAGTGGGAATGTAAGTTGTGAGGAGGATGCAAGAAGGCTTCAAGGGGATATAGACATCCGTAGTGAGTGGGCAAGAACATGGCAAATGGAATATAAAGTGGGGATATGTGAAGTTATCCACTTTGATAGGAAAAATAGAAAAGCAGAGTATTTTTTAAATGGTGAGAGATTGGGAAATGTTGGTGTTCAGAGGGACCTGGGTATCCTTGTACACGAATCACTGAAAGTTAACATGCAGGTACAGCAAGCAATTAGGAAAGCGAATGGTATGTTGGCCATAATTACAAGAGGATTTGAGTATAAGAGTGAAGACGTCCTACTGCAATTATATAGGACCCTGGTGAGACCACACCTGGAGTATTGTGTACAGTTTTGGTCTCCTTACCTAAGGAAGGATATACTTGCCATAGAGGGAGTGCAATGAAGGTTCACCAGACTGATTCCTGGAATGGGGAGTATTGTCCTATGAGGAGAGATTGAGTAGACTAGGCCTATATTCTCTAGAGTTGAGAAGAATGAGAGGTGATTTCATTGAAACATACAAAATTCTTACAGGGCTTGACAGGGCTAGATGCAGGGAGGATGTTTCCCCTGGCTGTGAGTCTAGAACCAGGGGTCACAGTCTCAGAATAAGGGGTCGGCCATTTAGGACTGAGATGAGGAGACATTTTTTCACTCGGAGGGTTGTGAATCTTTGGAATTCTCTACCCCAGAGGGCTGTGGATGCTCAGTCGTTGAGTATATTCAAGACAGAGATCGATAGATTTTTGAATATTAAGGGAATCAAGGGATATGGGGATAGTGCAGGAAAGTGGAGATCAGGTCGAAGATCAGCCATGATCTTATTGAATGGCGGAGCAGGCTCAAGGGGCCAAATGGCCGACTCCTGCTCCTAATTCTTATGTTCTTATGACTAGCTGAAGTGCTCTTGTAGAGAGCCGGCACGGGCTCGACGGGCCGAATGGTCTCCTACTGTGCTGTAACCATTCTATGATTCTAGTTGAGCCAGTTGGGTTTTTTAAGACAAGCCAACAGCTTCATGGTCACTTTATTTTCAGCTTTTCTTTTATGAAACTGAGTTCAAACTCTCAAACTGGCGTGGCAGGATTTGAACTCCTGCTCTCTGGGATATTATTGCCGGACTCTGAATTGCTGGTAACAGTAGCAATCGCTTCTCTACCTTGCTCGATTCTGGCTGGACGTATTCCTGGCGCGTTCATCGCACGACCTCCCGCCTTCAACTGCCCCACCCAGTCAGGCAGCCTTTTTTCCCCCATCTCCATTACTTTTATAACTAACAAACAAACAAAAACTGTACAAAGAAAAATGATAACACTTAATTTTTTTTTAATGCCCCTATGATATTTCTCCCGGATTTGCTCTCATCAGAGTCTCGGAGATTAACCTTTAATCCCCGGAGACTCCAGGGCAACCCTGGAGGTTTGGCAACCCTCCAACAACAACTTGCATTTATATAGCACCTTTAACGTAGTAAAACGTCCCACGGCGCTTCACAAGAGCCATAACGGCACGGAAGAAGGCCATTCGGCCCATCGAGTCCGTGCCGGCGCTCTGTAGAGCAATCCAGTCCGTCCCATTCCCCCACTCTATCCCCGTAGCCCTGCAAGTTTATTTCCCTCAAGTGCCTGTCCAGTCTCCCCTTGAAAACATTGAGTGTCTCCGCTTCCACCACTTCCATCGGCAGCGAATTCCAGGTCCTCACCACTCGCTGCGTAAAAAAAAAGTTTTTCCTCACGTCCCCACCTTGTATCTCTTGCCCAAAACCTTAAATCTGTGTCCCCTAGTCCTTGTACCGTCAACTAGTGGGAACAGCCTTTCCCCGTCAAGCCTATCCAAACCTGTCATAATCAGACAAAATTTGACACCGAGCCACATAAGGAGATATTAGGACAGGTGACCAAAAGCTTGGTCAAAGAGGTCGGTTTTAAGGAGCGTCTTAAAGGAGAAGAGAGAGGTGGAGAGGTTTAGGGAGGGAATTCCAGAGCTTAGGGTCCAGGCAACTGAATGCACGGCCGCCAATGGTGGAGCGATGAAAATCGGGGATGCGGAAGAGGCCAGAATTGGAGGAGCGCAAAGATCTCGGTGGGTTGTGGGCAATGTTCCCTTTAAGCTGTGCGGCTGCACAGCGCTCCAGGGCTCCCGCGCAGACGGCGAGCCAGCTTTTAAATTGGGGGGGGGGGGGGATAAAAACGTGCATGCGAGGAATTTTGAACGGGCCGCGCAGCCCGTGAAAGGTACCGTGCGGCCCGAAAACAAATGACAGGGAACACTGGTTGTCGGGCTGGGGTCGGTTACAGAGATTGCTCGACGAATTAATTTATGCAGTCGTGATTGATTTAAATACAAGGGTTTTTGTTGCTCTCCTCTCCTGTCTGAGACTCATACTGACTCATACTGGGAAACGGTTGCCGGGGTGCTGTCTAAAATACACCAATTGATGCAGAGTACACAGTTGGACCCGTGCAGTCTCTGCTGTCAGGCTGCTGTTGTACGTGCGAAGCCGCAGTCACACTGCAAGGGGCCTTGTTGTGGTCTGATGCCAGCCCATTGTGTTAATGTCTCTTTGTCACCTCATCCGAGTGTGAGATTGTGAGAGAGGGGCAGAAAGGAGACTCGGTCTCCTTCATTGTGGTACGGTTTGCACCCATTCATCTATAATAGTCTTAGAATCCATGATAGAATCTTACAGCACAGGAGGAGGCCATTCGGCCCATTGTGCCTGTGACGGCTCTTTGAAAGAGCCGTCCAATTAGTCCCACTCCCCCCTGCTCTTTTCCTCGTCGCCCTGCAAATTTTTCCCCTTCAAATATTTGAAGTCCTGGGTGTCGTAATATCTTTACCCCTCCCCCATAGGGAGAGTGCAACAGAAGCTAAAAGCGTTTCAAGTTGAGAGAGTCCCTGTTGCTCTCCGCGTTTCTTCCCTCCCCTCCTGAAGGAGGTGACTCACGTTGGGGCACAGTTCCATGGTCACTGGCAGGCTTTCATCCCTTGTCCAAGTGACCATTCTTCATTCAGCAGACTAGGCAGTGAGTGTCAGCAGGCTGAATAGCGAGCTGTGCTTTCACTGATAAGTGGCTGCTAGCCTAAGCTGGCAGTATCTCTCACCCGTGGCTCAGTGGGTAGCACTCTCACCTCTGAGTCGGAAGGTTGTGGGTTCAAGTCCACTGATTTGAGCACATAGTCCAGGATGACGTTGCCAGTGCAGGACTGAGGAGGTGCTGCGCTGTCGGAGGTGCCCACTTTAGGGCAACCTGACATTTGCCTGTTCTGGTGGCTCGGGTGGGTGGACGTTAAAGATCCCATGGCGCTATTCAAAGAAGAGCAGTAAGTTCTCCTGGTGTCCTGGCCAACATCTGTCCCTCAACCAATGCCACTGACAGCAGGGTGACTGGTCATTCATCTCATTGCGTTGATGCGCGACCGTGGAAGGCGCAAAATGTCCACCTAAGAAGTCACTGCGCTCAAAATCATTTACGTGTCAGCCGCGCCTCTGAGTCAGAAGGTCGTGGCTTCAAGTCCTACTCTAGGAACTTGAGCACAAAAATCCAGGCTGACACTCCCAGTGCAGTAGTGAGGGAGTGCTGCACTAGTGAGGGAGTGCTGCACTGTCGGAGGTGCCGTCTTTCGGATGAGACGTTAAACCGAGTCCCCGTCTGCCCTCTCGGGTGGACGTAAAAGATCCCGCGGCCACTATTTCGAAGAAGAGCAGGGGAGTCCTGAAGCCAATATTTATCCCTCAATCAAGATCACTAAAACAGATGATCTGGTCATTATCACATTGCTGTTTGTGGGAGCTTGCTGTGCGCAAATTGTCTGCCGCGTTTCCTACATTACAACAGCGACTGCACTTTGGTATAAGTACTTCATTGGCTGTAAAGCGCTTTGGGACGTCCGGTGGTCGTGAAAGGCGCTGTAGAAATTGAATTTTTTTTGTTGTTGCACATAACATACCCATTTTTGAGCTGTTTCTGAGATGCGGTAAAGTCCTGCAGAAGCTCAAGGTTTCCTATTCCACAGTGTGGAGAATCGCAGCGAGGTTGCGATCCTGTCCTTGACTTCCCCCACCAGGGCATTTTCCAGCAGAACTCACTGGACAGTGATCAGTGCTTGATGCTCCTGTGAAGCGCCCTGGGACGTTGTACCACGCTATAGGTGCTACATAAATGCAAGTTGTTGCTGTTGTTCCCACTTTGCATGGTTCAGTACCACAGAAGGCTGTGCATTTACCTACATCGAGGGTGGTGGGGGGGGGTACTATGAGAATCTGCGTTTCACTTATCGAAGAACGATTGAGTGATTTTGGGTGAATTGCACCATTTGGGGGTGAGTTCCGTTGCCTTGACGATAACATCACCGATTCACGTCTGGCTTCCCTTTTTTATTTCTCCTCCCCCCGCCCCCCCGCCCCCCCCACCCCCCCAACCCGGATTGTGCTGACCTTTGACCTTTCCCCCCCTCGCAGGTGACCTTCACAAAGCGGAAGTTCGGCCTGATGAAGAAGGCGTACGAGCTGAGCGTGCTGTGCGACTGTGAGATCGCCCTCATCATCTTCAACAGCACCAACCGGCTCTTCCAGTACGCCAGCACCGACATGGACCGGGTGCTGCTCAAGTACACCGAGTACAGTGAGCCCCACGAGAGCCGCACCAACTCCGACATCCTAGAGGTAAGGAGACCGTCGGGCCAATGGGTCAACCCATCGACCCCTCCGTCCAACTCCAGTCAGCCGCAGTAGGGCCTTCCTCCAACTAGCCTTCACCATAGACCACATAGCCGATGGATTGGGCGTTGTGGGCACTGATTACTGGGGGCTGCTCGGGTCTAATTTGGACAAAGCCTGGAGTCTTTCATTCCCTCCTCCCCCCCTCCCAGGGCAAGGCCTGAAAGAAGCAAGAAATAAAGACTTGTATTTCTATAGCGCCTTTCACAGCCACTGGATGTCCCAAAGCGCTTTACAGCCAATGAAGTTATTTTTGAAGTGTAGTCACTGTTGTAATGTAGGAAACACAGCAGCCAATTTGCGCACAGCAAGCTCCCACAAACAGCAATGTGATAATGACCAGGTAATTTAGTTGAGGAATAAATAATGACCAAGACACTGGGGAGAACTCCCCTGTGCTTCGAAATTGGCACCTCCAACAGTGCCGCGGAGAGCTCCCTCAGCACTGCACTGGGAGTGTCAGCCTAGATTTTTGTGGTCAAGTCCCTGGAGTGGGGACTGTGAATCGACAACACTCTGACTCAGAGGCGAGAGTGCTACCCACTGAGTCACGGCTGACACACTTGGAGTCTTCCTTCCTCCCAAACCCCCCCTCCCCCCACACACACCACATCAGGACAAAGCCTGGAGTCTTTGTTTCAAAGTGAACACTACCGCCCCCCACCCCGCCCAAACTCTATTCCCCAAATGATTTAGCTTTAAGCAAGCGTTTTGGATTCTTGGAAGGAAAGGATCTTTTTAAATGTTCAACAATTCGTGACCACATAGAGTGACTGAGGCGAACAGCATAAATGCATCGAAGGAGAAGCTGGATAAGCATGTGAGGGAGAAAGGAATAGAAACATAGAAACATAGGAGCAGGAGTAGGCCATTCGGCCCCTCGAGCCTGCTCCGCCATTCAATGAGATCACGGCTGATCATCCAAACTCAGTACCCTGTCCCTGCTTTCTTCCCTTGATCCCTTTAGCCTTAAGAAATATATCTAACTCCTTCTTGAATATATTTAATGAATTGGCCTCAACTGCCTTCTGTGGTAGAGAATTCCACAGGTTCACCACTCTCTGGGTGAAGAAATTCCTCCTCATCTTAGTCCTAAATGGCTTACCCTTTATCCTTAGACTGAGACCCCTGGTTCTGGACTCCCCCGCCATCGGGATAGGTTATGCTGATAGGGTGAGATGAAGAGGGGTGGGAGGAGGCTCGTGTGGAGCATAAACACCGGCACGGAGCAGTTGGGATGAATGGCCTGTCTCTGTGCTGTAAAACTCTATGTAATTGTATGATTTTTAAATGGGAGGACGGCAGCAGTAGAGAATTTCTTCTGTGTTTCTGTTTAATATTCGTTCTGGGGCTGTGGGCGTCACTGGCACGGCCAGCATTTATTGTCCACCTCTGGTTGCCCTGAGAAGGTGGTGGTGAGCCGCCTTCTTGAACCGCTGGTAGCAGGTTTGATACAACTGAGTGGCTCGCTAGGCCACTTCAGAGGGCAGTTAAGAGTCAACCAAACTGGGTGTGGGACTGGAGTCACATATAGGCCCAGACCGAGTAAGGACGGTGGGTTTCCTTCCCTAAAGGACGCCAGTGAAGCAGTTGGGTTTTTAAAGAGCCTGTTTATAGACTGACAAACAACATATGGAAGACATCTTGTGCCCTTGAACATCGCCCAACCCCCATGTAGACTTTCAGTGGTCTCTTCCACGAATGATGTCCATGGCTAAATCTCAAAGCGTACAGATGGTGGCATCACCACCCTGACCTGGAAATAAATCGGCTGTTCCTTCATCGTCGCTGGGTCAAAATCGTGGAACTCCCTCCCTAACAGCACTGTGGGAGCACCTTCACCACACAGACCGCAGCGGTTCAAGAAGGCGGCTCACCACCACCTTCTCAAGGGGCAACTAGGGGTGGGCAATAATTGCTGGCCTTGCCAGCGACGCCCACATCCTGTGAATGAATGAAAAAAAAATGTGTTTTGTACAAATCAAACACCAACCTTTTCACATCACGATGCATAAATTATGGAAGAGAATCATTTTGTGCAGCAAATTCTAATCTCTGTGTGTGCTTTTCTTTTCCTGTCATTGGTGCAATCAGTGGCAAAAACAATTACAGCTAAGTTGTGGATTGTTGCTCTGGATGTCATTGCTGTGAGGGGCATGAGGGGGACAACAACAGGGCGCATTCTCCTCCCTCACTGCAGTGCCACTTAGAAATTCAAAAACATGAGGAGGTTGCCTCAGCACGTAAACAGGATTTTGAGGGAGCATGTTTTGACTTGCTGGCCGTGAAATTTCTAAAGGACAAGTGGCCATTCTTGGATTCAGTAGGCCCGTTTCCATGCCAACCGAGCGTTCTGCATAGAATCAGCTGGCCCACCACATGTCTGAAATTTGGCCCTTATCTTACCTGAGAATTAATTTGTCTGAGGCTCTGGCAGGATACAATCGTAGAAACTGACAGCACAGAAGGAAGGACGTTCAGCCCGTCGTGCCCGTGCTGGCTCTTTGAAAGAGCCGTCATGCTTTAGTCCCCCCCCCGTCCCCGTCCCCCCGGCTTTTTGTCCGTAACCCGGTCAGTTCCTCATCCTCCAGCACCGTCCAACTCCCTTTTAAAATTATTGATGGAATCAGCTTCCACCACCTTTTTCAGGTCGAGCGATCCAGATTCCCGACAACTCCCCGAGTGAAAACATTTCTCCTCATCTCCCCCTCTAGAGTTTTTGCCAATGATTTTGAATCTGTGACCTCTGGTTACTGACCCACTCGCCAGAGGGAATAGTTTTTCTCTTTCAAAACCTCTCATCATCTTGAAAACCTCGATTAGGTCGCCTCTTAACCTTCTCTGTTCCAAGGACAACAGTCCTAACTTTTCCAACCTCTCCTCATAACTGAAGTCCCTCATCCCCGGTAACATCCTGGTAAACCTCCTCTGCACCCTTTCTAAGGCCTTTACATCTTTCCTGAAGTGTGGTGCCCAGAATTGTCCACAACACTCCAGCTGAGGCCTAACCAGAGATTTAGAAAGTTCTAACATGATCTCGTTGCTTTTATATTCTATGCCTCTATTTATAAACCCAAGTAACCTGTATGGTTTTTTTCTTTTAACCACCTTATTAACTTGCCCTGCCACCTTTAAGGATTTGTGTATACGGACACCAAGGTCTCGCTGCTCGTCTACACTTTTCAAAATCGTACCAAAGTGGCCAAAAGGTTTACTCTGGGGCAACTATTCAGGATGTGGCGCTGAATGTTCTTTTAAACTGTGATTTCTGCCTAGACGCTGAGAAAAAAGGGTTTAAATGGATGTGAGAGTCCAGATCTGGAGATTGATGACTCGGTTGAGCCAAGCATGGAGGTAAACGACAAATACAGAAAGTATGAAACGGTGAATCACATGAACAACAGACAGAGGGTTTGTGTAAGTAGCTCGGAATGGTTTATATTTTTTTTGGTGTAATTTTATTTTCTCTTCCTCCTGAAATCTCCGCACATCGCATACATTTCGCCTCCAAGTGAAGCCTACTTTTCGGCCTCAGTATCTGGCCTCTTGCCAGCTTTATATGACGGGAACCCTATTTGGATTGACTTTCTCCCTGGTTTCTCCCTGCTCCCTCTGGGGAAGAGCCTGGCCTTCATGTACCATCTCCCCCCCCCCACGGGAATAAATATTCTCCTGGAATCACATCCGAATGCTCCAGGGCAGTCTCCCCCTCGCACTTTCTTAAGCTCCTTTGTTGTGTAAGTGCATCTCTAAATGAGGGTTCTAAATTTTACATATTCTACACTGGTGAATTTCAAATATTTACGTAGAATTAGCTAGGATATACAGCACCGAAACAGGCCATTCGGCCCAACCAGTCCATGCCGGCGTTTATAGAAACATAGAAACATAGAATCTAGGAGCAGGAGTAGGCCATTCGGCCCGTCGAGCCTGCTCCGCCATTCAATACGATCATGGCTGATCATCCAAATCCAGTACCCTGTCCCTGCTTTAATCCCCACAGTACACATATCCCACCCTACCCCCGTAACCCCACATATTTAATTCCCCCTAACATATCCCATCCTATCCCCATAACCCCACATATTTAATCCCCCCCTAACACTAAGGGTCAATTTATCATAGCCAAATCAACCTAACCCACACATTTTTGGACTTTATGCTCCACACGAGCCTCCTCCCGTCTTTCCTCATCTAAATCTATCAGCATAACCCTCTATTCCTTTCTCCCTCATGTGTTTATCTAGCCTCCCCTTAAATGCATCCACACTATTCGCTTCAACCACTCCCTGCGGTAGCGAGTTCCACATTCTCACCACTCTCTGGGTAAAGAAATTCCTTCTGAATTCCCTATTGGATTTCTTGGTGACTATCTTATATTGATGGCCTCTAGTAATGCTCTTCCCCACAAGTGGAAACACTCTCTCTGTGTCTACTCTATCAAAACCTTTCATAATTTTAAAGACCTCTATTAGGTCACCCCCTCAGCCTTCTCTTTTCAAAGAGAAAATAAACCTAGCCTGTTCATCCTTTCCTGATCGGTGTAACCTTGTAGCTCTGGTGTCATCCTTGTAAATCTTTTTTTCACCCTCTCCAGTGCCTCTATATCCTTCTTATAATAAGGCGACCAGAACTGTACATAGTTTCTCTCGGGGGAATCCTGCAAATATTGATACACTCCCAAGAACCGCCTGCAAATATTGATGCACAGCCAGGGACCCCTGCCCTAACTTCCAAATGACAGTATAATGTTATCAGAGGAAAATGGTGCTGTCATTGCAGAAGATAATTATTAGTTATACTGCAACAACAACAACTTGCATTTATATAGCGCCTTTAACGTAGCGAAACATCCCTGGGCGCTTCACAAGAGCGATATCAATAAAAACATTTTTGACACCGAGCCACATAAGAGACATTAGGACCGATGACTTGGTCAAAGGGGTTGGTTTTAAGGAGCGTCTTTAAAGGCGGAGAGAGAGGCGGAGAGGTTTGGGAGGGAATTCCAGAGCTTGGGGCCTCGGCAGCTGAAGGCACGGCCGCCAATGGGGGAGCGATTAAAATCGGGGATGCGCAAGAGGCCAGAATTGAAGGAGCGCAGAGATCTCGGAGGGTTGTAGGGCCGGAGATAATAGTGTACAAGCAAGTCAATACATAGAGAAGCAATGCAGAATCTAGAATCCTTAAGATATTGAGCTCATGATAGGGACAGAAATCTGATCGCCTCACGGACCTCAATGTTATACATGGACTGCGTTTTGGGAGGGGAAACCCAGAGGCCCAGACTAGCATTACTGGCCCAATGGAGATGCAATTTTGCAGGACTAGATTTTTGCCACTAGTGTGATCCTACACTGCTGCTCGCTAGCAGCATCAAGTGGCCGAAACTGGGAACTACATCAAGAAAGTAACTGATACAAAAGCAAAATACTGCGGATGCTGGAAATCTGAAATAAAAACAGGAACTGCTGGAAATACTCAGTAGGCCAGGCAGCATCTGCAGAGAGAGGAACAAGAGTTAATGTTTCACGTCGATGACCCTTCGTCAGAAAGTAACTGATGTGTCTGAATATCTTGAACCTGTGCATTCAGGACAGGATTGATGAAGTATCTTTTGTAATGTTTCAGGAAGATTATATTTTAAAACCTCCCCAAGTGGCTCAGTGGGCAGCTCTCTCGCCTCCGAGTCAGAAGGTTGTGGGTTCAACTCCCACTCCAAAGACTCGAGCACAAAAATCTAGGCACTACTAAGGGAGTGCTGCACTGTCGAAGGTGCCGTCTTTCGGATGAGACATTAAACCGAGGGCCCGTCTGCTCGATCAGCTGGATGTAAAAGATCCCACGGCACTATTTCGAAGAAGAGCAGGGGAGTTCTCCCCGGTGTCCTGGTCAATATTATCCTTCAACCATCAGCACTAAAAAACAGATTATCTGGTCATCATCTCATTGCTGTTTGTGGGAGCTTGCTGTGCGCAAATTGGCTGCTGCGTTTCCCCACATTACAACAGTGACTCCACTTCAAAAAAGTACTTATTGGCTGTAAAGCGCTTTGAGTCGCCTGAATTTGTGAAAGGCGCTATAGAAATCCAAGTCTTTCTTTCTAAATTCGACTGGTGGTGAGTATATATACCTGGAAATTCCAGATTCATAGAATCAAAGAAATTTACGGCACAGAAGGAGACCACTCGGCCCATCGTGTCTGTGCCGGCCGACAAAGAGCTCTCCAGCCTAATCCCACTTTCCAGCTCTTGGTCCGTAGCCCTGTAGGTTACAGCACTTCAAGCGCATATCCAAGTACTTTTTAAATGTGATGAGGGTTTCTGTCTCTACCACCCTCTCAGGCAGTGAGTTCCAGACCCCCACCACCCTCTGGGTGAAAAAAAGTTCTCCTCAACTCCCCTCTAATCCTTCTACCAATTACTTTAAATCTATGCCCCCGGTTATTGAGATTGGAGCTCCTGTCCGCGCTGAATTGGCTCGGGTGGTTATAGAGGGGCTGCAATTGGTCTCAACGGACATGGGCTAAGGGAGAGAGAGAAAAAATCAACCAGGGTTCCTGCGCCTGATTGATATCCAGTGATTCCCATCTGGAACGTTCCTGTCAGCTGAGAACAGGCTGGACTGTGATGTGTAACGGCCTGCAAACCCCACCGTCTACGGCCGCACACTAAGAGTTACCACTTGGGTAAGGTATGGGAGGGCAGCTGGCACCTACTGCCCCTCACCCCAGCAGAAGCCCTTGTCTACAGGGGAGGAAAAGGAGGTGGGGGGGGGGGGGGTGGTGGAGAAAGAATCACATTTCGGTTACGTGAGTTTGCGTATTACAAGCTGCCCCCTTCTTTACTATAGATACAGCGGTGCCTGAGAGCTTGATCCAAAATCTTCACTGAACCATCAAATTCCCTGGCAAGCTGCTAGTATATTCATCAGTATCAAGCGGCACAAGAGTCCAGGCTTTATAAGGGCACAAAAAACAGAAACCCACACAGCCCGGATCTGAAACCCTGAAAATGTTCAGAGGCTCAAAATGTTGGAAATATTCCTTCATTACTTTCTGCCAAATTCTCCCCTTCACAAATAGTCTGTCCACTCACAGGCCCCGTGTTGAATCTTGGATTATCTGCTGACCTGGTGATGTCCTTCGTGGAATAGCCTATTTGAAAAGGGTGGGCTGGGGGAGGGGGGGGGGGGAGCAGAGCAACCTAAACTAGGGGGATGGAGCTTCAAGATAGTGTCAAATTTTTGTCTGATAACACTCCTGCGTCGCACCTCAGGATGTTTCGCTGTGCTAAAGATGCTACATAAAAGCAGTTCGTTGTTGTTGCTAATCATAAAGTTTCACAATGAAGAATTAATATTGCAATGACTTGCCTTTGTTTCACTCTCTTGCCTCGTGTCTCTCTCTTTTTTTCTCTCTCTCTCTCTCTCTCTCTCTCTCTTTCTCAGGCAGGCACACTGTCTAACCATGAAGTGTCCATTCTGGCCGCAGCACAGAGCGCCACCAGTTTGGCCTACGGCAACCCAACCGGGTCCATCCTAAATCGAGGGCCTCTGCCACAGCCAATCGTACCTCGAAGCGCTCATTCATCAGGGCTGTCATCGCAAGTGTCCACGATTTCTCATTCAGGTACGCTGCTGGAATCATATCGGTCTAATCTGAGCATTTGCAGATGTTCCCTTACTTCAGTTCATATCAATGCCTCACATCAATTTGGTGAATTGGAGGAATGCTGCCACAGGTAGAAGGGATTACCCCGTCTCTTTTCAATATGAAGTGAAAACCACAGTGCCACATGTGAGTTGATTTTTGCGCAATATAGCTTCTATTGGAACTGTGACAATCTAATAAATGGAACTGTGACAATCTAATAATTGGAACAATGGCGATCTAATAAAGGAAAGGTGCACAGTTTTAGTCAACCTACCTGAAATAGGATATCGCTACATTGGAAATGGGAAAGTAAGAAGGGCAATTGCTTAGGGGACTAAATAAAGAGGAAAGATCCAGGCTACTGATTGTCTTGTTATTGGAGTAAGGAGATGAGACCGACCTTTAGAATAGTGAAAGATATCAATAAGGTGGAGGGTACGCAGGCTGTTTAGCTTGTACAGTGAGCTTAGAACTTGAGGATACATAGAATCATAGAATGGTACAGCACAGGAGGAGGCCATTCGGCCCATCGTGCCTGTTTTAGCAGCCAATCCAGTGGTGGAGAGTTTAATTCTTTCCTTCAATTTTTTTAATGTTCTTATGAGACAGTAAATGTGGTTGGGTTGGTCCCAAGCTGCCATCCGTGGTGATGGGAGATTAGAACCAAGTCGATCCTCTGCTGCGGACTCGGTAAGAAAAGAGAGACTTGCATTTCTATAGCGCCTTTCACGACCACCGGACGTCCCAAAGCACTTTACAGCCAATGACGTACTTATGAAGTGCGGTCGCTGTTGTAATGTAGGAAATGCGTCAGCCAATTTGCGCACAGCAAGCTCCCACAAACAGCAATGTGATAATGACCAGATTATCTGCTTTAGTGATGTTGATTGAGGGATAAATAGGGACACCGGGGAGAACTCCCATGCTCTTCAAAATAGTGCCACGGGATCTTTTATGTCCACCTGAGAGGGCAGACGGGGCCTCAGTTTAATGTCTCATCCTAAAGACGGTACCTCCGACAGTGCAGCACTCCCTCAGCACTGCACTGGAGTGTCAGCCTAAATTTTTGTGCTGAAGTCTCTGGAGTGGGGCTCGAACCCACAACCTTCTGACTCAGACGGGAGAGTCCTGGACAATATTTATCCTTCAATCAACATCACTAAAACAGATGATCTGGTCATTACAACAGTGACTCCACTTCAAAAGTACTTCATTGACTGTAAAGCGCTTTGAGACATCCGGTGGTCATGAAAGGTGCTGTAGAAATATCTTTTCTTTTCTTTCCTTATTTTCTTTCTTTTCTTTCTTTCAAGTCTGCACTGTTGTTTTTCTCCACATCAGCCACCTAGTCTAATCCCGCTCTCCTGCCCGCGAACTCCTACCATTTTCTACTCTTTCTGTTTTCAAGCAACTGTCCAGTTCCCTTTTATAAGAATGAGGTAGTTGAACTGTTACATGTGGGCTTTTAGCCAGTTTTGGCTCCTTTAGAAACTGTGGGGTGGTGGTGGTGGCGGCGGGGGGCGGGTGGGGAGTCCCTAATCCTCGGTTGTTGTGTAGATTCTGCAAAATCCCTCAAGACTTGTGTGTAAGTAGATAATATCCCAACAGGAAGAGAGCGTGCAGTGAACGTCAGGCCAACGTAAAGCCTTCTCATTTGGATTTCTCAATCGTTTGGTTTGGAGGCTGCTAAGCACGAATGATGGGTTTCTGCGCATGTTTAAAGAGAAATGTTATTTTTCTAATCCATACAGGGGAATCAATAACCTCCGCTGGTTTATTGAGAAATCATCAGTTGTCTAATTACCGGTAAAACCCAGTGCCCCGTATAATTGGTAATGATGTGTTCCCAGCATCGGAAGGTCTTGTTTCTGTTCCTGAATCTCGTTGCTATATTTATCTCCTCTGAGCTCTCGCCACAGCTCTGTATTACGGCCGTCCTTCCTTAGACTCACATCTGCTTGGGTTTCTTTTGAATGAAATTTACATGAAGCCCACGCGATTTGGAGAGCTCAGTTTGGCCGTTGAATGGCAAGGGACCTTTTCACCTTTCAAAGTGTCCACGCCTTTTCTTTCACCTTGGCCCTCTCCGCCATGAGCCTCCTTCTCTCGGTGGCACCAATCTGCCAAGTAGAGTAAAGAGAGAAAAAAAAAATGTCTCTCGTTCATTGAATGAGGTGGAACTCTGGAGTTCAAGAAATGTGTTCTTTTTAAAAAAAATATTTGCTTCTGTGTTCCCGTCTGATTTTTTTTCCTGCCCCTCCTCTCCTGAAGGTGCTGACTCTCGCTGGGTGATGGGTTCCACAGGAGCCAGTCACCCTTCGGTACCTCACCCAAGTGGCCATTGTCTTAAAATGATATTCAGTGTCGGTGGGTTTCATACTGCAATGTTACTGAGTCGGATCCTGCCCTTACCCAAAACGCACACGCACGCACACACACAAACATGCACACAGATATGCACACATACACACACACACGCGTGCACACACACATACGGGCACACACACATGCACACGTGTGCGCACATGCGCGCACGCGCACAAACATGCACACAGATATGCACGTGCACGTTCGTGCACGTACACACACACACACTAACGGGCATGCAAACATGCACACGCGTGCGCACACACAATTTTCAGAAGGACTCACTGGACACTGGTCAGGTATGGAGTTCTGTCTGATTTCCACCCCATTCTCTTCCTAGCCCTGGAGAGTTGAGGCCAATGATAGTGCCTCACTGAGTGCCCCCTCTGAGATCAGCTCACTCAGCTAAGACTGGTAATTGAAGCTGGGAATGCCTGGGCTCCATGGCCCAGTCTGCTGCCCTTACCAACAAACCCATAAGGAGGGCCCCACAAAATGAATCTGTGATGAGATTCTTGGACAAGACAATCCAATGTCCTCCTGTTCAACCTTCACCTGGAAGAAGCAAATCAAAAGTTCAGGGTTTGGGGAATCTGCATAAATTTGAAAACTGAGATATTTACAATGCAGGGTTGCATATGTAGGGGCTCCGGGATTGAAATAATCAGTGAGATAAAGGCTGTTTAGAGAGAGAAGGAAAATAGCTCAAATACAGGGAGAATAGTCAACAATCAATGACGCTGGCCAACAATCAATGATACTAGACAATAATTGAGAAACTTCCTAGCCAACAATCAGTGACATTAGAGAACACTCAGGGGACGAGGCCAATAAACGGGCACTAGCCAAAAATCAAGAGACTCATCAAATACAGTAAAACTAGCCAACAATCAGTGATGGCAGCCAACAAACAGGATCTCCCCAATATGGAAAGACGAGCAATCAATCAGCAATGCTAGCCAATAATTGGGAGACTCCAAAATCACATAGAGTGGGTGAGTCTGGGTGTGCTCCTGAACTGGGGCAGATCCAACTGATTGTGCAACACAGGAAAGGGCGAAAGGTAGGGTTGCCATTTAAGGTCTCTGACCCTTGGTCGAGGAAGGGTCTCCACAGATGCTGCCTGACCCGCAGAGTGTTTTGATTTCAGAATCTAGCATCTGAGGCATTTTGTTGTCCAGTGAGGAGAGATTGGCTATTCCAACTACTAGAGAAAGAAAGTCTTGCATTTCTATAGCGCCTTTCACAACCTCAGGACGTCCCAAAGCGCTTTACAGCCAATGAAGTACTTTTTGAAGTGTAGTCACTGTTGTAATGTAGGAAACGCAGCAGCCAATTTGCGCACAGCAAGCTCCCACAAACAGCAATGTGATAATAACCAGATAATCTGTTTTTAATGATGTTGTTTGAGGGATAAATATTGGCCAGGACACCCGGGAGAACTTCCTCTGCTCTTCTTCAAAATAGTGGTCGTGGGATCTTTTACGTTCCTCTGAGAGGGCAGACGGGGCCGCGGTTTAACATCTTATCTGAAAGACGGCACCTCCAACAGTGCAGCGCTCCCTCAGTACTGCACTGGGAGCGTCAGCCTGGATTATGTGCACAAGTCTCTGGAGTGGGACTCGAACCCACGGCCTTCTGACTCAGAGGCAAGAGGGCTACCCACTGAGCCAAAGCTGACACGGAGACCCCTTTTTCTCGAGCAGACCAGGAGTGTGGGAGGGGATGTAGCAGGAGCTGGGATGGAAAACACAAACTGACTGTAAAGGAAGAGATGAGGGAGAGATAGAGAGGTGTAAATGGGTTAAAATCTGCTCGCTGACTCATCCAACCACAGTGTACAGTACTTAATGCCATTTCCTGCCTTGGTTGCTTCAGGAACAAATGAGCTCATTAACTCCGTGAGTGCCGCACAGTTTCCAGCCCTTGGGTTTCATGCAAGACTGTTTTAACCCCCTTGATTCTAACACCAGTGAGTGGGCAGGAGGAACTGCTAAACTTGAGAATGATCCTGTTCCTTTACACTGACGACTGTGTGTTAAAGTAGCACTGCACGGCAAGACGGGGGTTGCACGGTTTGAGTTCCACAGTCATGGGGTGCGTGGGCCAGCCTCTTGCCCAGCAGACACAGTGGGTTGCTCGCAGACGGCTCTTGCACGCTTCCTGCTGGCTATTTGCAGAGTGACGTTAGCACAGGCTGACTCACTCTCGTACCCGAGTGAGAAACACCACGGTGGGCAAAAGAGAAATGAAAAATCACAATTGCTGCACCGAATTATGTCCTCGATGAGCAGCTCTTCTAAACTCCATTTATCTCGAATTCTACGAGGAGCATAGCAACAGGAGGAGGCCATTCGGCCCCTCGCGCCTGTTCCACCATACTATTAAATCACGGCTCATCTGTCCCTCAACTCCATTTACTCGCCATGGCTCCATATCCCTTGATTCCCTTACCCAACAAAAATCTATCGATCTCAGTCTTGAACATTTTAACTGACCCCCCCCCGGCACCCACAGCCTTTTGAGGGAGAGATTTCCGCTCCCCTTTGTGTGAACAAGTATTTCCTGAGGTCACTCCTGAATGGCCTGGCTGATGCCAGCTTTTTATTCTCAGATTTTTAAACTGAATGCTCAAGTTGCCATAGTGGAATTTGAACTCGATTTCCTCTGGATTATTGCCCCAGAATTTCTAGTCCAGTAACATAACCACTACACTGCCGTAGCTAGATAGGAAAAAGCAATCAGATTCTGCGCCAGTCACACCCCACACAACCATCAGCCATTCTGGGGTTTTAAGAACATAAGAAGTAGGAGCTGGAGTCGGCCATTCGGCCCCTTGAGCCTGTTCCGCCATTCAATAAGATCATGGCTGATCTTCTACCTCATCTCCCGCACTATCCCCATATCCCTTGATTCCCTTAATATTCAAAAATCTATCGATCTCAGCCTTGAATATACTCAATGACTGAGCCTCCACAGCCCTCTGGGGTAGAGAATTCCAAAGATTCACCACCCTCCGAGTGAAGAAATTTCTCCTCATCGCAGTCCTAAATGGCCGCCCCCTTATTCTGAGACTGTGATCCCTGGTTCTAGATTCCCCAGCCAGGGGAAACATCCTCCCTGCATCTACCCTGTCGAGCCCTGTAAGAATTTTGTATGTTTCAATGAGGTTGGTTGTGCTGGTTGAGGGAGGCATGGTGGTCGGGACATCGGAAGAACTGCCCTACTCTTCTTCGAATAGAGGATTTATAACACCCACCTGAGCAGGCAGACAGGAACTTGGCTTAATATCTCGCCTAAGAGGGGTCATGCCTCATAAGATGCTGCATTCCCTCCGTGTACTGCACTGGAGTGACAACAACAAGAGCTTCCATTTATATAATGCCTTCAACATTAAAGAAAAGTCCAAGGGGCGGTGTCTGGCAGTAGAAGCCCTGGGCGGGACCGGGGGCGGGGCGACGGAAGTGGATAGAAAAATAGAAAATTAATTTACCGCAAAAAATACATCTGTTCCATGGTCAAAGGGCTGGAAATAGGAACCGGTATTGTGAGAGAATTTCTTGCCAAAGACCGAAAGTAGCCGGCAACAATTGGGATCATCTGGAGGTTGCCGATTGATTTGCGTCGGTCTGTTTCTGCCTGGAGGTTCAGAGATTGCTCTCCGAACCCTTGAGGCGATCGAAACTAGTCCAGGAGATCACATAGACCCTGATTTATAGCCTGGATTTACATTGGGAACAAAAATAAAAGAGAGAGAATGCTAAAATGTCCATCGGCAACACTTCAGCTACGGGTTCCAAGGTGTTCGTGAGCGCGAGAAAGGATTTTGCAATCCTTCGGATATGGTCCAGATTTTCGCTAGCCTCTCTCGCTCCAGGCCAAGACGGTTTACAGTATTAGGAGCCGCTATTGAAACTTTAAACAAGTATGGAAAAGCACCCAAAACGGGTAGAATTGTAACAACAGCCAGAAGAAATAATCCAGCAACAAAGCTGCAAGTAGTTGACGATCTCTTTAAATAGCGCTGGGGCAGGGGGGGGGCGGTCCCTCGTGCCGTTGAACACGTGTTCAGCTGTGCGAGGTTAAGAGAGGGCATCAGCTGGAGCGTGGAGCTCCAAAATGGCAGCGCTGACGTCAAATCAGTGTTGCACGCTGATTGACGTCATGATCTGCCTGCTCTGCATGCTGCCGGCGGACATTAGGGGTACACGCAAACCCCTTTACAAAGATGGCTTCCGGCCCACTTCCTAACTCAGTGTGTGCGCGTGTCGCGGACGCCATTTCCGTATCGCCCAAAAACCGGGTGCCACAGAGTCCAATTTCTCTCCCCACCCCCCCCCCACAACTTTTTTTCTTTCTCCGAGAAATACACGGGGAACGCCGTTTGGATCGGTCACGGCCTGACGCAGCCCTAGTGTCACGGGAGAACCCTCTCCGCGGGCCCCTTCTCCTCGCCTGGCTCCATGAATTATATTCTGCCTCTGCAAGAGATTATCCCTCAATACAAGTTCCTACTTTCAGCCCAGTCCAGAACTTGAGCGCACAAACCTAGGCTGACCTCCGGCCTCCCTTCGCCCAACCATTGGTGCTAGTGCCTTTAGCTGCCTGGGTCTGTTTCTCTGGAATTCCCTCCCTAAAGAATTTGCGTAAGGGCAGAACTAGGTTGGATGTTAGGCGGTTCTTCCTTTCCCAGTGAATAGTGGACCTGTGGAAGCCCAGGTTAGACCACATCTGGAGCATTGTGTACTGTTCTGGGCACCGCACCTTAGAGCAGATATATTGGCCTTGGAAGGAGCGCAGCGCAGATTCACCAGAATGTTGCCAGGGCTCCAAGGGTTAGATTATGAGGAGAGATTACATAAACTAGGCTTGTGTTCCCTGGAATATAGAGTTAAGGGGTGATTGGATTGAGGTTTTTAGGATTTTGAAAGGAATTGATAGGGTAGATAGAGGGAAACTATTTCTGCTGGTGGGGGAGTCCAAGACAAGGGGACAGAACCTTAAAATCAGAGACAGGCCATTCAGGAGAGACATTGTGAAACACCTCTTCACACAAAGGGTGGTAGAAGTGTGGAAACTCTCTCCCACAAAAAGCAGTAGATGCTGGGGCTCAATTAATAATTTTAATTGGATAGATTTTTGCTAGCCAAGGGTATTTTTTTAATTATCTTTACCACGGGATGTGGAGGTTGCCGACAAGACCAGCATTTATTGCCCATCCCTAATTGCCCTCGAGAAGGTGGTGGTGAGCCGCCTTCTTGAATACAACTGAGTGGCTTGCTGGGCCATTTCAGAGGGCAGTTGTGGGTCTGGAGTCACATATAGGCCAGACCGGGTAATTTCAATTCAATTAAATAAATCTGGAATAAGATTGTAACCATGAAACTACTGGATTGTTGTAAAAACCCATCTGGTTCACTATTGTCCTTTTAAGGAAGGAAATCTGCTGCCCTTACCCGGTCTGGCCTATATGTGACTCCAGACCCACAACTGCCATGGTGGGATTTGAACTCATGTCTCCAGAGCATTAGTCCAGGCCTCTGGATTGCTAGTCCAGTAAGATAACCACTATGCTACTGTACCCCATTAAGGGCAAGGGAGCCAGGGTGGGTGGATGGAGTTAGGATACAGATCAGGCATGATCTAATTGAATGGTGGAACAGGCTCGAGGGGCTGAATGGCCTCCTCCTGTACCTGTGTTGCAGGCTCGCTTGGTGAATGATGATTCACTACAGTCAGTGCAGTGGCTCGCTGTGTATGAGGCATGAGCAATGACCTAAAGTTTCCATCAAACACAAAGCTGCTGGAGGGGCAGAAGTTATTAGACTCAGTGCCGCCAATCCGTCTCCAGTAATGTTTCCACTCTAATTAGATGCTGCTTCCATTTTTCTTTTGATTCCCGCCTTCTCCCCTGCTCTGTTGCTCTCGCAGGGCTGTACCTCCGCGGGCTCCGGCAGCCCTCTGGTACCTCGCTTAAAGCAACCATTCTGAATAGGCACCGAGTGTCTGGCTGTTGGACTGTGGAGTCCATCACAGCGGAGCACAATCCCCGGTCCCCGCGCGCACATCCCGGGATGGCTGGGGTACATTGTAGGCTGACCAAGAGCAGTAATTTAAAATGAACCTGGCTAAATTCTCCCCTGCCAAGCCTTACAGATTTTATTTTATTTATTTTTTTTAATCGAGAAACCCGGGTGAAGGGCCACGGCCGAGAGTGAACAGAAGAAGAGCTCACTCAGGAAGTAGTGGTTATGTGACCCAAGTATGGGTTTTAAAAGCTTGTGGGTGGAGGGCATCCTGTATTGGGGGAGCTTCGCGCCCTACTCTCCTGAGCTCAGCCGCGGACTGGGAGGTTGCGTTCTGTCAACGTGTCGTGCACCGCGTTTACAGAGAGACCCAGGTGGGATGAGCCCCTCCTGCATTTACAGAGCTCAAACCAGCCCCCTTTCCTTTCAACAGCAGAATCGCAGATCCACATTCTCATCAGGTCTAGCGGTTCCTGGAACCTGGCCTCGGTTTCGTAAGAACATAAGAACTAGGAGCAGGAGGAGGCCATTCGGCCCCTCGAGCCTGCTCCGCCATTCAATGAGATCATGGCTGATCTTCTATGGTTGCACTATGTCGCAGATGCTGACGGACGGAGTCTTGTGTAAGAGCACCTTAAGGGAGGGGAGCCAGCCTTTAGCTCACTGGGAGCCACTCCCGCCTCTGAGTCAGAAGGTGTAGGGTTCTGAACCCCCACTCTAGACAGTCCTCTGGGTCTGAATTCTGGGTTGACATCTAGCAGGATACTCGCGTCCAGTGTGTGTCTCCCCCACCACCCCCTCATCGTATGGGTTGTGGGAGCCCATCCCGCTTTCCCACCACCTCCCCACCCACCCTCTATGGGACTAACCCTATATGGGCTGGTATAAAGATGGTCACGCCCATGGAAGGGGCGTTCACGTCGCGGCCTGTCAGACTGCTAATCAGCCGCCAATCCTCCCACTATTTCACACCGTTCTCCAAGAGGAAGAAGGTGAAGATACAACAAAGCAACCTTGATGGAGGATTGGAGGCCGACAGATTAGAGATTTTATTTTAGCTTATGAGGAAAGATTGGATCGGCTGGGGTTGTTTTCTTTTGGAACAGAGGAGGCTGAGGGGAGACTTAATTGAGGTGTATAAAATTATGAGGGGCCGAGATAGAGTGGATAGGAAGGATCTATTTCCCTTAGCAGAGAGGTCAGTAACCAGAGAGCATAGATTTAAAGTAATTGGTAGAAGGATTAGAGGGGAGTTGAGGAGAAGCTTTTTTCACCCAGAGGGTGGTGGGGGTCTGGAACTCACTGCCTGAAAGGGTGGTAGAGGCAGAAACCCTCATCACATTTTAAAAGTACTTGGATATACACTTAAACTACAGGGCTACGGACCAAGAGTTGGAAAGTGGAATTGGGCTGGAGAGCTCTTTTTCGGCCGGCACAGACACGATGGGCCGAATGGCCTCCTTCTGTGCCGTAAACATCTATGATTCTAGAGTACGACGAGTCTTTTATTTCAACGCAGGGAGGAGGAAGAAGAGTGTGATGGATGGGAAGACTTGGAGCTTAGAGGGGGAGGAAGGGAGGAAAGTTCAGAGGGACAAGACAGGCTGGGTGGGGGTGGCGGGTAAGCAGGCTTGTGGGAAGGAACAACAATCTAATGTTAGAACAGACACAGGAAATGAAAGGCACTGCTGGCCCCGGCCAGTGGAGGAAATCGGGAGGGAACAGGAAAGTGTTTGTTTGAAATATTCTCCCAATCAAAGACTCTCAGAAGTGTTGCAGTGTCAGCTCTGAACTCGATATTCCATCTCCTACTTCCCAGGGGGGTTAGTAGGATGCACAGGGTTTCGCCTTTCTCATCCAAGCTGACATTTCCATCTCTCCACCACATTTCTCTCACTTTCTACCATTCCGTTTAACCCAACAACAACAACTTGCATTTATATAGCGCCTTTAATGCACTAAAAAATGTCCCAAGGCGTTTCACAGGAGCGATTATCAAACAAAATTTGACATCGAGCCACATAAGGAAACATTCGGACAGGTATGAAGGTAGGTTTTAAGGAGCGCCTAAAAGGCGGAGAGAGAGGTAGAGAGGTGGAGAGGTTTAGGGAGGGAATTCCAGAGCTTAGGGCCCAGGCAGCTGAAGGCACGGCCACCAATGGTGGAGCGATGGAAATCGGGGATGCGCAAGAGGCCAGAATTGGAGGAGTGCGGAGATCTCGGAGGGTTGCAGGGCTGGAGGAGAGATAGGGAGGGGCGAGGCCATGGAGGGATTTGAACATGAAGATGAGAACTTTTAAATTGAGCTGTGTTTGTTGGCACATGGGATGCCCAGCCAGAAACAGTGGTGGAATCGGAAGGTTTTTTTTTACAGGGAAATATTAGAAAAAGAAAATGTTTGAAAGGGAAAGGGCGGGGGAATGAGACTAAGTGGATATCTTTCTCCGACAGCTGGTGCTGACGGGATGGGCCAAATGGCCTCCTTCGGTGCTGTAAGATTCTTTGATCCCTCTCCTGAAGGTGCCCTCTTGGGATATGGTTCCACTGCATCCGCCACTACCTCTCACAACTGCCCATTCCCCTTGTGTTGGCCTTGACGGTAAGTGTTGGCAAAGCAATTCAACCACAGTCAGCATCACCGTTAAACCACGTCACTTTATGTCCATGCACACACCCACGCTGACCTAGGGGTGTCACTGGGTGGCGATTAGGGAACGGGAACCCCATTTGATTTTCCTCTGCCCAGCTCTGGGGTACTGAGGCTAATTATAGCTCCCAACTGAGACCCAATACTTTTTTTTTTATTAGTTCCTGGGATGTGGGCGTCGCTGGCAAGGCCGGCATTTATTGCCCATCCCTAATTGCCCCTTGAGAAGGTGGTGGTGAGCCGCCTTCTTGAACTGCTGCAGTCCGTGTGGTGAAGGCGCTCCCACAGTGCTGTTAGGGAGGGAGTTCCAGCTTATTATTATTGTTTTTCGTAGCAGTTTGCTAGGCCATTTCAGAGGGATCATCTGTCATCTGCAAATTTTGAAATTGTGCCCTGTACACCCAAGTCCAAGTCATTAATATATATCAAGAAAAGCAGTGGTCCTAGTCCCGACCCCTGGGGAATACAAGGCTGAACCACACTGTTCGCAACCTTGGTGTCATATTTGATCCTGAAATGAGCTTCCGACCACATATCCTCAGCATAACTAAGACCGCCTACTTCCACCTCCGTAAAAATCGCCCGTCTCTGCCCTTGCCTCACCTCATCCGCTGCTGAAACCCTCATTCATGCCTTTGTTACCTCTCGACTTGATTATTCCAATGCACTCCTGGCTGGCCTCCCACATTCCACCCTACGTAAACTTGAGGTCATCCAAAACTTGGCTGCCCATGTCCTAACCCACACCAAGTCCCGTTCGCCCATCTCCCCTGTGCTCGCTGACCTACATTGGCTCCCGGTTAAGCAGCGCCTCGATTTCAAAATTCTCATCCTTGTTTTCAAATCCCTCCATGGCCTCGCCCCCCTCCCTATCTCCTGTAATCTCCTCCAGCCCCACAACCCACCCGAGATATCTGTGCTCCTCTAATTCTGCCCTCTTGAGCAGCCCTGATTATAATCGCTAAGCTAAGCTCTGGAATTCCCTGCCTAAACCTGTCCGACTCGCTACCTCTCTTTCTTCTTTAAGACGCTCCTTAAAACCTACCTCTTTGACCAAGCTTTTGGTCACCTGCCCTAATGTGGATCGGTGTCAATTTCTTTGTCTTAAAATACTCCTGTGCAGCGCCTTGGGACGTTTTACTACGTTAAAGGCGCTATATAAATACAAGTTGTTGTTGTTATCTAGACAGAGAGAAACTGTTCCCATTGGCGGAAGGGTCGAGAACCAGATTGGCAAACGAACCAAAGGCGACACGAGGGAAAACTTTTTTACGCAGCGAGTGGTTAGGATCTGGAATGCACTGTCTGAAAGGGTGGTGGAGGCAGATTCAATCATGGCTTTCAAAAGGGAATTGAATAAGAACCTGAAGGAAAGAAATTTGCAGGGCTACGGGGAAAGGGCGGGGGGAGCGGGACTAGCTGAAGGGCTCTTGCAGAGAGCCGGCACGGGCTCGACAGACCGAATGGCCTCCTCCTGTGCTGTAATTATGCGATGATTCTAAAATAAACACTACTCCAGTAGTGTTTGTCTCTAAAGCTGACTTGCAACGAGAATGAGGCTTTGACATTTATTCAGAGCTCTGTCCCTCCCCCCCCCCCCCCCCCCCTACCCCCCTCCAGCGGCAAAGAGAGTGGGCGGGAGTGCTTACTTCCTCATTACACTTTTAAAAACATTCCGTTCAAAGTTTTCAAAGTTTCCAGGTGGCACCTTTTGAAATGTGGTTTCCCATCGGATCGGAGTTATATCCGCAGCTGGTGGGAACCGGCAGTGGTGTGAGACAGCCTCTTGGAGAGAGAGAGAGAGAGCATTGCCTCACTTGGCTTTCGTGTAGTCGGGTGTGATCTGAGTTATACTGCTACCTGTCGTGTTTACGCGCACCCAGAACCGCTTCACGTCAACAACAGCAACTTGTATTTATATAGCGCCTTTAACGTAGTAAAACGTCCCAAGGCGCTTCACAGGAGCTAGGATATACAGCACAGAAACTGGCCATTCGGCCCAACCAGTCCATGCCGGCGTTTATGCTCCACACGAGCCTCCTCCCGTCTTTCCTCATCTAAATCTATCAGCATAACCCTCTATTCCCTTCTCCCTCATGTGTTTATCTAGCCTCCCCTTAAATGCATCCACACTATTTGCTTCAACCACTCCCTGTGGTAGCGAGTTCCACATTCTCACCACTCTCTGGGTAAAGAAATTCCTTCTGAATTCCCTATTGGATTTCTTGGTGACTATCTTATATTGATGGCCTCTTGTTATGCTCTTCCCCACAAGTGGAAACACTCTCTGTGTCTACTCTATCAAAACCTTTCATAATTTTAAAGACCTCTATTAGGTCACCCCCTCAGCCTTCTCTTTTCAAAAGAAAAAATAAACCTAGCCTGTTCATCCTTTCCTGATCGGTATAACCTTGTAGTTCTGGTGTCATCCTTGTAAATCTTTTTTTCACCCTCTCCAGTGCCTCTATATCCTTCTTATAATAAGGCGACCAGAACTGTACATAGTTTCTCTCGGGGGAATCCTGCAAATATTGATACACTCCCAAGAACCTCCTGCAAATATTGATGCACAGCCACGGACCCCTGCCCTAACTTCCAAATGACAGTATAATGTTATCAGAGGAAAATGGTGCTGTCATTGCAGAAGATAATTATTAGTTATACAGCAACAACAACAACTTGCATTTATATAGCGCCTTTAACGTAGCGAAACATCCCTGGGCGCTTCACAGGAGCGATATCAATAAAAACATTTTTGACACCGAGCCACATAAGGAGACATTAGGACAGATGACTTGGTCAAAGAGGCAGGTTTTAAGGAGCGTCTTAAAGGAGGAGAGAGAGGTTTAGGGAGGGAATTCCAGAGCTTAGGGCCCAGGCAGCTGAAGGCACGGCCGCCAATGGGGGAGCGATGGGAAATCAGGTCAACACGAAAACTGGTAGAACCTCCTACAGCCAGGGCGCGTCCGTGGGGAAATCCCGGATGGTCCGTGGGGAAATCCTGGGAAGTCAGTGAGGAAATCTGGGGGCGGTGGGTTGGGGGGGGGGTCCTTGAGGGAATCCCAGGGTTCTGTGAGGGGGAGTGGGACTAGCTGAAGTGCTCTTGCAGAGAGCCGGCACGGGCTCAACAGGCCGAATGGCCTCCTTCTGTGCTGTAACCATTCCAGGGTTCCGTGAGGGAGTCCCAGGGTTCCGTGAGGGAGTCTCAGGATTCCATGAGGGAAATTGCAGGGGTTCCGTGAGGGAGTCCCAGGGTTCCGTGAGGGAGTCCCAGGGTTCCGTGAGGGAGTCCCAGGATTCCGTGAGGGAAATTGCAGGGGTTCCGTGAGGGAGTCCCAGGGTTCCGTGAGGGAAATTGCAGGGGTTCCGTGAAGCTGTCAGATTTTTGTTTATGGGCCTTCAGTGAGCAGAGTGTCTGAAATTTGGTATTTCGCCTGTGTGTTACTTACTGGCAGGTGATTTCTTTTGCTTTATACTCCATTTTTAAAACCTGCAATGAAAGTACTGTTTTTTTCCTTTTTAGAAGAAAAAAGGGCGGAATTTGCATTTGTATAGCACCTTTCACATCCACAGTGAATTTTTTATTCCTTTCTTTTAATTCATTCTCTGGATGTGGACATCGCTGGCAAGGCCGGCATTTATTGTCCATTCCTAATTGCCCCTCGAGAAGGTGGTGGTGGGCCTTCTACTGTTTGATAGAACTGAGTGTCTTGCTGGGCCACTTCAGAGGGCAGGTTAAGAGTCAACCGCGATGGTGTGGGACTGGAGTCACATATAGGCCCAGACCAGGTAAGGACGGCAGGTTTCCTTCTTTGAAAGACATTGGTGAAGCAGTTGGGTTTTTAACTACAAGCCGACAGCTTCATGGTCACTCTTACTGATCCCAGCTTTTTAATTTCCAGATTGCTAAAACATGAATTCACATTCTCAAACCAGCATGGTGGGACTTTAATTCACGTTCTCTGGATTATTAGTCCAGGCCAACACGGCAGTCAATTCACGCACAGCAAGGTCCCACAGACATCAATGAGTTAAACAGTTCTTGGTGGTGTTGGTTGACGGGTAACTCCCTGATCTTCTTTGAATAGTACCATGGGATCTTCTACATCCAACCGAATGGGCAGACGATGCAACAGCCCCTCAAAGTCAGCCGAGGTAATGTCGCACCCTCGCCTCTGAGTCAGAAGGTTGTGGGTTCAAGTCCCACTCCAGAGACTTGAGCGCACAAATCTAGGCTGACACTCCCAGTGCCAGTACTGAGGGAGTGCCGCACTGTCAGAGGTGCCCGTCTTTCGGATGAGACGTTAAACCGAGGCCCCCGTCTGCTCTCTCAGGTGGACGCAAAAAATCCCATGGCACTATATTCGAAGAAGAGCAGGGGAGTTATCCCCAGTGTCCTGGGGGGCCAATATTTATCGTCAGTCAACATCACTAAAACAGATGATCTGGTCATTTTCACATTGCTGTTTGTGGGAGCTTGCTGTGCGCAAATTGGCTGCCGCATTTCCCACATTACAACAGTGACTACACTCAAAGTACTTCATTGGCTGTAAAGCGCTTTGAGATGTCCTGAGGTTGTGAAAGGCGCTGGAGAAGTGCAAGTCTGTCTTTCTTCCTTTCTATGGCTCAGTTGGTAGTACTCACCCCTCTGAGTTCGCAACCTTGGTGTCATATTTGACCCTGAAATGAGCTTCCGACCACATATCCGCAGCATAACTAAGACCGCCTATTTCCACCTCCGCAACATCGCCCGTCCCCGCCCCTGCCTCAGCTCATCTGCTGCTGAAACCCTCATCCATGCCTTTGTTACCTCTAGACTTGATTATTCCAACGCACTCCTGGCTGGCCTCCCACATTCCACCCTGCGTAAACTTGAGGTCATCCAAAACTCGGCTGCCCCGTGTCCTAACTCGCACCAAGTCCCGTTCACCCATCACCCCCTGTGCTCGCTGACCTATATTGGCTCCCGGTTAAGCAACGCCTCGATTTCAAAATTCTCATCCTTGTTTTCAAATCCCTCCATGGCCTCGCCCCTCCCTATCTCTGTAATCTCCTTCAGACCCACAAACCCCCGAAATATCTGCGCTCCTCAAATTTTGCCCTCTTGAGCATCCCTGATTATAATCGCTCAACCATTGGCGGCCGTGCCTTCTGTTTCCTGGGCCCTAAGCTCTGGAACTCCCTCCCTAAACCTCTCCGACTCGCTACCTCTCTTTCCCCCTTTAAGACGCTCTTTAAAACCTACCTTTTTGACCAAGCCTTTGGTCTTCTGCCCTAATTTCTCCTGATGTGGCTTGGTGTCAAATCTTTGTCTTCGAGCACTCCTGTAAAAAGCCTTGCGACGTTTTACTATGTTAAAGGCGCTCTATAAATACAAGTTGTTGTTGTTGTTGAGTCAGAAGGTTGTGGGTTCAAGTCCCACTCCGGAAACTTGAGCACAATATCCAGGCTCTCACTCCAGTGCAGTGCTGAGGGAGCGCGGCACTGTCAGAGGTGCCGTCTTTTGGATGAGACATTAAACTGAGGCCCCGTCTGCCCTCTCGGGTGGATGTAAAAGATCCCAGGGAACTATTCGAAGAAGAGCAGGGGAGTTCTCCCCGGTGTCCTGGCCAATATTTATCCCTCAATCAACATCACTAAAACAGATGATCTGGTCATTATCACATTGCTGTTAGTGGGAGCTTGCTGTGCGCAAATTGGCTGCTGCATTTCCCTACATTACAACAGTGACTACACTTCAAAAGTATTTCATTGGCTATAAAGTGCTTTGGGACGTCCTGAGGTTGTGAAAGGCGCTATATAAATGCAAGTCTTTCTTTTCTGTTTTTAGATTATGTGCTGGTTGAGGTTAGAATCTACATTCTTCTGCCTTGTACCAACTCATTCAAGCTGAACCTGTCTTTAGGATGTTACAACAGGAAACTTAGGTGCAAATGAGTATTTATAGGGGATCCCCATGAATATCTCCGTGTTCACAGGGGGCCTGTATGAATGTCTGCAAGGATTTCCAATATTTGTATGGGGTCCTCATAAAGGGGGGAGCCAGGGGGTCTATTAATATTTCTAGCCTACCCCGGGAGTGTGTCAGTGTTGGCCTGATTTGGACCCAGGTCTCAGAGGTGAAAGGTCAGAGTAATTAACCCATTGCACCATCCAGTTCCCTCTGAGTGCATTGACCGAAGCTTAGTGATTGAGAGGGCAACCTGATTTTTGTCAACGAGCAGGGCTGGGGAATGCCGGCACACATTCGAGAGAGAAAAATACTTCAAAAAGAGGAGTTTCACCGTCAACTAAATAAATGAGGTGGGTGTGACCTGACCTTTTACTCGAAGATAGCATGAATCTATTCAGTGACTTTGTTGTGGCTGTAACTCTCTGGTTTATATTGGAGCCTGTATTGCCTGAGAGTACTCCGAGGTGTCAATGGGCGTCTGTCTGACTGACTCAGGTGGAAAGAAAAAAAGAAAGGCTTGCGTTTATATAGCGCCTTTCACGACCACCGGACGTCCCAATGCAATTTACAGCCAATGAAGTACTTTTTGAAGTGTGGTCACTTTTGTAATGTAGGAAACGGGGTAGCCAATTTGCGCACAGCAAGCTCCCACAAACAGCTGCTTCTTCTTCTTGGGCAGTCCCTCTGAACCGAGGATGACTTGCTTCCACACTAAAAATGAGTTCTCAGGTGACTGATGAGTCCAATGCGGGACCTACAGTCTCTGTCACAGGTGGGGCAGACGGTGGTTGAAGGGGCGGGTGGGTGGGGTGCTTGGGTTGACGTGCGCTCCTTCCGCTGTTTGCGCTTGGCTTCCGCTTGCTCCCGGCGAAGAGACTCGAGGTGTTCGGCGCCTTCCCGGATGTTTCTCCTCCACTTTGAGCGGTCTTGGGCCAGGGATTCCCAGGTGTCAGTGGGGATGTTGCACTTTTTCAAGGAGGCTTTGAGGGTGTCCTTGAAGCGTTTCCTCTGCCCACCTGGGGCTCTCTTGAAGTGTCGGAGCTCCGAGTAGAGCGCTTGTTTTCCCACAAACAGCAATGTGATAATGACCAGATAATCTGCTTTCAGTGATGTTGATTGAGGGATAAATATTGGCCCCAGGACACCGGGGATGAACTTTCCCTGCCCTTCATGGATGAAGATGGGGAGTGTAAAGGGTGATAGTCATGTCAGTACAGAACAGTTACTGCGCGCAGAATGACCTCTGCCGCGCTTCGTCGTGTCGCCAACTCTCCAGGATTGTCCTGGAGTCTCCAGGAATTGAAGGTGGGAGCTAACCTGGGGAGAAAAATCATAGCGAGAATTTAAAAAAAAATTGCTTTCAACACTTTTGTTTATTAGTTCTAAAAATATTAGAGTTGGGAAAGGAAAGGCTGTTTGACTGGTAGTCAAGAATCATGCAATCGGGGCAACGAAGAGTCTGTTCGCTTTCCGATTGGCTGGGAAGGTGTTGTGCCGCGAGGATGGACATGTTGGGCGGCCAATGGGGGGGAAGCGTGGGGGCGGGGCGGTTGGAGGGAGGAGGTCTTGTGACGAAACCGCCAGGAATACATCCAGCCAGAGTTGGCAACCCAAGCGCTTTGCCAAGAGCTGGGACTTACCGGGTGAGTCTGACCCGCTCCGCTGCAGAGGGGTTGGGGGGGAGCGAGTTTTACATTGAATCTGCATCGAATTGTACAGTGTGTAAAGGAAAATGTCTGGGACAGTGCAGGGAATTAGAAAGAGTGGCCGTACAGACCCACTTAAAGGGTCGTTTTACTTCGTTAAAGGTGCCATATAACAACAACTTGCATTTATATAGCGCCTTTTAACGTAGTAAAACATCTCAAGGAGCGATTGTCCAACAAAATTTGACACCGAGCCACATAAGGAGATACTTAGGGCAGGTGACCAAAAGCTTGGTCAAAGAGGTAGGTTTTAAGGAGCGTCCTAAAGGAGGAGGGAGAGGCAGAGAGGTTTAAGGAGGGAATTCCAGAGCTCGGGGCCTAGGCAGCCGAAGGCACGGCCGCCAATGGTGGAGCGATGGAAATCGGGGATGCTCAAGAGGCCAGAATTGGAGAAGCGCAGAGATCTCGGGGGTGGGGGGGTTGTAGGGCTGGTGGAGGTTACAGAGAGAGGGAGGGGCGAGGCCACGGAGGGATTTGAAAACAAGGATGAGGATTTTAAAATGTCGTCGTTATTGCTGTTGAAGTAACAAGCTCAGACGTGGCAATTTTTACGCCAATTTTCTCCTGCGCCTGGCGTGTGGTTTCACGGTACGGGCGCTCCACCGGTACCTCCCCCAAATGGGAGCTCAGGCCGTGAGTGTCAATAGGCGCAGCCAACACCTAAAACAGCCGATCTGGTCTTTATCACCTTGCTGTTTGTGGGATCTTGCTGTGCGCAAATCGTCAGCCGCCTTTCCCTACATTACAGCGGCGGCTACACTTCAAATAAAGAACTTCCTTGGCTGTGAAGCGATTTGGGGCGTCCCGAGGTGGTGAAAGGCGCCGTATATAAAATGCGAGTTCTTTTGAATCAGAAATGCAATTACAGCCGCATCTGGGTCGCCAATTAGCCACATGGTGGCGAGCGACGTGTTGGACGACGCTTTTTTTTAATAGAAACACGCAAAGGACAGGCCGGGATGGGCCGGGGCTGCAGATTAAGGGATGCGCTGGAGATGCCGCAGGATGTTTGTGATGCTGCTTCAAGAAGGAATCTTTAACAAAGTCAATTCTAACAGCAGTGGGTACGGCGTCAAAATGAAACTTGACATCATTTTCACAAGTTGTATCTCGGTGAGCAAGCCGGATTTCCTGTTGAGTGTTACTCAGCGCTCTGCAGTTCCACGGTTTCATATCGAGCCGGTGTCTCTGAGTGGTGGTGGGGGGGTCGGGGGGAAGGGAGCTGACTGCAGCGCTGCCTGAGTGATTTCACCAGTGCGACGCACAGATTCGCACTGAGTCACAGCGTGGGCTGTTCCTCAGCTTGCAGAGTCTCTTCTGTGTAGGTCAACAACAACCTGCATTTATATAGCGCCTTCGGCCTAGTAAAACGTCCCAAGGCGCTTCACTTCAAAGAAAGAACTTGCATTTCTATAGCGCCTTTCATGACCACCGGATGTCCCAAAGCGCTTTACAGCCAATTAAGTACTTTTTTTTTTTGAAGTGTAGTCACTGTTGTAATGTAGGAAATGCGACAGCCAATTTGCGCACAGCAAGCTCCCACAAACAGCAATATGATGAGGACCAGATCATCTGTTTTTTAGTGACGTCGATTATCAGACAAGATTTGACAGCGAGCCACATAAGGAGATATTAGGGCAGGTGACCAAAACGCTTGGTCAATGAGGAAGGTTTTAAGGAGCGTCTTAAAGGAGGAGAGAGAGGCGGAGAGGTTTAGGGAGGGAGTTCCAGAGCTTGGGGCCTAGGCGGCTGAAGGCGCGGCCGCCAGTGCTCATCCCGAACACCACAATGCGGCCCGTCTCCCCTGTGCCTCCGCCCCTCAGCAGGGCTGCGGTTCCTCTGGCTTCCGAGTCGCCTCTCACGCCAGACGTGTCGGCACCTGCAGCCGGGACGGGTCAGCCCAACAACCCTCTACGGTTGAAATGAGGGGCAAATAACGGTGTCAATGCTGGCACCCGAACTCCGCTCCCAGTTGTTGACTGTTACTCATAGCTCATTCTCAGTGCCAGTAGGAATTCACCCATTCCCAATACTAGAACATACTTAATACTAGAGCTCCCTAATCCAGTGTGCGCACACACACACACACAATGTTCCCTTTAAGCTGCGCGTGCAGCACTCCAGGGAACTCGCGCAGCTGGCTTTTTAATGTAAAAACCGCTGAATGGCCCACGCAACCCCCTAAAGGGGCCGCGCGGCGCCAAAAATAACTTCAGGGAACATTGACACGCAAATACAGACACAACACACAAACAGATACAGGCACGCGCGCACACACAGACAGACAGACAATGGTGACCATGTAACTACCGGATTGTCGTAAAAACACATCTGGTTCACTACTGTCCTTTAGAGGAAGGAATCCTGCCGCCCTTACCCGGTCTGGGCCTATATGTGACTCCAGACCCACAGCAATGTGGTTGACTCTTAACTGCCCCTCTGTAAATGGCCCAGCGAGCCACTCAGTTGTCAAGAAGACGGCTCACCTCCACCTTCTCAAGGGCAATTAGGGATGGGCAATAAATGCTGGCCTTTCTATAAGGCCTTAAAATTTGAGGGAAGTGGGGGTTGGGGGTCTCCCGATCTCTCGACATACCTTCCGACGAAGATCGGTTGAAACCGCCAGCGAAACAGCGTAGAAATCCGCTTACGCCGTTACTGCAGGATTTCAGCCTGAAATCACCACCAGAGACGGGAATTACCCCAGGGGAAATTGTACCCCGCTTTGTTCGAAGGGAGTTGGAACTGGGAGCAAAAATACCAGATTTGTCTGTGTGTGTGTCTATGTCTGTCTGTCTTTTTTTTTACTCATTCACGGGATGTGGGCGGTCTGTGTGTGTGTCTGTCTGTCTGGTATTTTTTTACTCATTCACGGGATGTGGGCGTCACTGGCAAGGCCAGCATTTATTGTCCATCCCTAATTGCCCTTGAGAAGGTGGTGGTGAGCCGCCGCCTTGAACCGCTGCAGTCCGTGTGCTGAAGGTGCTCCCACAGTGCTGTTAGGGAGGGAGTTCCAGGATTTTGACTCGGCGATGATGAAGGAACGGCCCGATATATTTCCAAGTCAGGATGGTGTGTGACTTGGAGGTGGTGGTGTTCCCATGCGTCTGCTGCCCTTGTCCTTCTAGGTGGTAGAGGTTGCGAGTTTGGGAGGTGCTGCCGAAGAACCTCCCAATCCCAGGTCCCCTACAGGTCTAGTAATGTTATTCCCAGTTCTAGTATGCCTCCAATCTTGTACTGTTACTCTGAATGTCAGCACAATTGTTCCCAGCAACAGCATTCTGCTGTTCTGGTACTAGGACACTCCAGTGCAGGACTGAGGGACTGCTGCACTGTCGGAAGTGCCGTCTTTCAGTTAAACTGAGGCTCCGTCTGCCCTCTCAGACGTACGTTAAAGATCCCATGGCCACTATTTAGAAGAAAAGCAGGGGGAGTTCTCCCCGGTGTCCTGGCCAATATTTATCCCTCAAGCAACATCACTAAAACAGATGATCTGGTCATTATCACATTGCTGTTTGTGGGAGCTTGCTGTGCGCAAATTAGCTGCCGCGTTTCCTACATTACAACAGTGACGACACTTCAAGAAGTACTTCATTGGCTGTAAAGCGCTTCTGGGACGTCCTGCGGTCTTGAAAGACGCTGTAGAAATGCAAGTCTTTCTTTAGGAAAAAAGAACCCAAACTGTGAAACATTTTCTTTCCTTCTCCGATCCTCGGTTCTGTAAATGAGGGTAAACTACAACATAAGGAATAGGAGCAGGTGTAGGCCATTCGGCCCCTTGAGCCTGCTCCGCCATTCAATAAGATCGTGACTGATCTTCTACCTCAACTCCACTCTCCCGTACTACCCCCATATCCCTTGGTTCCCTTAGCATCCAAACATCTGTCAAACTACTTGGTGTTTTGTGGAAATGATGGAAAGCTCTGCAAGACTTTGAACCTCTACCGCTAAATATCTATCTTGCATCAGCATGAGTTTTTGACTCGAACAACAACACAAAAAAAGAGAAGCGGTATAGTAACTATGGAAACGGAAAATCTGGACAAAATCTACTGCCCACGAAATCAGCAAATGATGATTATAAAAATAGAAACCATGACAGTTTTCGCAAAGTACCGACCGGGGCAGGAAAAATCCAGAGTTCTCACAAGGGTCAATTCTGTCTTACAAATATTTTCCATTCCTAGATGGAAGTGGAGTGTAATACCGCGACTGCTGGGGGGGTGTTGTGTAGGCCGAAGCCTGTGATGGTAGCCACAGAGCCGTGGTGTGTACAGGAAGTGGGTTTTGTTTGTAATGTACAAAGGGGTTTAGTGTGAGCTATGTCGCGCTGTACATTGCCTCTTATCCTCTACGTGGGCCTGAGCTCTAAGTCAATGTTACTCTCTAATGTTTTGCTACGCACCATCATCCCCGCGATCTTGCTTGAGGGGCTGCTCTCAGGAATGCTGTGACATGCTGTGCATTGGAGTGATGAGATCTGGGCCTTTTTGAAGTGCGATTTCCCACACAGTAAGAATTGCAGGTGCAGAGCCGTATCCCAGTTGCCAAGTGGAAGCCAAGAATGATCTCTCAGGGGAGAGGAGTGGGGGGGTGGGGGGTAAAAAAAAAAGCTATGGGACCAATATTCTATTTTAAAAGACGCTCTCACTTGCTGTATGGAGCCAGGGATGATCCTGCCACATGATAAGTGTTCCCTTTTGGGATTCGACGCTAGTCTCTCATTTTCTTGCAAGGGAAACGAGAGGGGACAAAGTTGAATCCCACCATTGCAGAGTTGGTGAGGCCACGAACGAAGGGGATGCATGAATGGGGAGCAGCTTCTCAAGGGCAATTAGGGATGGGCAATAAATGCTGGCTTTGCCAGAGACGCCCACATCCCATGAATTAATAGATTTTTTTTTAAAGAACCTAGACCGACGAAGGCCATGTACGGTCACCAACTCTGGTCGGACGGATTCCTGGAGGTTTCATCACATGACCTCCTGCCTCCAGCCACCCCGCCCCCACTCTCCCGCCATTGGTCGCCCGACACGTCCACCCTCGTGACGCCCCGGTTCCCCACCGCCAATCGGAAAGCAAACAGACTCTTTATTGCCCGATTGGATGATGCTGGGCAGTCAGTCAGTCAAACGGCCTTTTTTCCCCCTGCCAATTCCAATATTGTTTTAAAACTAATAAACAAAAGTGTTCAAAGAAAGCCATTTAAAAAAAAAACACACTTTCTTTTAACGCCCCTATGATTGTTTGTACTGAGGTTTGCTGGCAGCCAGAGTCCCGGAGATTAATCTTTAATTCCTGGAGACTCCAGGCCAATCTTGGAGGGTTGGCATCCCTGAAAACAAGAACCTGTATTTATACAGCGCCTTTAACAGAGTAAAACGTCCCAAGGCGCTTCACAGGAGTGATTATCAAACAGAATTTGACCCCGCGCCACATAAGGAGATATTAGGACAGGAGACCAAATGCTTGGTCAAAGAGGTCGGTTTTAAGGAGCGTCTTAAAGGAGGAGAGAGAGGCGGAGAGGTTTAGGGAGGGAATTCCAGAGCTTAGGGCCCAGGCAGCTGAAGGCACGGCCGCCAATGGTGGAGCGATGAAAATCGGGGGAGGCTCAAGAGGCCAAAATTAGAGGAGCGCAGATATCTCCGGGGGTTGTGCGGCTGGAAGAGGTCACAGAGATAGGGAGGGTTGCGGCCATGGAGGGATTTGAAAACAAGGATGAGAATTTTGAAATCGAGGCGTTGTTTAACCGGGAGCCAGTGTAGGTCAGCCAGCACAGGTTGGAGGGGTCAAGGGTTGGATTTTTAAGGCCATCAATAAATGCAGGTGGGTCACCTGGCTAGTGGGAGCAGGCTGTGGCGGTGGGGGATGGGGGCGGGGGGACTGGTGCTGAGCATAACATACTCCCCAAGGCAAACCTGACACGACTGTGACACTTTACTTAACATGATTTAGAAAAATGATAAACCAATGATGCAGTGACCACAAAAAAAGTTCAAATCAAAGTACTAAAGGGGACACCTTAATAAGGTTGACCACAGTCCCATACAAACTCCCTTTATCGTGATATCTGCTTTCAGTTAATTGCTATTAAAATAACTTATACAGAGAAACATGGATACCTGGGAGTTACAGGCTGCAATCTAATCGAGGGGTTTATATATAGAATAACAGATACCCGGGAGTGAGTTACAGGCTGGAATCTAATCGGGGGGTTCGGGGGGTTTATATATAGAATAACAGATACCCGGGAGTGAGTTACAGGCTGGAATCTAATCGAGGGGTTCGGGGGGTTTATATATAGAATAACAGATACCTGGGAGTGAGTTACAGGCTGGAATCTAATCGAGGGGTTCGGGTTATTTATGTATAGAATAAGCGATACCTAAGTTTAAACAAATTAATATCAAGCTGAGTATGGTAGTAATTGTGAAAGTATTTTAAGTACAGGATATGTCTGAGCCAGCGCCGAGACATACAGGTGACCGTAACCCACTTGTGACTTGTGGTGAGTTACCGTCTCAGCTTCACCTTTTGTACTTCGATATTGCATCCCACTGCTGACCAGAACCCGTCCCCTACCTCTGTCATCCATTATCAAAAGAAATGTAGCTTCACAAATCGAGGGATTGGGATAACGCCCCCAAGCCACAAGCCGACAGATGGAGGCATCTTTAAAGCAGTATTGCTACCCTAAGATTTATCTTCAAAACTCATGAGGGGTCTGGACAGAGTGATTTAAGGTGATTGGCAAAAGAGCCAAAGGCGACATGAGGAAAAACTTTTTTACGCAGTGAGTGGTTAGGATCTGCCTGAGAGGGTGGTGGAGGCAGATTCAATTGTGGCTTTCAAAAGGGAATTGGATAAGTACCTTAAAGAAAAAATTTGCAGGGCTATGGGGAAAGGGCGGGGGAGTGGGACTAGCTGAGGTGCTCTTGCAGAGAGCCGGCACGGGCTCGACGGGCCGAATGGCCTCCTTCTGTGCTGTAACCATTTTATGATTCTATGATTCTTTACTGGGGTGACAGTTTCATTGGTGACGACACGGGGAAAAAAGTGCTGGGCTGTGGGGAAAGAGCAGGCGGAATGGGACTAATTGGACAGCTCTTTCAAAGAGCCAGCACAGGCATGATGGGCCGAATGGCCTCCTTCTGTGCTGTATGATTCAATGGCAGCGTTCTACAGTCTTCGCTCAAGTGGTCCTTCTGTGTCAGCCGTGGCTCAGTGGGCAGCACTCTCTCCTCCTAAGTCAGAAGGTTGTGGGTTCAGGTCCCACTCCACAGACTTGAGCACAAAAATCTAGGCTGACACTCCCAGTGCCAGTACTGAGGGAGTGCTGCACTGTCGGAGGTGCCGTCTTTCAGATAAGACGTTAAACTGAAGCCCCGTCTGCTCTCTCAGGTGGACGTAAAAGATCCCACGGCCTCTATTTTGAAGAAGAGCAGCAGGGGAGTTCTCCCCAGTGTCCCCAATATTTATCCCTCAACCAACATCAACAAATTATCTGGTCATTATCAGATTGCTGTTTGTGGGAGCTTGCTGTGCACAAATTGGCTGCCACGTTTCCTACATTACAACAGTGAATACAAAAGTCTTCAAAAGTACTTTATTGGCTTTAAAAGAGCTTTGAGACAACCTGAGGTGGTGAAAGGCGCTATAGAAATGCAAGTCTTTCTATTTTTGTGTGTAAACCCAGACACTGGGTGAAGGCCTATCTGGGATCAGGCCAACTCAGTACAGATCAAGAGTTGAATTTAAGACTACCGTCCCTACGACTTCATGCAGCATTACTGTGGTGTGCTCGTTGGGGGCGGGTATGTTCGTGCTGCCAAATGAAACACCTTCTATTTTGGGCGCACGGTGTCAGCATCAAACACGCACAGGTCAGCTCCGAACCCAAATTAGGGTACGGCAGTGTAGCGGTTGTGTTACTCGTAATCCAGAGGTCCGGGCTGGTAATCCAGGGGACGCGAGTTCAAATTCCACCGTGGCAGTTTGTGAATTTGAATTCAGTTTTAAAAAGGAGGGAAATAAGAAGCTGCTCTCAGTAAAAGTGACCGTGAAGCTGTGGGATTGTTGTAAAATACTCAGCCGGTTCACTAATGTCCCTTTAGAGGAAGGAAACCTGCCGTCCTTACCCGGTCTGGGCCTATAGGTGACTCCAGTCCCAAACCCAATGTGGTTGACTCTCAACTGCCCCCTGAAGTGGCCACTCAGGTCAGGGAAACTAGGGTTGGGCAATAAGCAGTGTTCCCCCTAACGTTTTTTTTGGGGTGCATGGCCCATTCGCGCGAAACTTAACATTGAAAAAGCCGGGAGCGGGCCAGGCAAACAGCTGCGCAGCTTATAGGGAACGTTGGCGGTAAGTGCTGGCCTTGCCAGTGAGGCCCACATCCCGGGAATCAATTTGTTTTAAAAAAAAAACCCTTGTTGTATCAGGCTCTTCCTCCTCCTCCTCCTCCTCCTCCTCCCTGTAAACTCAAATTATTGCACCAGGAGCTCATAACTGTGAACTCCTACTACAACAACAACAGCAACAACTTGTATTTATATAGCGTATTTAACGTAGTAAAACGTCCCAAGGCGCTTCACAGCGTAATCAGCCTGAAACACTCAGCAGGTCCGGCAGCATCTGTGGAGAGAGAAACAGAGTTAATGTCTCGGGGGTCAAAGAAGGAGCTGTTAGGACAGGTGACCAAAAGCTTGGTCAAAGAGACAGGTTTTAAGGAGGGACTTCAAGGAGGAGAGAGAGGTAGCGAGGCTGAGAGGGTTAGGGAGGTAATTCCAGACTTGGGGGCTTAGACAGCTGAAGGCATGGCCGCCAGTGGTGGAGCGAAGGAATGTGGAGATGAACAAGAGGGTGGAGTTGGAGGAACGCAGAGATCTCGGAGGGTTGTGGGGCTGGAGGAGATTTTACCTTCTCTTCCACCTACAATCTACAGGATTCTAAAACTCAAGCTTGGTGTTGCACCTAACCACCACTTCTCGATTTACCGTGTCTCCTCGCCTACTGTTTTCACCATTGACGTTGTCCTGCACCCTGTGGGCCTTGACCATTCACCCAGATTCCGCAAAGAGTTTCAAAGAACAACCTGCAATGTGAATGTGGTCAAATCTAGTTTCCTGTTTGTTCATCACCATATATTGTTTTGTGCTTTTTTTTAATGTGACAGGTGCTGGTTACTTGAACACCCACGTCTCACCGGGGATGCTGGTCTCCCCTGGCAACCTCAATAGAACCATGGCAACAAGGTCCCCGACCCCTGTGAACCTTGGTCCCGACAACCGCAGAGGTGAAATGCATGCTGTCTCAACTGGCTCCAGGAACATGGCTGCTTCGCTGGTGAGACCTTAGTTCCGATCGATTGCCCATTTATTCCTACACTTCATTGTTTAAAGAAAGACTTGCATTTATATCGCGCCTTTCATGACCTCAGGACGTCTCAAAGCGCTTTACAGCCAATGAAGTACTTTTTGAAGTGTAGTCACTGTTGTAATGTAGGAAACGCGGCAGCCAATTTGCGCACAGCAAGCTCCCACAAACAGCAATGAGATAATGACCAGATCATCTGTTTTTAGTGATGTTGATTGAGGGATAAATATTGGCCAGGACACCCGGGGAGAACTCCCCCTGCTCTTCTTCAAAATAGTGGCTGTGGGATCTTTTACGTCCACCTGAGAGGGGGGGCAGACGGGCCCTCGGTTTAACGTCTCATCCGAAAGACGGCACCTCCGACAGTGCAGCACTCCGTCGGTACTGGCACCAGGAGTGTCAGCCTCGATTTTGTGCTCATTTTGGATAGAGAATTTCACACACAAATTATGCAGGAAACCAAACAAACATTCTGTCATTTGAAGGATTTAATGTGCGATTTTTAATTTTTTTTTTCTCCTCCTCTCTCACCAGAGAACGAATACTTCAGCTCTACAACCCACCTCACCGATGGTTACCATGGCAACCCCCAGTCTGACTGGCCATGGATTAGGGGGTTACTCCTCCGGCTTAACTGGTAAGAATATTCACTGATTACTGTACTTTGAGGCTGTCTGTCTACCCGGTTGTGTTCATTTCCGGCGCCCCCCCCCAAACCCCACTCCCACATTACAAAGCTCTGAAGATGATTCATGAGGCAACCCTAACAGTTTAGAGGGTCAGTGCATCCTTCTGTGAGCAGGAAGATCCCAGGCTTGATTGCCCCTTGACCTGCACTGAGTTGGCTGATCTCAGGCAGGGCAACAACAGGGTGCTAGAATTTGATCATCTGTAACACTCCGCACAAACAGGCTGCCGACACCCACCGTAAGGGCTCTGGTGCAGCAAAGGTGATGGAAGATAGCCAGAGCTAGCGGAGTTATACCCCAGTGCCTTCAGTGTCAGCTTGGCTCAGTTGGTAGCACTCCTGACACTGAATCAAGAGGTCCTGCGAACCTCACCCCAGAGACTTCAGCACTTGAGTCACCAGGCTGACACTCCCAGTGCAGTGCTAAGGGAGTGCTGCACGGTCGGAGGTGCCGTCTTTCGGATGAGGCGTTAAACCGAAACCCCCGTCTGCTCTCTCGGTTGGCTGAAAAAGATCCCACGGCCACTATTTCAAAGAAGAGCAGGGGAGTTCTCCCCGGTGTCCTGGCCAGTATTTATCCCCCAACCAACATCACTAAAAAAAACAGATTATCTGGTCATTATCACATTGCTGCTTGCAGCTGTGTGCACATTCAGGGGTCGTTTTAACTTTCGGCGAATGTAAAATGGGTGATAACGAACTGGCCGCTCTTCCCGGGGTTAGATACAGAGTAAAGATCCCTCTACACTGTCCCATCAAACACTCCCGGGGCAGGTACAGCACGGGTTAGATACAGAGTAAAGCTCCCTCTACACTGTCCCATCAAACACTCCCGGGGCAGGTACAGCACCTGGTTAGATACAGAGTAAAGCTCCCTCTACACTGTCCCATCAAACACTCCCAGGGCAGGTACAGCACGGGTTAGATACAGAGTAAAGCTCCCTCTACACTGTCCCATCAAACACACCCGGGCAGGTACAGCACGGGTTAGATACAGAGTAAAGACTCCCTCAACACTGGCCATCAAGTTAGCTAAGAGTAAAGCTCCCTCTACACTATCCATCAAACACTCCAGGGCAGGTACAGCACGGGTTAGATACAGAGTAAAGCTCCCTCTACACTGTCCCATCAAACACTCCCGGGGCAGGTACAGCACCTGGTTAGATACAGAGTAAAGCTCCCTCTACACTGTCCCATCAAACACTCCCAGGGTAGGTACAGCACGGGTTAGATACAGAGTAAAGCTCCCTCAAGGCTGCACCCATAACCGAGCTCTAACCTCAGAATAGTGCCAGTAGTGTGACTGCTCTTATTTCCTCCACCACCAGCCATTCTGCAGCTTCGCTGAGTAGGAAACGCGGCAGCCAAGTTGCGCACAGCAAGGTCCCACAGAGTGCAACGAGACACTTGCCAAGATTGTCAATTTGGGCTAAATTAGGAGTTGTTTTACGTCTTTGACCACTCAATGCTAGGACTGGGAGTGAGTGCGTTGAAATTCCTCTCGCAGTGGACCCTTACAGCCGTAAGATAGAGCGGACTTTTCTGCTCATCTCTCTGGGCTGGAGTAGAACCTTTTTTTTATTTTAACGGAATCCGCTTGCTGTTGCCCGCAGGCTCGTAACTGTTTATAATTAGCTTCCCAGAGAGCAGAGAGCACACGCACAGAGTTCCTTTGTGGCCGCACTCATTGTGTGATGCTTTGTAACCCAGGTCTGAGAAGTGAGCACAAGCCAGACATTGGTTTCAGGCTGTAGTTTTAACTGTGGCCGTGCTCAATGTTAAGTGGAGGTTTGATGTGCCTTTACTGGTCCCGCTCAGACCTGTTGTTTAGTATTGCCACCTCATGGTTGAATGAGGCTAGTACAACTCAATCCTGTTAGCTGCCAGCGTAAGAACATCGGACGGAGCAGGAGCAATGTTCCCTGTAAGCTGCGCGGCTGCACCGCGCTCCAGGGGTCCCGTGCAGCCAGCTTGCCATCTTTTCAATAGAAACCGTGCATGCGTGGTATTTTGAATGGGCCGCGCAGCCCCCCCAAAAATTACAGGGAACATTGAGCAGGTGCAGGCCATGCGGCCCCTCGAGTCTGCTCCGTCATTCAATAAGATCACGGCTGATCTTTGACCTCAACTCCACGTTCCCGCCTGATCTCCATATCCCTTGATTCCCCGAGAGTCCAAAAATCTCTCGATCTCAGCCTTGAATATACTCAACGACTCGGCACCCCACAGCCCTCTGGGGTATTGTTTCCTACATTACAACAACGACTACACTTCAAAAGTACTTCGTCGGCTGTAAAGCGCTTTGGGACGTCCTGAGGTCGTGAAAGGCGCTACAGAAATGCAAGTTTGTTCGTTCTTTCTCTCTTGAGTGAAGAAATTTCTCCTCATCTCAGAGCGCACTGGGGAAATGTCGGAGAATTTGATCATTGCTGCTGCGGGGTCTGATTTTACTGTTAACGTCGAGCAGCGGGGAGCCCGTTAAAGGGAAACCTGTCTTGCTACTCAGCCATGTTTGATCTTGTCCCTGTCGATGGCCTGCTCCAGTACCTCGTGTAACCTCGTCTAAATGAGACGGTGGAGC
Organism: Squalus acanthias; assembly: GCA_030390025.1. Taxonomy (NCBI): domain Eukaryota; kingdom Metazoa; phylum Chordata; class Chondrichthyes; order Squaliformes; family Squalidae; genus Squalus; species Squalus acanthias. The sequence continues at coordinate 37,461,104 of CM059443.1, forward strand.
TGCGGCCTGGTTCCGAGCGGTACTGTCTCCTTAGTTGCCAACCCTCCAGGATTGGCCTGGAGTCTCCCGGAATTAAAGACCAATCTCCAGGACACTGGCTGCGAGCAACATCCCGGGAGAAAAATCATTGAGGCCTTAAAAAGAAAGTTGTGTGTTTATTTCATTTTTCTTTGAACACTTTTGAAGTTATAAAAATATCGGAGATGGGAAAAGAAAGAAAGAAAGACTTGCATTTCTATAGCGCCTTTCACGTCCTTAGGTCGTTCCAAAGTTCTTTACAGCCAATAAAGTACTTGTTGAAGTGCAGACACTGTTGTAATGTAGGAAACGCAGCAGCCAAATTGTGCACAGCAAGCTCCCACAAACAGCAATGTGATAATAACCAAATAATCTGTTTTAGATGTTGATTGAGGGATAAATATTGGCCCCAGGACACCGGGGAGAACTCCCCCTGCTCTTCTTCAGAATAGTGGCCGTGGGATCTTTTACATCCACCTGAGAGAGCAGACGGGGCCTTGGTTTAACATCTCATCGAAAGACGGCACCTCCGACAGTGCAGCACTCCCTCAGTACTGCACTGGGAGTGTGCGCTGAGATTTTGTGCTCAAGTCTCTGGAGTGGAGCTTAGAACCCAAGACCTTCTGACACGGAGGCAAGTGTGTTACCACTGAATCACAGCTAACTGATTCAATAAATAGAATGATACAGCACAGAAGGAGGCCATTCAGCCCATCATGCCTGTGCCGGCTCTTTGAAAGAGCTCTCCAATTAGCCCCGCTCCCCCTGCTCTTTCCCCACTAGCCCTGCAAATTTTTCCTTTTCAAGTATTTATCCCATTCCCCTTTTGAAAGTTACTATTGAATCTGCTTCCACCGCCCTTTCAGGCAGCACATTCCAGATCACAACAACTCGTTTGTTCTAAAGTTGCTCCAACCTCGCATACACCTACTAGGATTCCCCACTTTGTATAATTAAACGCCACCCCTTTCCTGTTCCCTGGTGATCTGCAGGTTACTCGCTTAACGACAACGCTTCTGTCTCTGTGTACAACTCGCCGGGCGGAGTCCATCAGGACCAGACAGCCATCTGGCAACTGCGGCAACACCAACACCACCATCAGCACCAGAGCGACCTTCAACCATCGGCACACTCTCATCTGGGGTAAGTCAAATACTCAGCCGCTAATCACCCAGATTGTCTATTGACACCACTGCATCCTCCAGTGAGTTGGAGGCGCAGGGCAGGACTCACAGCAAACAGTCTATTTTACAGCAAACAGCAAAACCAAACAAAGTCTACTTACAGAGTCTAGCTAAAAAGAGCCTGTACGAACTACAGCAAACAGAACTCGTGACCAAAACTGCAGCAACTCCTCCTGATAATAGCAGGATTATTTCTCCAGCGAAATGCAGTGAGTGGAGGATAGTTACATAATACAAATGATGTGTGTAAAATCAGTCCCAGTCACTGACAGCGGTGATGGACGGGGGAATTACCCAATCATCTCCATTCTGGCCAGGACTTGTGGTGTCGCTATATGCAGCCGTAATAACCCCCTATCTGTTCCCAGGCCCCGACTCAGCCACTCAACTCCTCACACCGTGAGTGCTGGGACAGTCAGTTCCATTGTGTCCCGAAGGCGCTCCACAAAGAATAAATGGATTCCGAACTGGCACTAAAAGGGATTAATTATGAGGACAGGTTGCATAGACGAAGCTTGTATTCCCTCGGGTATAGAAGTTTAAGGGGTGATCTAATATAAGTATAGATGCATTTAAGGGGAGGCTAGACAAGCATATGAGGGAGAAGGGAATAGAGGGTGATGCTGATAGAGTTAGATGAGGAAAGACGGGAGGAGGCTCGAGTGGAGCATGGACTGATTGAGCCAAATGGCTTGTTTCTGTGCCATATATCCTATGTAATCCTATATAATTGAGGTGTTTAAGATGATTAAAGGAGTTGATAGGGTAGATAGAGAGAAACTATTTCCTCTGGTGGGGGGAGTCCAGAACAAGGGGACAGAACCTTAAAATTAGAGCCAGGCTGTTCAGGGTGATGTCAGGAAGCACTTCTTCACACAAAGGGCGGTGGAAATCTGGAACTCTCTCCCCCAAAAAGCTGCTGAGGCTGGGGGTCAATTGAAAATGTCAAAACTGAGATTGATCAATATTTGTTAGGCGAGGGTATTAAGGGTTACGGAACCAAGGCATTGAAACATATAAGATTCTGAGGGGGATTGACAGGGTGGATGCTGAGAGGTTGTTTCCCCGGCTGGAGAGTCTAGAACTAAGGGTCACAGTCTCAGGATAAGGGGTCGGCCATTTCGGACTGAGATGGGGAGGAATTTCCTCACTCAGGTGAATCTTTGGAATTCTCTGCCCAGAGGGTTGTGGATGCTCAGTCATTGAGTATATTCAAGGCTGGGAGCGATAGATTTTTGGACTCATGGGGAATCGAGGGATATGGAGATCGGGCGGGAAAGTGGAGTTGAGGTCGAAGATCAGCTATGATCTTATTGAATGGCGGAGCAGGCTCGAGGGGCCGTATGGCCGACTCCTGCTCCTAATTCTTATGTTCTTAAGGTGGGCAGATAGAGTTAAGATACAGATTAACCACAATCAATGTTCCCGCGCAGGCCGCTTGCCGACTTTACAATAGGATAAACTGTGCATGCGCGGAAATTTGAATGGGCCGCACAGCTCGTTAAAGGGGCCGCGGACCCCCAAACAAGATTAAAGAGAACATTGGCTGCGATCTAATTTTTTTTTGCTTCTCTCCCTCTCTCTCTCCGCCAGGGTAATCGGTAACTCTCACCTGAGCCAGAGCTCCAGCCTGGCCCTGCCTTCCTTCCAAACGGTCAGCATTAAGTCGGAACGCGCCTCTCCCCACAGCGACGGCGGTGGCGGAGGAGGGGGGGGCGGTGGAATGTTCCAGCACCACGAGGGACGCCTGGCGCTCAGCGGGCTGGAGGGCGCCCACAGCCCCTGCGAGGACCCCAAGGATTACGCCAAGGGCTACCAGTGCCCCATCGTGCTGACCCGGCCGCCGGCCAGCGACGAGGACAGCCTCGCCGTCAAGCGGATGCGCATCGCGGACAGCTGGCAGAGATGACGCTCCGCGGCTCAGCCGGAGTTTACCGTGGAAAAAACAAACTGACGGAGGCGGCTCCTGGATCTTGCTTTAATTTTTTTGCGGCTCTTCCTGCGTTCCCGACCATAGGGGCCAGGAATTAATTTACTTCGAATCTGTTAACCCTTTGAGAACCAGGCTGGCATTTACCACTTTGTGAGTGGGGGAGAGGTGGGTGTTTCCCCCCCCCCCCCCCCGCCTCTCTGTCCTTCTTTACCTTCTCCCCAGAGTCTCGGCTGGCTAGAGGCCTTCATAGAGGCTTCTGTCACCCTGTTTCTGCCCCATGGGGAATAATTTATTTTTTTATTCCTTCTCCCTTCTCTCCCTCCCTTCCCTTCCTCCCCTTCCTTCCCCCCCTTGCCCCCTTCCTCCCCTTCCCCCCCTCCCTCCCTTCCTCCCCTTCCCTCACACTCTCACTTCCCTCCCTCTCTCCCTCCCTCCCCCTTTAACTTCCACGCACGCAGACGGTAAATGCGCCGCGCCGTGCCCCTGTGTGCGTGTATGTGTTTCCGCACGGACCGTGAAAGGTCCTGAGCTCAATTCCTGGTCTGTGGCCGAGGGAGGGAGAGCCGGACAGGACTGGCACGGGGCCTCGCTGGGTGGGCGGTTTCCGCGGGCGCTGGGCGCCCCTGGTACACCCCGCCCAAGCAGCCATTCCTCACATGCGTGCGTTGGCAGGCTGTTCGACTGTTAGCGGCATCGCGGCCTTGCCCCATCCACTTCTCTCTCTCACACACACACACACACACACACACACTCTAGCAGGGAGCACTGGATAACAATCAGGAGTGGGAATACTGGCTGAAATTTCCCCCCTGGAGTGCCGGGGTGAAATGTAGTACCCGCACCCCGCCCCACCAGCCCCGGCTGAAACTATGCTTACTCGGCACAGACAGGAATTCGAACTTGGGACCTTCCTGGTTTTTGCAGGGGTCGGAAGTGATGCATTTGCCCCACTAAGCCATGGGTGGGGGGTGGAGGGGGATGTCAACCAGCAGAGGAGTTCTGGCATCTGCTCTGTGGTCACCGACATCCCAACCGAGATCAGGAACTCGCTCTTGCCCACCTTATGTTCGCATATTTGCATCAATGCACAGCTGATCCACAGAGGACAGATGGTAATCTAACATCTGGCTGTTTTGGGAGGTGGCTGGGTGGAACGCAATTGAAGGTGGAGACCATTGGAGCAATTATTGTCCACTCCCCCACAAATCGTCCTCACTCCTGCACCCACCAGACGTGACACATTGTGCGGGCAGGGGGTACCATTTTAACCTATCTGGTCGGGTGGGAATTCCACGGGAGCGGGCGGAGCGCCGGGTTTTTTTTGCGCCCCTCCCGATTATCACTCCCCACTGAGAGTAAAATTGAGCGGGGGTTAAAAACCAGCGTTGCTCCCGATCCCGAGAGATGGGAGGGTTCGCTTCAAACTGCCTCCCGTTAGATTAGAGCGGCGGCACCTTCTGTCATTCATTCCGTGAATCTCACAGGCTAGCGACGGACCTCTGTTGCGTTTTAACTCGCTACAAAATTAAACAAAAAAAATTCACGCCAAATAAACCCCCCCCCCAGCTCCGCGTTTCCCTGCCGTTCCTGGGGGGCGGTGGGAATGCATCACTGGTTCTCAATTCTCCCGAATATAAACGGTCTTGAAGGGTTAAAATCCACCTGGTTTCAAATGGGAGACCGTTCCTTTGTTAAATATTGTTCTGTTTTATTTTTTAAAAGTGAAAGTTTTTTCGCAGTGCGAACAGATTTCTGTGTCACTTCTTTTTCTCTTGTGTTGCGCGGGACCCGTTTAAAGGTGGGGGTAAAAGGGAAAGTGCATGGCAAACTGTGTTATTGTGCGTTTGAGGAGGGGATGCCCGTGTCACTTTTCGTCATGAGGGTGTAATTGTACAAGTGACACGATGCCTTTCAGTGACATTGTCCTGGTCTGGGGGCAAACGCAAGGCAGTTTGCAGCCACATTAAAGATCAATGTTTGAATCTCCGCTTTCCACTCTCCTCCCCTCTCCTCCACTCCCCTCCCCTCCCCTCCACTCTCCTCCCCTCCCCTCCACTCTCCTCCTCTCCTCCCTTCCCCTCTCCTCCTCTCCCTTCCCCTCCTCTCCCTTCCCCTCCCTTCCACTCTCCTGCCCTCGCCTCCTCTCACCTCCCTTCCCTTGCCTCCCTTCCCCTCGCCTCCCCTCCCTGGTGTCCGTAGAACGGTACCCCAGTAAGAGCCAGTGCCTTTGGGAGTGGAGGGGAGAAAATAAGCGAAGAAAAAAAGGATTGAATAAAACATTCCCTGTAGGTCAGTCAGAAATCCCTATCGGCCAAAATAGGCACCAAACATTGTTTTTTGTTCAAGGAAAAGTCAGTTCTTGTCCAGTGATATGGTGGCCTTCATTGTTAAGGGTTTGTATGAATTTTTGCAGGGCGTAAACAAGCTTTAAAACTCAGGTCTTGATATCTTTCCCCATCCCCACCACCATCTTAAAACTATCCCTCCAACACCCCCCTCCCCAATCCAGTATTGAATATAGAGATGAAACCTCATGCCTCCCAAAGATAAGGAGATCTTCATAACAGAGAGCATCCAGGAGACTTCATTTGAATCCTGCAGCTCCGTTAGCCTATCCCTCCCCATGCTGGGGATGGCAGGGCCCAAGGGAAAGCAGATATTGCAACAATCTGAACAAAAAAGACTTGTATTGCTGATATTTACAGTGCACTGAGGAGTTTCAGTATTTTATTATTTCATTTGTAATGAGTTACTTAAGTTGTGCTGCAAACTCTGTGAACATCCTGAGTTTCAATTTTGTTTTTGTATTTAAAGCATGTTTTAAAAAAAAGCAAAAGCACAGTTCTTGTATTTAGCTGCAATGTTCCTTCTTCTCTGTCTGGTGTCATCTCAACCCTTTGAGGCTGACCGTGCTCTCCCTCCCTATGAAATCCAAACCCACCCATTGGGAGAGTCCACTGGGGGAGTCCACCCATTGGGAGAGTCCACTGGGGGAGTCCACCCATTGGGAGAGTCCACTGGGGGAGTCCACCCATTGGGAGAGTCCATTGGGAGAATCTACCCATTGGGAGAGTCCATTGGGAGAATCCACCCATTGGGGGAGTCCCTCCATTTTGCGAATCCGCCCATTGGGAGAGTCCATCCATTGGGAGAATCCGCCCATTGGGGGAGTCCGCCCATTGGGAGAGTCTGCCCATTGGGAGAATCCGCCCATTGGGGGGTGTCCCTCCATTGGGCGAGTCCATTGGGGCAGAGTCCAATGGGGGAGTCTGCCCATTGTGCGAATCCGCCCATTGGGAGAGTCCATCCATTGGGGAAGCTCTTGTACCTTCCTCATATCTGATACCTGCCACCTTGTGGTACACAGGTCCCTCTGGTAAATGGTGCCCTCTGACACATTAACCCCTGTGTTATGGGCAGGGAGAGAGTGTTACGAGCAGTGGGGGAGTTTGGTGCAGGCAGGGAGAGAGTGTGGTACGGGCAGGACGAGCATGGTGCGGTACAGGCAGAAAGAGCGTGGTACAGGCAGGCAGAGAGAGAGTGCGTTACGGGCAGGGGGAGAGCGTTACGGGCAGGGGGAGAGCGTTACGGGCAGGGGGAGAGAGGTACAGGCAGAGAGAGTGTGTGTTGCGGGCAGGGGGAGAGCATTACGGGCAGGGGGAGAGCATTACGGGCAGGGGGCGAGCGTTACGTGCAGGGGGCGAGCGTTACGTGCAGGGGGAGAGCGTTACGTGCAGGGGGGAGAGCGTTACGGGCAGGGGGGAGAGAGCTACAGGCAGAGAGAGTGTGTGTTGCGGGCAGGGGGAGAGCGTGTTGCGGGCAGGGGGAGAGCGTGTTGCGGGCAGGGGGAGAGCGTGTTGCGGGCAGGGGGAGAGCGTGTTGCGGGCAGGGGGAGAGCGTGTTGCGGGCAGGGGGAGAGCGTGTTGCGGGCAGGGGGAGAGCGTTGCGGGCAGGGGGAGAGAGTTGCGGGCAGGGGGAGAGCGTTGCGGGCAGGGGGAGAGAGTTGCGGGGAGAGAGTTGCGGGCAGGGGGAGAGAGTTGCGGGGAGAGAGTTGCGGGCAGGGGGAGAGAGTTGCGGGGAGAGAGTTGCGGGCAGGGGGAGAGCGTGTTGCGGGCAGGGGGAGAGCGTGTTGCGGGCAGGGGGAGAGCGTGTTGCGGGCAGGGGGAGAGCGTGTTGCGGGCAGGGGGAGAGCGTGTTGCGGGCAGGGGGAGAGCGTGTTGCGGGCAGGGGGAGAGCGTTGCGGGCAGGGGGAGAGCGTTCCGTCAAGGAATGGGAAGGATGCAGCATTTCCGAATGTACAGGGCATTGGAGAGTGCAATATGTCCCAGGCTGTTCCACTGAGACTGCTATATTCGGTGGAGGGTAACAAGATAGATGACAGGATCTGAGAATGGCTCACGTATTTGGGAGACGGTTTCCAGCACTCAGAGGGTTAACGGGCTAGTCTGCCTTTCATTCAGTTTACTCGCAACCATCAGTAAAAAATCAAGGCAGATGATCGACCTCCGCCCCCCCCCCCCTCCCCATTAGTTTGAATCAACCGGCAATCCCTCTGATGTTCGGTGACGCTGTTCGTTTTGCCTGTCCGAGGCTCCATTCTTTGCTGATGTACCGTTTCAGAATGTTCTAGACCTTTCCAGAAGGTTCTGCGTAATCGGCTTTAGAGATTCAGTTTGAATATTGCAGTGTTGTCTTCCTTTTCCACCACCACCCCCCGCCCCCAACGGGCCTGTACATAAAGATGGAGGCGGAATGCTCCAGTCAAAAGCGCTGTTGTCTTTTATTAAGTTAACTTAAAAAAAAATAAAAGTTCTGACCATGCTTCACTGTGTCCCGTTGCTTTCCTTATAATGGAACCGGGCGAGGCGGGGGGAGCGGACCTGGAACAGAAGCAGAAAACTGCTGGAAATGCGCAAACGGCGTAACGAGGAATTAGCGCAGAGGGTTAAAAACTCTCGGGCGGCGGGGGGTCAGTTTAACCCTAACCCGCCCAGCGGCAAGTGGACAGCTACGAGTCGGACGCTCCTTTTTACATCATGTCGTTGACTTCAACAACAACTTGCATTGATACAACGCAGTAAAGCCACCTGAGGCGCTTCACCAGGAGCGTAAATCAGACAAAAGGAGATATTAGGACAGGTGACCAAAAAGCTTGGTCAAAGAGGTAGGTTTAAAGGAGCGATTTAAAGGAGGAGAGAGAGAGAAGCTTTAGGGAGGGAATTCCAGAGATTAGGGACTAGGCAGCTGAAGGCACGGCCGCCAGTGTTGAAATTAAGTGCTGCTTAAAAGAAGTGGGTGACACTGGCAAGGCCAGATTTATTTCCCATCTCCAGTTGCCCTTTTTGTGAATGAGTGGCGTCAGGATGGCATTAAATGCCAATCACACAATGTGGGATAAACATCCCGTGTGGGCCAGATAGGTTTCCTTCCCTGGAGGACATTGGTGAAGCACTTGGGTTTTTATGGGCATCACCAGACCACAAATGACTGGATTTATTCAATCCAAATTCAGAAATTGCCATTATGAGATTTGAACTCCGCCAATCCAGTGTCACAGCCACCATACTACCATCGCCCAGGGACCCTGGTTAACCTCAGTTTGAAACATGAGAAGTCCATCCTCCAACGATCACAGGGGGAGGGATCATGCTTGTGTGACACTAAAGCTGACACGCCCAACACTACTTACACCGAGGGAGGTGCTGCACTGTCGGAGGTGCCCGTCTTTCGGGTGACACGTTAAACCGAGGCCCCGTCTGCCCCCCCCTCAGCCGGATGTAAAAGATCCCGTGGACGCTATTTAGAAGAAGAGCAGGGGAGTTCTCCCCAGTGTCCTGGGCCAATATTTATCCCTCAACTAACATCATTGAAAAAAAAACAGATTGTCATTGCTGATTGTGGGATCTTGCTGTGCTCAAATTGGCTGCCACATTTTTTTACACTACAACATTGATTACACTTCAAAAAGTACTTTGGGACGTCCTGAGGTCATGAAAGGTGCTGTAGAAATGCAAGTCTTTCTTTTTTAATGCATGAGACAGGAATAGTCTGATGGGAGTGTCAACTAAATATGGAAATGAAACTCTTCTGACCAAGAGCCACAATGGCTCAGTGTGCAGCTGTTAAAGGGAGAAAATCAACAAGAGAAACAACACAAGGGATGTTTTAGACATCCGACTGTATATTTTACATGACAGAATAAAAATTTCGATTGGGCTGAAATACAGAATGTGATCCCAGAACACTGGTTGACAAGTCCAGAATCCCGTGCTCCAGTGTCCCGAATCATCACAGTGTCAGCCATGGTTCAGTGGGTCGCACTTCTCCCCTCTGAGTCAGAAGGTTGTGGGTTCAAGTCCCACTTCAGAGACTCCAGCACAAAAATCCAGGTTGACACTCCCTGTGCAGTGCTGAGGGAGTGCTGCACTGTCGGAGGTGCCGTCTTTCGGATGAGACGTTAAACCGAGGCTCCGTCTGCTCTCTCAGGTGGACGTAAAAGATCCCACGGCCACTATTTCGAAGAAGAGCAGGGGAGTTATCCCCGGTGTCCTAGGTCAATATTTATCCCTCAATCAACATCACTTAAAAAAACCCAGATTATCTGATCATTATCACATCGCTGTTTGTGAGAGCTTGCTGTGCGCAATTTTGGTTCAAAAGTAATTAATTGGCTGTAAAGCACTTTGGGACGTCCTGAGGTCATGAAAGGCGTTACAGAAACACAAGTACTTTCTATATAATAAAAGACAGAGTTAAAAGAATGTAAGGCACATCCTGACCTTCAGCAGAAACTCCCAATAATAATAACAAGAGGTTCTGAAGAAAGGTCACCAACCTGAAATGTTGACCCTGTTTCTCTCTCCACAGATGATGCCATGACCTGTTGAGCGTTTTCTGGTTTGTTATTTCACATTTCCAGCATCTGCAGCATTTTGCTTTTGTCCCTGCAATGAGGAACTGTTGCAGTGTGTCTGTTCAGCCACCAGATGTCCTTGTGCACCACCGTTCATTCATTCTGGTGCAGACCCTTTGCAGATACACTGGCTGGCTCACTCCTCCTAGGAGATAAAGGCCCTGAAACTAACACTTCCTGAAATTAACACTTCCCGAAACTAACACTTCCTGAAATGAATGCTTCCTGAAATACTTCACTTTGCAACTTTAGCAGCGACGTAAATCCCTTTAAAATAATATTTTTTTCTTTGTTCTCGAAACTTGGGTGAGGCCGGCATTTATTACCCATCCCTTTAGTTGCCCTGAGAAGGTGGTGGTGGGCTTTCTCCTTGAACCTCCGCAGTCCTTGTGGTGATGGCGCTCGCACGATGGTGTTGCGTCGAGTTATTGACCCAGCGATGTATTTCCTAGTCAGGCTGGTGTGCGACTTTGGAGAGGATCTTGGGGGTGATGGTGATCCCAAGGTGTCGCTGTTTTTGTCCTGCGGGGTGACAGAGGTGGTGGGGCTGGGAGTTGCTGCTGAAGTGAGCTTGGCGAGTTAACATCTCCCTTAAAAAAGCAAGAGGCAAGTATTTTAGATGACAGGATTCAGGTGTTCCCGTGATACTAACCAACTGTGTCATTTCAGGGCCAAGTGTGTGCTTTTGATTTTTAAAGAGGTCCTTTCTCACTCCCTCAACAGCAGCAACAATAACTTGCATTTATATAGCACCTTTAATGTAGTAAAACATCCCAAGGCACTTCACAGGAGCGATTATCATGTAACACCGAGCCACTTAAGGAGATATTAGGACAGGTGACCAAAAGTTTAGTCAATGAGGTAAGTTTTAAGTAAATGTCTTAAAGGAAGAGAGAGAGGTAGAGAGGGGGAGAGGTTTAGGGAGGGAATTCTAGAGCTTAGGGCCCAGGCAGCTGAAGGCACGGCCGCCAGGGCTCAGTACTGGATCCTTTGCTTTTTGTGGTATATATCAATGATTTGGACTTGAATGTAGGAAGTATGATTAAGAAGTTTGCAGATGATACTAAAATCGGCCATGTGGTTGATAATGAAGAAGAAAGCTGTAGACTGCAGGAAGATATCAATGGACTGGTCAGGTGGGCTGAACAGTGGCAAATGGAATTCAATCTGGAGAAGTGTGAGGTGATGCATTTGGGGAGGGCTAACAAGGCAAGGGAATAGACGATAAATGGTAGGACACTGAGAAGTGCAGAAGATCAGAGGGACCTTGGAGCGCATGTCCACAGATCCCTGAAGGTAGCAGGACAGGGAGATAAGGTGGTTAAGAAGGCATACGGGATACTTGCTTTTATTAGCCGAGGCATAGAATATAAGAGCAGGGGGGTTATGCTTGAACTGTATAAAACACTAGTTAGGCCGCAGCTAGAGTACTGCGTACAGTTCTGGTCACCACATTACAAGAAGGATCTGATTGCACTAGAGAGGGTACAGAGGAGATTTACTAGGATGTTGCCAGGACTGGAGAATTTTAGCTCTAAGGAAAGATTGGATAGGCTGGGGTTGTTTTCTTGGGAACAGAGGAGGCTGAGGGGAGACCTAATTGAGGTGTATAAAATTATGAGGGGCCTAGATAGAGTGGATAGGAAGGACCTATTTCCCTTAGCAGTGGGGTCAATAACCAGGGGGCATAGATTTAAAGTAATTGGTCAGAGGTTTAGAGGGGATTTGAGAAGAAATGTTTTGCATTTAAAAAGTACTTGGATATGCACTTGAAGTGCCTGTAACCTACAGGGCTACGGACCAAGAGCTGGAAAGTGGGATTAGGCTGGAGAGATCTTTGTCGGCCGGCACGGACAAGCTGGGCCGAATGGCCTCCTTCTGTGCTGTAAATTTCTATGATTCTATGATTCAATGGTGGAGCGATTAAAATTGGGGATGAGCAAGAGACCAGAATTGGAGAAGCACGGAGATCTCGGGGGGTTGTGGGGCTGAAGGAGGTTACAGAGATAGGGAGTGGCGAGGCCGTGGAGGGATTTGAAAACAAGGATAAGAATTTTAAAATCAAGGCTTTGCTTAACTGGGACCCAATGTAGGTCAGCGAGCACAGGGAGTGATGGGTGAACGGGACTTGGTGCGAGTTAGGATACGGGGCAGCAGAGTGTTGGATGAGCTGAAGTTTAATGGAGGTTTGCCTCAGTAGGGTAATGGGTAAATGAGCACTGAGCCAGAGAGTAGGTCCAGGGTCCGATCTGGGCCTGTGCTGAATTTACTGATCTCACTCGCAACAGAAGTAGGGGCAATACAATTAGCCTCAGAGTACCGAGGGTTTGGGGGGGAAGGGGGCACTCAGCACGGGCTCTTTCCCCCTGTTTACTACTTGTGGTGAAAACATAACAATCGGTATAAAAAAAAAGGTAACAATTTCACTACAGATAAAGATCAGAGGAAGTCTTCCAGCTTGTGGTCGCTGTCCAACAGTTCAGTCTGAATTGTGTCTGCCTGTCTATGTACAGTCTACTCATAATTCAGGCTTGCCTAATTCAAATCTTCTGATTATTCTGTTTATTTTTGCACTAAGTTCTTACTGTCCTGGGTTTGCTTTATTTGAATTGCTGGAAAATTTAATTTGTTTTAGTCCGAGAAACACCATTGTACAATTAGGAGTAGACTGGATCTGTTTGTCTCTGTCTTTCTCTCTCTATCTCCATCTTTCTCTTTCTGTGTCTCTTCCCTCTTTCTCATTCTCTCTCTCTCCATTTCTCTCCTTCTTTCTGTGTCTATGTGTCCCTGTGTCCTCTGTCTCTCTCTTTCTCTCCCTTGTTCTTTGTCTCTCCTTTCTTTCTCTGTCTTTCTCTCTTTCTGTGCCTCTTCATCGTTCTTTGTCTCGCCTTTCTTTTTATCTCTTTCTCTCTCTCTTTCTGTGTCTCTCTCTCGTTCTTTGTCTCTCCTTTCTTTCTCTCTCTTTCTCTCTGTGTCTCTCCATCGTTCTTTGTCTCTCCTTTCTTTCTCTCTCTTTCTCTCTTTCTGTGTCTCTCCATCGTTCTTTGTCTCTCCTTTCTTTTTTTCTCTATCTGTCCCTTTTTCTGTGTCCCTCTCTCTGTCTCCTCTCTCACTCTATCTCTCTGCCTGCAACCTCTTGGTCTTTTTAAAGCCAAGTTTAGTCTGTAAAATAAGATGGGCAGCACCCCTTTCACACCAGTCACTGAGCCCCCCAAAACACCAGGAGATGCTGAGGTGTTTTCAGGCCTTTCAGAGCCTCTCCTCACCCCACACTCCTGCAAATTTCCCATTAAAAGGCTGGAAGCACCCCTCTGGCAGGCAGAAAGGGGCGTTGGATGGGAGCAAGGAAGAGCCGGGTTAATTATCTGAACTGGGCTGCCTCCCAATCCCGCTGTAATGTACGGGACAAACAGGCGGTCACCCCAGACCTCGGCCCGTCCAATTTCTACTCTCCACCTCAGCAGGATCCCACCCAGCCTGGCCACGCTGGGGGTTGGTAACCATATTATTCAGCGAGCATTAGATAATTATGTCACTGAGAGAAAGAGATAACGTGATTTCTCAACTCAGAACGCACAAGCCATTAAAACCCGTCTCCTCTTCTGTGAGCATTGAGAAATTGATAATGATGTATTATTTATACATAGATTGTCTGGAGCTCTTGTGATTCCTAATTAATACATAGCTGTGATCCCACAGCAGTAACCACACACCTGCTCTCCTCTGGTATATTCGAGATGGGTAGAAATTTCTTCCCCTTCACTCCTTAGGCTGTGTTGAGCCTGTAAGGCGGTTTCGTGTTGAATTTGTGTTTATTTATACAGATCCTGGGCAGGAGGCAGTTTTTTTTAAGTGACTGAATGAGCCACGTTCTGTTTGCTTTCGTGCGATTTTTTTTTTTTGTCCTTCAATTTCTTCCCTTCTGCTGTGGAACTAGAAAATTAATGCTTATGCTGATCGTATGCAAATGAGACTGTCAGCCGTGGCTCAGTGGGTAGCACTCTCGCCTCTCAGTCATGAAGGTTGTGGGTTCATAGCCCCACTCCAGAGACTTGAGTATAAAAATCTAGGCTGACACGCCCCGTGCAGTGCTGAGGGAGTGCTGCACTGTCGGAGGTGCCGTCTTTCAGATGAGACGTTAAACCGAGGCCCCGTCTGCTCTCTCAGGTGGATCTAAAAGATCCCATGGCCACTATTTCGAAGAAGAGCAGGGGAGTTATCGCTGGTGTCCTGGGCCAATATTTATCCCTCAATCAACATCACAAAAACAGATTATCTGGTCATCATCACATTGCTGTTTGTGGGAGCTTGCTGTGCGCAAATTGGCTGCTGCGTTTCCCACATTGCAACAGTGACTACACTTCAAAAAGAACTTCATTGGCTGTAAAGTGCTTTGGGACATCATGAAAGCCTTTCTGTCTGTCTTTCTTTCCATTTTTTATCTTTCTTTCCCTCCCTCCCTCCCTCCCTCCCTTCCTTCCTTCCTTCCTTCCTTCCTCCCTTCCTTGCATCCCCTTGCTACAAGACCGAGAAAGCCATATTCTGCTCTTTTATAGGTGTTTTGGGGATCACACTCTGCAATTCCATCTGTTATTATTAGGGCCATTGGACAAAAGTAAATAACTAGCGGCACTCTCTGGAGTGCACACTCTCCAATCTGTGCCTTCATCTGGGCAAACCGCACCCCCCGCCCCCCGTTATTATTCAGTTAGCATTCGATAATTATACCAGCGAGAGTGAGTGAGTCCACTCTGGAATTGGGTGCAATGCCTAGGCTGCTACCCCAGCGCAGTGCCGAGGGAGCGCTGCACTGTCGGAGGTGCCGCCCTTCAGATGAGGCGTTAAACCGAGGTCCCGTCTGCCCTCTTGGGTGGATACTAACGATCCCACAGCACTAAGAAGAGCAGGGGAGTTCTCCCGGAATCCCGCCCAACATTCCTTCTGTAACCGTCCCCGCCAAAGACAGATTATCTGGTCAGTCGTCTTGTTTGCTGCTTGTGGCATCTTGCTGTGCGCTAATTGGCTTCCTCGTTTGATCACGTAACAACAGCGACGGCTGTTCAATTGTCTAGGGGATGTCTTGAGGACGTGATATGGCTCTTTATAAATGCAAGTTCCTTCTTTCTTTATTCCTTAGGATTCCGGGAATCTCACCCGTATTTTGGGGATCAGGTTCCTCGATTCCATCCATTCTTCCATGAAAACCACAAACCAGTGGAGTTCGGGACAATTTATTTCCCTTTCCTTTGCATTCCGAGAAAACAGTTCACTCTGACATTATGAGGCCTCTCATCAGCATTCTGTTGAAATCCAGCCCTGTGTGTGATTTACAAGTATCGGTTCCCAGTACCTCTCACTTGGTGACCCAGTTATCGAGTACGGAAGTGAAATCAACGCATCTAGCCCGACAATAAATTAATGTTCAAGATATTTTATTTTCTGCTTTCTCGTAATTCATTTCTTAAAACAAAATCGGTCACAAATTGAGAACACTCAGTGCCAATAGTGAATAGAGAAATAGATTGTTAATAAAGTGAGACAATAATATGTGTTATGTTTTCTGGGCTGGTGCTGAAATGTGTCAGACAAGTGTCATGCTGGTAAATGGGATGTATTTTGAGGTCCTACATTAGCCCTTAGTTTAATATCAAGTATTTAGTTCAGCTCCTGAAGTGTAAATGTATGTGATACCACCACCTCTCTCGACCCCTCCACTGTCTCTAAATTGTCAGACTGCTTGACTGACATATTGTCAGCTGTGTTTCAGTGGGTAGCACTCTCGCCTCTGAGTCTAGAAGGTTGTGGGTTCAAGTCCCACTCCAGGAACTTGAGAACAAAAATCTAGGCTGACACTCCCAGTCCAGTGCTGAGGGAGTGCTGCACTGTCGGAGGTGCCGTCTTTCGGATGAGACGTTAAACCGAGGCCCTGTCTGCTCTCTCAAGTGGATGTAAAAGATCCTGCGACACTGTTTCGAAGAAGAGCAGGGGAGTTATCCTCGGTGTCCTGGCCAATATTTATCCCTCAATCAACATCACTAAAAAAACAGATTATCTGATCATTATCACATTGCTGTTTGTGGGAGCTTACTGTGCGCAAATTGGCTGCCACATTTCCCACATTGCGACTGCACTTCATTGGCTGTAAAGCGCTTTGAGATGTCCAGTGGTTGTGAAAGGCAGGATAGAAATGCAAATCTTTCTTTTTTTCCAGTACTGGATGAGCAGAGATTTCCTCCAACTAAATATTGGGAAGGCCGAAGCCATTGTTTTCGGTCCCCCCCCCACAAACTCAGTTCCCTAACCACCGACTCCATCCTTCTCCCTGGTAACTGTCTGAGACTGAACCACACTGTTCACAACCATGGTGTCGTATTTGACCCCGAGATGAGCTTCCGACCACATATCCGCATCATCACTAAGACCGCCTATTTCCACCTCTGTTGCTGTTGCTTTTGGTACCTGAGCCTAACTTTAAACAACAACAACTTGCATTTATATAGCACTTTTAACGTAGTAAAACATCCCAAGGCGCCTCACAGGAGCGTTACAAAACAAAATTTGACAGCGAGCCGAAGAAGGATGGATAGTACGGGTGACCAAAGTTTGGTCAAAAAGGTAGGTTTTAAGGAGGAGAGAGAGAAGAGGTTTCGGGAGGGATTTCCAGAGCTTCGGACCTCGACGGTTGAAGGCACGGCCACCAATGGTGGGGCGAAGAAAGTGGGGGATGCGCAAGAGGCCAGAGTTGGAGGGAGAGTTGGAAAGTGAGTTTCCTCTCTTGTTCCTCCTAAGCTTTCAATAAGTTTCTCCCTACATCCTCACTCTGTTGAAATTAAGACTCAGGGCACCATCTCCTACGCTGACTCATTCTTTTCCCAGGACCTCAAAACTGTGGAACTTTCCCCCTCCCTCAGTCTTGCATTCCTCTTCCAATCTACGGGCTTTTAAAACCCCAAGCTTGGTGTCACCTAACTAATAATTCCTGATTTACTTCATCTCTCAATCTTGAAAAGAAAGACTTGCAATTCTATAACGCCTTTCACAACTTCAGGACATCCCAAAGTGCTTTACAGCCAATGCAGTACTTTTGAAGTGTAGTCACTGTTGTAATGTAGGAAACGCAGCAGCCAATTTGCACACAGCAAGCTCCCACAAACAGCAATGTGATAATGACCAGATAATCTGTTTTAGTGATGTTGGTTGAGGGATAAATATTGGCCCAGGACACCGGGGAGAACTCCCCTGCTCTTCTATTGAAAGAGTGCCATGGGATCTTTTACATCCATCTGAGAGAGCAGACTGGGCCTTGGTTTAACATCTCATCTGATCTGAAAGACGGCACCTCCGACAGGGAGTGTCATCCTAGAATTTTGTGCTCCAGTCTCTGCAGTGGGATTATGAACCCACAACCTTCATGATTCTAGAGGCGAGAGTGCTACCCACTGAGCCACAGCTGGGACTTGGCGGTATCGATGTGGACCTTGGCACTTCACCTGAGTTTCTCGGTGGAGATGAGTTTTCCTCTAGATGATGGCTGTGACTGGGGACAGCATTCGACAACTCCCCTCCCACGCCCAACATACAAATTCCGGCTGTAGGCCTCACCAGTTGACTGGTCAACATTTGTCCCTCAGCCAACACCGCCAATAAACAGATTACCTGATCATTTTAGGTAGAATTAAATAGAATATACAGCACAGAAACAGTCCATTCAGCTCAACAGGTCTGTGCTGGTGTTTAGGCTCCACACGAGTCTGCTCCCGTTCCATCTGTCTCAACTCACGCTATCTTGAATTTCACTTTGCTTAAGCCCTTGATGAGGTAGATTGAAATGAATTTTCCACCAATTTACGACATTGTTTCAGAACAGTCATTATTGAGAAAGTGGAGATGATCTCCTTGCTCTCTTGTCCCCCCCACCCCGCCGCGCAAGTACAATGTTCTACTTGTCCCAGTCTGGGTGCTCTGGGCTAAATGTGCTTCTTTCTCCTCATGTGGTTTGATGGCTAACACTGATGCAGGAACTATTTCCACTTCCTTCACAACACCAAAAATCACAAGGTGTTGATTATCTGACACTTTGAGGTGCAAAAATGTATTTAAAAATTCAAATTGTAATCTTTAACACGTTCTTATATCCCCGTGCATCGTTCATATCACCTGAACAGCCCTCGGCTGTAGATTCCCCCCACCACCCCGAAAGACATGTTACACTAGACCTGTATCGCTGATATCCCAGGCCACACACTCTGCATCTCCTACACTATTTTAAATTACTTTCTATTAATGGACAACTAGACAAGATCTATATGTATGTATTGAAAATCCTTTGTTGCAATTATACCATGTGCGATTTTTTTTTTAAGTCTCCGATCATGTGGATTAGTGATTCCCAATTGAGTCGCTGCCCATAACCTTCCTGGGAAGTTAATAGAAGTTCAAATCTAACAAGTCGGGTAAATAGAAAAAAAAATAACTTGCATTTATATAGCGCCTTTCACGACCACCGGATGTCCCAAAGCGCTTTACAGCCAATGAAGTACTTTTGAAGTGTAGTCGCTGTTGTAATGTAGGAAACGCGGCAGCCAATTTGCGCACAGCAAGCTCCCACAGGCAGCACCGTGATAATGACCAGATAATCTGTTTTTTTTTGTTATGTTGATTGAGGGATAAATATTGGCCCAGGACACCGGGGAGAACTCCCCTGCTCTTCTTCAAAATAGTGCCATGGGATCTTTTACATCCACATGAGAGAGCAGACGGGGCCTCGGTTTAACTTCTCATCTGAAAGACGACACCCCCGACAGTGCAGCACTCCCTCAGCACTGCACTGGAGCGTCAGCCTAGATTTTGTGCTCAAGACTCTGGAGTGGGACTTTAACTCACAACCTACTGACTCATTGGCCGGAATTTTCCCTACCTGGGCGGGTCTGGTGCGGGCGGTGGCCACGGCAGGTCGCGACCCCGTTGCTTGCTCCATCCCGCTCCACAGAACAACTTTATGTTAATAGGGCCTATTAAGACCCCCAAGCACGTTACCCGGCCCAATTGGTCTGGTGACGTCATTCATGACGCGTTTTCAGCTGGGATCTTTAAAGGGGCCATGGCCACATTACATTTTCAGGTTAATGTAACATCGTGCTGTCAGTGCACGACAGCATTGGAGTGCTGCAAACACTTTGACAATGGCTGCACAGAGGCAGAGGGCTGAGCCCAGGTTCTCCGATGACTCCCTCCATATGTTTATGGAGTGTGTCAGAGCACGCAGGGAGGTCCTCTTCCCTTCCAATGGGTGGAAGAGACCTCCCCAGGAGACCAAAACAGCCTGGTTGGAGATTGCAGAGGAGGTTACCAGCAGGGATGTGGTCAGGAGGACCTGGGTGCAGTGCCGCAAACCTTTCAACGATCTCACTAGATCAGGAAATATGAGTGCAAAGCCACACTCAACTTCATCCTGCTGTGCCTCTCATCACATCCCCATCACTTTGCCTTCCCTACCCTACTCATGCATATCCTTACTCACACCAACATACCTTGCACGTCCACCCATCCCTCTCTCTCTACCTACATTATCACATCATCATCTCACTAACCATCCCTCACACTCACCCTCATCCTAATGCAATCATACCAACTAACAACACACAAGGAGGCCACTTGGCTTTGGCACCCCACTCCATCGTAGTCTCCCGCTAAAGATCTAACCCATCCATTCCTTACACTCATTCCCTCACTCTCACTCCCTCCTTGCAGGAAAACAGAGCCCAAAATAAGAGGGAGAGGGGGAGAACCGGCGGTGGCCCTCCATCATTTGCAAACCTTACAACAGCAGAGGAGGTTACTTTAGAATTATGTGGAGTCGCTGAGCAGCTGGAGGTGGGAGACGGAAGAGGGGGACATTTCAGCATCCTGGTGACAAAATTACATATCATACAGCTAAATGGCATACATCAGTCACTCATATGGGGACTGATGTCATCAGCCATTGAATGGTCATCATGTGCATTATGGTATCCGTACCCATTCTTCATATGACAAATCTAACTCATCTCTTTACTCTCCCACAGGTCCATCAAGAGTCCCCCCGCCCCCCTCCCCACCCCCCCCCCCACACCCCGCAACTGTCCAGGAGGAAGAGGAAGACGACTCCTCAGAGGAGCCTCCAGCCTCTGAGAGCGCACCATCACCAGACATAAGCGCACCCAGCACCAACGCAGATACGCACACCTGGGTGGGTCCCACGCTACATAAAGTGAGCAAGAGCAGATGGTGGAGACAGGGATAGCAGTGGAGAGTCCTCGCCGGAGGGCTCAGGACGCTTCAAGCTCTGCTCAGCTGCATGCAGACACTGAGCCTCGGGGGCCATCCAGAAAGAGGGCTATCCTGGAGGTGCAGGAAGAATGGCAGGGCACTCTGACAGGTTTTGTGAGCGCGATGTCTGCAAATGTTCAGAGAATGGAGGAGCCCATCTCCAACATGAGCACCACCGTGTCGCAGGCGATGGCGACTGTAGGCTCCTCCATGGATAGGATGGCCACCTGCATGGAGCAGCTAATGTGCCACTCATAGGGGCACATGGTCTCTATGGAGAATAGATGGCTATCTGTGGAGAATAGATGGCTATGTAAGGAGAATAGATGGCAAAGGTTCATACACCTCCTCTCTAGGAGGGATGTCAGCATAGACGTGGGTCCTCATGGCCCCACTGATGTGCAGCAAGGTGCTCTCCAGCTCCTTGGCAGCAGGGAAGTGAGCAGGCTGCCTCTATCTCTGCTGAAGCCACAGGACTAGCACCTGATAGAAGCCAGCAGAAGAGAAAGATGACACACAAGTAGATTCACAAGGGTAGCCACTTGGGTGTTTTATCCTAAGGAAGGATATACTTGCCATAGAGGGAGTGCAACGAAGATTCACCAGACTGATTCCTGGGATGGGGGGGGGGGGTTGTCCTATGAGGAGAGATTGAGTAGGCCTAAATTCTCTCGAGTTTAGAAGAATGAGAGGTGATCTCATTGAAACATACAAAATTCTTACAGGGCTTGACAGGGTAGATGCAGGGAGGATGTTTCCCCTGGCTGGGAAGTCTAGAACCAGGGGTCACAGCCTCAGAATAAGGGGTCGGCCATTTAGGACTGAGATGAGGAGAAATTTCTTCGCTCAGAGGGTGGTGAATCTTTGGAATTCTCTACTCCAGAGGGCTGCGGAGGCTCAGTCGTTGAGTATATTCAAGACAGAGATTGATAGATTTTTGGATATTAAGGGAATCAAGGGATATGGGGATAGTGCAGGAAAGAGGAGTTGATGTAGAAGATCAGCCTTGATCTTATTGAATGGTGGAGCAGGCTCGAGGGACCAAATGGCCTACTCCTGCTCCTATTTCTTATATTCTTATGTTCTTATCCAATGTTTATGTAAAGTTTCCGTTAATGTGCTGTCAAACATAAAAATCTTTATTTTCACCACTTTCCCGTCTTGGACACATTTGTGTGCACCTTTGGAAGTGGCTTAGTGAGTTGCAGTGAATGGTGAGACATAACGGTACCTCCAGCAATGGTGGTGAGTGTGAAAGGAATGGCTTGGTCATTGCAGGGATGCTTTATGGTGTTGGTGTGGGGTGGTGCCAACCTGGCACATCATGTTGCAGCCATATGGGTGTACAGCATCAAGTTAAGTAAATCTGGCCATGGTGAGGCCATCCCTGGCCTCCCGGGCAGCAATGTGGTCGGGTGCTGATGCCCTCTATCCTGTGCAGCATCAGGTGATTGCGGAGAAGGTTGGTGATGTTGTTGTTGGGGCTGATCGTGGTCAGATTCTGAGGACCAAGGTGAGACGGTATAAAGGGCACCCATGCTGATGGAATAGATGGCAGGTGAAGTAGGGATGACAGGAGCGATCTGTCAATGGTGAGAGAGGTTCTGCCAATGAGGTGACACTGGATGGAGACTTTGCTGGAAAGACTTGCAGCCTGCAGAAAGCTCAATCTGTGCTGGGAATGTGGTCAGCAACAGCTTCTGCCTGAGGAAAGTGCTCAGTTGTCAGGTGGGAGCTTTTAAACTACATTTGATGCTGTCAACTAATCAGCTGGATCAATGGCCACTGAATTCCGATAATGAAGCAGTCCATGCCCGCATGCAACAAGACCTGGACGACATTCAGGCTTGGGCTGATAAGTGGCAGGTAACATTCGCGCCACAGAAGTGCCAGGCAATGATTATCTCCAACAAGCGAGAGTCTAACCACCGCCCCTTGACATTCAATGGCATTACCATCGCCGAATCCCCCACCATCAACATCCTGGGGGTCACCATTGACTAGAAACTTAACTGGACCAGCCACATAGATACTGTGGCAACAAGAGCAGGTCAGAGGCTGGGTATTCTGTGGCGAGTGTCTCACCTCCTGACTCCCCAGAGCCTTTCCACCATCTACAAGGCACAAGTAAGGAGTGTGATGGAATACTCTCCACTTGCCTGGATGAGTGCAGCTCCAACAACACTCAAGAAGTTCGACACCATCCAGGACAAAGCAGCCCGCTTAATTGGCACCCCATCCACCACCTTAAACATTCACTCCCTCCACCACCGGCGCACCGTGGCTGCAGTGTGTACCATCTACAAGATGCACAGCAGCAACTCACCAACGATACTTCAGCAGCACCTCCCGAACCCGCGACCTCTATCACCTAGAAGGACAAGGGCAGCAGGCGCATGGGAACACCATCACCTCCAAGTTCCCCTCCAAGTCACACACCAGCCTTCCTGACTTGGAAGTATATCGCCGTTCCTTCATCGTCGCTGGGTCAAAATCCTGGTACTCCCAACTTAACAGCACTGTGGGAGCACCTTCACCTCACGGACTGCAGCGGTTCAAGAAGGCGGCTCACCACCACCTTCTCAAGGGCAACTAGGGATGGGCAATAAATGCTGGCCTTGCCAGTGACGCCCACATCCCATGAACGAATAAAAAAAAAACGCCCACCTCAGGTTAACAGACGTGGTTCCCGAGCTGCGTGAATCCCGTGGCCATGCAGGGAAATTTAAAATGATGGGGGGGGGAAAAGGCTCTTACGTGTCTGTAAACAAGGTTATAATGATCTGAATTAGGTCGACCGCCTCTGCCGGTTGGGTCGCTGTCGCACCAGCAAATGCACCCGAGGGAAAGGCGCGTGGGGGCGGGATGACGGCGGGTTCCCGACCCGCTCCCACTTTTTTCAAATTTCCCACCCGACCCGCCTCCATTCCCGCCCGCACAAACCCCAGAAAATTCCAGCCAACGTCAGCGAAGTTGTGAATGGAGACTACCTGGTAGTGTACAGGTCAATGGTAAGGCCAATTGTATAGGGTACAGTTTTGGTCACCCAACCTCAATGAAGGATATAGATGCATTGGAAAGGGTTAGAGAAGAGTGATCTGGGTATTATCCAGCCTCATGGGGTCTAAGTTATGAAGAAAGATTCAAGGGACAGAACCTTTGAAAATGGCATAGTATGGCACAGAAGGAGGCCACTTGGCCCATCGAGTCTGCGCCGGCTCTTTCGAAGAGCGATCCAGTTAGTCCCACTCCCCCGCTCTTTCCCCATATCCCTGCAATTTTTTTCTCCTTCAAGTATTTATCCAATTCCCTTTTGAAGGCTACTATTGAACCTGTATCCACCGCCCTATCAGGCAGTGCATTCCAAATCCTCACCACTCGTTGTGTAAAAAGGTTTTTCCTCATGTCGCCTCTGGTTCTTTTGCCAATCACCTTAAATCTGTGCCCTCTGGTTAGCGACCCTTCAGCCACTGGAAACAGTGTCTCTTTATTTACTCTATCGAGACCCTTCATGATTTTGAACACCTCAATCACAACTCCTCTTGGCCTTCTCTGCTCCAAGGAGAACAACCCCAGCTTCTCCAGTCTCTCCACGTAACTGTAATCCCTCATCCCTGGACTCATTCTAGTAAATCTCTTCCGTATCCTCTCCAAAGCCTTCACATTCTTCCTAAAGTGCGGTGCCCAGAATTGGACACAATACTCCAGCTGGGGCCGAACAAGTATTTTATATACAAAAGCAAAATACTGCGGATGCTGGAAATCTGAAATAAAAACAGACGAAGGGTCATCGACCTGAAACGTTAACTCTGTTTCTCTCTCCACAGATGTTGCCTGACCTGCTGAGTATTTCCAGCATTTTCTGTTTTTATTTTAGTGTTTTATATAGGTTTAGTGTAACATCCTAGCTTTTGTACTCTATGCCTCTATTTATAAAGCCCAGGATCCCGTATGCTTTATTAACTGCTTTGTTAACCTGTCCTGCCACCTTCAAAGATTTGTGCACTGACACACCCGGGTCTCGCTGTTCTTGCACTCCCTCAGCACTGAACTGAAGCGCCATCCTAAACCAATGTGCTCAAGTCCTGGGATGCAAAAAGTGGAGAAGCGTTCCAGTCCCCAACATGGGATCTTCCTCACCCCAGCGTGCACACAAGTCACCAAAACTAAAGGTAAATGACATAAGGTAGTTGTTGAGATTCTCCATTAGTCTGTGCTCACCCTTTCAATTCTCTAGAACAGGTTGTACGTGTCACTTACTATTGCTGTAAATCTGCCAAGCTTTCCGCTTTATGGCAGCAGCGTCACACTTATGACCCACAACATTAAATTGAAATGGTGGGCGCGGGTTTAATGTCCAGCTAGCAGCTAAGGGAAACATTCAACATATTTAATGTCATTTTCTGTTTAAAAAGAACTAAAAAAAAATTCATAGCAGCTCTGTCGATCTCAGATAGTCCATGATATCGACAGCCTCATAATTATGGTCTCAGAAGCATGGGACTCTATGAAATCTGTTCCCAGTCCATGTGTCAGATAAGCATAGGGACATGAGTGCAATGGCCGTAAGTTTCACTACAACAACAACAACAACTTGCATTTATATAGCGCCTTTAACATAGTAAAACGTCCCAAGGCGCTTCACAGGAGCGATTATTTGACACCAGGCCACATATGAAGATGTTAGGACAGGTGACCAAAAGCTTTGGTCAAAGAGGTAGGTTTTAAGGAGGAGAGGCGGAGAGGTTTATGGAGGGAATTCCAAAGCTTGGGGCCTGGGCAGCTGAAGGCACGGCCGCCAATGGTGGAGCGAAGGAAATCGGGGCTGCTCAAGCGGCCAGAATTGGAAGAATGCTGCCACAGGTAGAAGGGATTACACCATCTCTTTTCAAAATGAAGTGAAAACCACAGTGCCACATGTGAGTTGTTTTTTGCGCAATATAGATTACATTGGAACTATATAGATCAATGGCGATCTAATAAAGGAAAGGTGCACAGTTTTAGTCAACCTACCTGAAATAGGATATCGCTACATTGGAAAGGGGAAAGTAAGAAGGGCAATTGCTTAGGGGACTAAATAAAGAGGAAAGATCCAGGCTACTGATTGTCTTGCTTTTGGAGTAAGGAGATGAGACCGACCTTTAGAATAGTGAAAGATATCAATAAGGTGGAGGGTACGCAGGCTGTTTAGCTTGTACAGTGAGCTTAGAACTTGAGGACACATAGAATCATAGAATGGTACAGCACAGAAGGAGGCCATTCGGCCCATCGTGCCTGTGCCGGCTCTTTGAAAGAGCGATCCAATTAGTCCCACTCCCCCTGCCCTTTCCCCACAGCCCTGCAAATTTCTCCTTTTCAAGTATTTACCCAATTCCCTTTTGAAAGTTATTATTGAATCTGCTTCCACCGCCCTTTCAACAACTCGCTGCGTAAAAACATTCCCCTCCTCTCCCCTCTGGTTCTTTTGCCAATTACCTTAACTCTGGTTACCGACCCTTCTGCCGCTGGAAATAATCTCTCCTTATTTACTTTATCAAAATCCTTCATGATTTTGAACATCTCTATTAAATGTCCCCTTACACAAATACAAAATTTACAAGCCTTAAGCGCGATTAGACATTAAAATGTTTTCTTTTCACCCATGGTATAGTCGACAGGTGGAACAGACTTCTCGAAGAAAAGTCGTTATTTCTGTGTCAATGGATACCTTTAAACAGGAGCTGGAGCATCATCTGTGGAGAAAGGGGATTGAGGGTTGTAGAGATATTAATAGCTGTTTGATCCAGATAGTGGTTGTGAAGAGAGTATGGAGATTTTGGATGGCGATGGGGAGAGCGGCATCTTGGATGGATGGAAGGGGAGTCCATGATGGAGGTAGTCATGCATTGTCTGTGGAAGGAGTGGTTTTGATGGGCTGAATGGCTTTTTCTCATGCTAAGACTTCTTCTGCTCTTTTATGTATGTGTGCGTGTATACCTGAATGGAGATATTTGGTGATTGACAGCGTGTTGCTGCCTGAAGATTGTTTGTGATGAATTGGGTTTCTGCCCTACTCTTGTCTTCAGTGCTGAGTGGAACTTCTTCCAAAATATTTTGACTCACTGCTTTCCGAGCCTCTCATTGGGTTTCATGAGAAAGCTTGGAATGAGAAACGGCAATTCAGTCCTTCAAGCCCAGTCCTTCCACAGTCCATGCATGACTACCTTAATCATAAAGAAAAGAAAGACTTGCATTTATATAGCGCCTTTCACGACCTCAGGACGTCCCAAAGTGCTTTATAGCCACTGAAGTACTTTTGAATTGTCGCCACTGTTGTAATGTGGGAAGCTCTGTCTCCGACACAGGGAGGGACAAGAGCTGTGAACAGCTGTGTATCATTTTGTGACAATG
Organism: Squalus acanthias; assembly: GCA_030390025.1. Classification (NCBI taxonomy): domain Eukaryota; kingdom Metazoa; phylum Chordata; class Chondrichthyes; order Squaliformes; family Squalidae; genus Squalus; species Squalus acanthias. Next base: position 37,487,850 of record CM059443.1, read on the forward strand.
TTCACAACGACCTGTTGCTGTTGCGTCTGTGTCACCTGATGAGGAACTCAGAAGTTACAATGCGGAAACAGGCCATTCGGCCCAACCAGCCCGTGTCTGTATTTACCCTCCATGTGAGCAAATGGTTCTAATCACATTTACCCAGCCTGTTCCCATATCATAGGAACATAGGAACAGGAGTCGGCCATTCAGCCCCTTGAACCTGTTCCATTATTCAATTAAATCACGGCAGATCTGTATCTTAACTTCATCTACCTGCCTTGGTTCCGTAACTTTTAATAGCCTTGCTGAACAAAAATGCCTGTCTAGATAGAAGTGATGAATTCGATGGGTATTTTTACCTCCAAGTTTAGTGTCAGTGAAAGCAATTTCAGCTTCACACCAACCCTAATGTGCCCGTGTAAATTCGGAGTGATGACCCAATCCAGTATGTAAATCCAGTGTGGTGCCAAAGCTGGCTTGTAAAGTGGTCTGGGAGTCCATACGACCCGTGGACACTTTGTAAAGCTGCCTGATCTTGTTATAAGTCTTTAGAGATCAGAGATTCTCCCCTCGTCACTCGCCAAACATTTACATTTCTGACTTTTGGGAGACAGCGCTGCCATGTGTGAAACTCTGCCCTGAACAGGCCAGTTACAGTTCCCTTGAGTTTAGGTGGTTGAGGGGTGATCTAATCGAGGTGTTTAAAATGAAGAAAGGATTCGATAGGGTCGATAGAGAGAAACTATTTCTTCTGGTGGGAGAATCCAGAACGAGATGGTGTAATCTTCAAATTAGAGCTAAGCTGTTCAGGGGTGATGTCAGGAAACATTTCTTCACACAAAGGATAGTATAAATCTGGAACTCTCTCCCCCAAATATATGCAGATGCTGGAGATCAAATTACATTTTCAAGACTGAGATCAATAGATTTTTGTTGGGTAAGGGTATCAAGGGATATGGAGGAAAGGTGGATAAATGGAGTTGAGGTGCAGATCAGCCATGATCTAATTGAATGGCGGGACAGGCTCAAGGACTTGAATGGACTATTCCTGTTCCTATGTTCTCATGTTCTGAAGCCACGTCCTGACTGGGGACTTCATCTGAGAGCCTATTTGACACCGAGTTTAGCTTCTGATCCCATAGCCTTTCCATCACCAAGACTGCCTATTTCCACCCCCATAACCTCTCCTGTCTCCACCCCTGCCTCTGTCCATCTGCTGCTGAAACCCTCATCCATGCCTCTGTGACCTCCAGACTCGACTATTCCAACGCTCTCCTGGCCGGCCTTCAATCCTCCATCCTCCGTAAACTTGAGCTCATTACAAACTCTGCTGCCCATCTCCTAACTCGCACCGAGTCCCGTTCACCCATCACCCCTGTGCTCGCTGACCGACATTGGCTCCGGGTCCGGCAACGCTTCGATTTTAAAATTCTCATCCTCGTGTTAATATCACTTCATGGTCTCGACCCACCCTATCTCTGTAACCTCATCCAGCCTGCTGAGATCACTGCGCTCCTCCAACTCTGGCCTCTTGCTCCCTTCGCCCCACCATTGTCAGCCGGGCCTTCAGTCGTTTAGGCCTTAAGCTCTGGAATTCCCTCCCTAAACCTCTCCACCTCTCCACCGCTCTCTCCTCCTTTAAGATCCCCCTTAAGACTTTGACCAAGCTTTTTGTCCCTCCTCCTCCTTTAGCTCGGTTCCAATGTTTGATTGAATACCCTTCTGTGAAGGACCTTGGGGCACTTTCCTAAGTTAAAGGCGCTATACAAATGCAAATTGTCGCTGTTAATCCAAGGACAGGGGCAAATTTCATGTTTAACCTTGATCCCTTTGAGACCGGTTTCATGGTCAGCCTTGTTTCCGATACAATATAGATTGGAAAACTCTTCATGGGCATCATTGGAAAACTTTCTAACCGAGTTGAGAACCTTCGATAAACTATTGAACGCTCTTCTCGATCTTCCTGGCTGCAATGCTCCATCTCACCCTCAGTAAGCTCCCCGCTGGAGTGGAGCTAATCTGCAGAACAAACGGGAAACTGTTCAACCTCCGTCGCCTCCAGTCCAGATCCAAGGTCATCCCATCCTCTGTCATTGATTTACAGTATGCAGACGACGCTTGCGTCTGCGCACACTCAGAGGTCGAATTCCAAACCATCGTCAACACCTTCACCGGAGCGTACGAGAGCATGGGCCTTACACTAAACATCCGTAAGACAAAGGTCCTCTACCAACCTGCCCCCGCCACACAGTACTGCTCCCCAATTATCAAAATCCACGACGGGACCTTGGACAATGTGGACCACTTTCCATACCGCAGACATCGATGACTAAGTCCAACACCGCCTTCAGTGTGCCAGTGCAGCCTTCGGTCGTCTGAGGAAGAGAGTGTTTGAAGACCAGGACCCCAAACCCAGCACTAAGCTCATGGTCTACAGAGCAGTAGTGATTCCCGCCCTCCTGTGTGCTTCAGAGACATGGACCATGTGCAGCAGGTACCTCAAAGCACTGGAGAGGTACCACCAGCACTGCCTCCGCAACATAGAAATATAGAAACATAGAAGATAGGAGCAGGAGCAGGCCATTCAGCCCCTCGATCAATGAGATCATGGCTGATCATCCAAATTCAGTACCCTGTCCCTGCCTTCTCCCCATATCCCTTGATCCCTTTAGCTTTAAGAAATATATCTAACTCCTTCTTGAATATATTTAATGAATTGGCCTCTACTGCCTTCTGTGGTAGAGAATTCCACAGGTTCACCACTCTCTGGGTGAAGAAATTCCTCCTCATCTCAGTCCTAAATGGCTTACCCCTTATCCTTAGACTGTGACCCCTGGTTCTGGACTCCCCGGCCATCGGGAACATCCTTCCTGCATCTAGTCTGTCTAGTCCTGTTAGAATTTTATAAGTTTCAATGAGATCCCCTCTCATTCTTCTAAACTCCAGCGAGTATAAGCCCAATCGACCCAATCTCTCCTCATACATCATTCCTGCCATCCCAGGTATCAGCCTGGTGAATCTTCGCTGCACTCCCTCCATGGCAAGAACATCCTTCCTCAGATAAGGCGACCAAAACTGCACACAATACTCAAGATGTGGTCTCACCAAGGCCATGTACAACTGCAGCAAGACATCCTTGTTCTTGTACTCGAACCCTTTCGCTACGAAGGCCAACATACCATTTGCCTTCTTAACCGCCTGCTGCACCTGCATGCTTACCTTCAGCGACTGGTGCACAAGGACACCCAGGTCTCGTTGCACTTCCCCTTCTCCCAATCTATTGCCACTCAGATAATAATCTGCCTTCCTGTTTTTGACACCAAAGTGGATAACCTCGCATTTATCCACATTATATTGCATCTGCCATGCTTCTGCCCAATCACCCAACCTGTCCAAATCATACTGGAGTTTCTCGGCATCCTCCTCACGGCACACACGGCAAGATCCTGCAAATCCATTGGCAGGATAGGCGCACCAACGTCAGTGTTCTCGCTCAGGCCAACATCCCCAACATCGAAGCTTAGAGCACGCTCGATCAGCTCCGATGGATGGGCCACATCATCCGCATGCCCGATATGAGACTCCCAAAACAAGCGCTCTACTCGGAGCTCCGGCACAGCAAGAGAGCCCCAGATGGGCAGAGGAAACGCTTCAAGGACACCCTCAAATCCTCCTTGAAAAAGTGCAACATCCCCACTGACACCTGGGAATCCCTGGCCCAAGACCGCTCAAAGTGGAGGAGAAGCATCCGGGAAGGCGCCGAACACCTCGAGTCTCTTCGTCGGGAGCAAGCGGAAGCCAAGCGCAAACAGCGGAAGGAGCGCACGTCAACCCAAGCACCCCACCCACCCGCCCCTTCAACCACCGTCTGCCCCACCTGTGACAGAGACTGTAGGTCCCGCATTGGACTCATCAGTCACCTGAGAAATCATTTTTAATGTGGAAGCAAGTCATCCTCGGTTCCGAGGGACTGCCTAAGAGAAAAGATTGGATGGCTGCGATTCGGCTGCGACCGACAGGTGTCGCTGTTCTTCAACTTCAATTCCCCCAAAATATTGGCAAATATTTAATTAAAAATGTACAGTAAGAGTCTTACCCACTGAAATAAAACACATGCAGATTAGCTTTAGAATTGTTCTTGTTTAGTGGATATTGCACGAGTAAATTCTGGAATTTTAAAGATAATTTTAATTTAAAATGATGTACCTTTTCTGAATTGAAACAGAAATCAAATCATTTCAGAGGGAATTCGGAGTCTATAAACTTTTAAATTGATTTTTTAAAAAGTGAGCATTTTAACTTTTCACTTGAAAACAGAGAATGGCAGAAATATTCGTTGTGTGTGTGTTATTTACTGAGTGTTTATATTTTGCGAAATTTATCCCCCAATATTTTTAAAAAATAACTCTCAATGGAAAAAATATTTGGACAGTCTCAGTTAAAGAAACTATTTATGAAGCAACTCCTGAAATGTAGAACACCTGTGAGTATTTATTTGAAATATATTGTCTTGCTAATTTTGGTTCTTCTGGTCCAATTGATTTTTCGCGGAGCGGCGGAACTGCATTGAAGTGGTTTATAATTTTTGGAAAGTTTTCTGGGGGTTTTTTTTAAGAGGAAGTTTCCAAAAAAAAAGACAAAGATGTGTTTTCTCAGTGTAAGGGAGCTGGAATCAGAGACATAAGGAAACACAATTCAACTGGAGAAAACAAGGATTATTCTGCAGTATTCCAATGTTAAACCCACCGCTTGTTGAATTCAAGTTTCATCCGCTTCACTTGTACATCTTGTACATCTTTTCAACGACATAACCAGTTTTTTTTTCCACTTTAATGCCACTCTTTTAATTTTAAAAAAAAGAAATTATTCTATCTGTCCCGTTTATGCATTGAATGTTAATCTATTTCAAAAAAATGTAAACGTTTTTTCTAAAATTAATTTTGAAAATTATAAAAACGTCCTGATAATTGTTTTTAAAGAAAGGTTTTAATAAAACTCAGGTTCTATAAGTTTTTTTTAAAGCCTCAAATCCGTTAAAATATAAGTTTTAGGATAAATTAAAAATTCGAAGATAGCGAAAAATGTAATTTATTATATGCAAGACAGAAGCAGTATAAATATATAAGCAAATATTAAATTCATATTTTCATATTTATTGCACGCTCATTAGCTTAATCTGCAGCAGCTCACGTTATATCTCTCTACATATTATACTTTTTTATTTCCTATATCCTACACTCGTGTGCACAGGAATGTTCTGCGATTCGTGTGACTCTATTAGAATGTTCCATATCACGCATTTTTGATTTCAAAAACAGTCCGAGTGTCCTAATCTGGGAGCTGAAATCAAACAGTGCTGGAATACAGACTGCTTTCTGATATGGAAACTAATAATCGCTCAATACCTCGGCCATATCTCCCCTCTTAAAAAGAGATGCAGTGGCATTTTTTTAAAAAAAAAATTGTGCTCGCAAAATGCCACAGAAAATGGATCCGAACACTTGCCGCGGTTCCTGGAGCTTGTGGGTGCAATATTATACTCCACTGGGAAAGTTGCAAGTCCGACTCCTGCGCACCCTGATCAGTACTTCCCAATCCCAACAATATACAACTGTGGAATGGGACAGTGAAGTCTGCCTTCTATTGAAGTAATACTTAACCAAAAGGCCAAGGCCAGTATTGTACCTCACCGCAATCAGAACTTGTATATTTAAATATGGCATCGATAAGACTTTAAATTGGGTGTAATTTCGATGATAGGATTTCCACTTTCTTAAAGGGCTAGAGTGCGGCGCTGGATATTCTATTTCTGTTCCGTTTGTGTTTGCATTTCAACCGATGTTTTAAAATAAAAATCCGATTAAATAATTATTTTAAACACGAATCTTTCCTGAAGAATTTTCTGTTGTGACAGTGCGAAGCTAATGTCAATATTTAAACGCTAAAAGCTTTCTATGTTTAACTGGCGGTAAACAGCAACTGAATGCAGAATTACATATTCTGATCATCTTTAACATCTCTTGTTAAAACTGATCATGAATGTTGCACAGAGATACCGCGGCGGGATTGGAAATAGGTATAGCGAATGTAAAACTATATTTAATAGGGATTGTTATTCATCGTAGAACTCTGATATGCTTCTCCCCCCAAAAAGTTACAAAATCGTTATTAATAATATTTTTAAATATGCCAAAATTAAATATTAAATAATGAAAGTAAAATTAAACAGAACTTCAAATAAACACACAGTTTATTTCTAGTTGGTGAATTTATAAAATTAAAACTCCTGGTTTTACAAATAATATTGGATTTTATTCGATACTGGAAGTAAAATTAAATCATAAAATAGCCCAAAAAATTATTAGCTTAGAACAGCGGTGCGGCGGATTTATAGAGAGCTTCTGTACACTGTAATCTGTACAAGTTAACATTATTTTTCTGCTGGGTTTGCATCCGTCCAGTTCTAAATATATGACAGTGTTGGGTATTTTTTTTTGTACAATCTGCAATCTTGATGTAGGTATTTAGCATGTCTGTATTTTTTGGAAAGCAACATTTTAAATCAGTGGCATAATACAATTCCAAAGTGCGTGTGAGAGAGAGAAAGAGAGAAATAAATAGATGATCACAAACACTTCACACAATCCGCTTCTGCTTTTCAATCCGAGGACTTTGGCCACTTGCCCCCCACCCCCCTTACCCCAGCTCCCTTCAATTTACTCTCGAGATCGGAGCATCGGAAGGCGCAACACTGGGGCAGGTTCGAGGGACAGGCAGCGAAGAGTTGCACACAGTAAGGCGAGCTTGCACTATCAGCTGGAGATGCTGCTGTTATATATCCCGTTAAACAGATGTTTCCAAACCTCTGCGCCTTAGTGATTGATATGAATTAAATTATATAACATGTGATTATAGGAGCATTTAATTTTTAGATCTAGCAGTAAGAACGTGAGAGCTATCAAATGTAGGTAATTATATATAGATATAAACACACTACACTGCCTCCATCACCCACTATTATTATAGAGATAATGCACAACATCCTGACAGTATATGTTGTGCAATATGTATCTATAGTATATATGTATTTAATGTATAAAATGTGTCTGAAATATAGGCTATGGGCTGCGCTTTAAAGTGATTTATTGCATGAGAAGGGACAGTGTAAATGGTGTCTCTTTCGACAGGTGAAATCGCAAAGGTGTGTGTAACTAGTTAGGAGTGACGCGGCAATATACTATTCCTTTGCCTTGCTTTGTAGCATTTGCCTCGTTGGAGTAAAGTTACAACACTATCTAAAAGTCAAGTGCTGCCTAACTGGCACCCCCAGGGACTGACCAAGGGCTTGTACATCGCATGTAGGTATTTCCCACCCACCCCTCCCCCCGAGGACTCTCGGACCAATTGATTTGACCTCCTCCTTTACAACCATTTAACACCAGGGCTGTAAGCAAGAAACGGGGCAAGTTAGAAGAGAGGGGAGGGGTGGGGGGATTAACCGGGCCGGGCTGTACAGTTACAGCATGTAATGGGGTGTCCACTGGACATAGAATCAGAACATTGAAATGAACCACGCAGAACATGTCGGCAGCAGCTCGCAATAGCTTGCTTCGTTCGGCAATTTTAATAATTGCTCAAAAAAAATCAACAGAAAAATAATGCACATGTTTAAAATAAGAAACTCCAATTAATGTAAACCAGAAACTCTGGGCCATGGATTATGAACATCGACACAAAAGAATCGACTGCATGAGATTGTGTGCAACTTTGGAGGCACAACATTCGAATCACTCTTCCCATTTTTAAAATCAGACTATTTACTAAATAAAAATTGTCTAAAATAATCAGCTCTGCACGCTTTATGCCAATTGCAACTGACAATCTAGAAATATGGCGGTTTCTTGTCATAGATAGGAGGTTTAAAAAAAAGAAACTGAGCAAAATCAGTTCTGTGTGTGGGATAATATTTGCATTTTACTTCATAGGAAGACAGCGAAGAATGCTAAAAAGTTTTCGGCCAACTTATACAATCGGATTTTTTAAAATCTACATATAATATATGTTTAGGAATCTTTTCTCGTCCACGATTGGCGTTCCTTCAAGAAATCACAGGAGAAGCTTAAAATGACTAGAAGTGTATTTCAATGTCTGAACCGTCGATCTCTGTGAGGAGCGGTAACTAGACCCGGGAGTTTCCGACAAGCCGACACTCTGGAAAAAAAGTCATCTGTTTTATAGACTGGATAAACACGGCCTGTCTAAATATGTATAGTGTGCACGTGTCCAGTTAATATTACTGCATCACACAATTGCTTAAACTCTAAAACCCTCACATTCTCGTTATATCTGCGCCCGTAAAGAGGAAAGACAGGACAGAAAAGACAACAAAAAAAAAGGAGGGATAATCTCCACCTATCCTGCTCATTAAAACCCACCTCGTTCTTTCTTATAAAAAGGCAACCTCAAATGTGTCCTTTTGTGTCCTGTGTGTTTATATATAATTAACATATGAAAAGAATCTGTTCTGAATATATATATATATATATACACACACATATACATATAAAATTCGCCGATATTTTTCTTGCTGCCTCAGGGTTTGGTAAATTCTGGAATTTGGTGGTGGGGGGAGAAGAGAAAAGATACGGGAAAATCCAGTTTTACGTTTTAAATTAATTTCTGCTCATTTCCTTGCAACGCTGGCACTGTTGTGTTTACAACAAAAATTACAAATAGGTTTTCAACTGTCTTATTTTTTTTGCTGTGAAATTTCAGTTGGGGAAAAGGTGAATTTAGTGAGGTGACCTTATAGAAATATTCAGATATTTCAGGCGGTTCATAACCCATAAACATTTTCTTTCATTATATATTATCCATATTCTTTTGTCTCCTGCCCAAAGCGGTGTAGTTATTTTAAATATTATTAATGCCAGATCACAAATACCCGTTAAAAATCAAGTCTCAATTATTGTACAGAAAATCCGTTCCTTTTTTTTTAAAAGGATTTGTTTTTTTAAATTGTGGCTTTAATTTAAGCTTGTAGTACGAACCGTGGGCAAGGGAATGTGTCCGGTATCTTAATCTTATATTGAACTTGTCTTTCGGAGTGTAAAGATTCTACACTCCTCCCCTCCGAGAGAGACCTTCATCAGACAGACTCCATTTCAAGCTCACTTTGCTTTTCGCTATTTGAATGTTTTGCTGCACATCTATTTCTCCGTCTTTCCACCCCGTTTAAAAATAGACAGTGTCCCAAGACTGGTACCAGCTGCCCATTCTAGGAATCAAATGGAAAAAAGGACAGGATGCTTGTTTCTTATAAATGAAAAAAATAATAACTTTACTGAAAATCCACTCCTCTTTCAAAAATTCCATATTTAGATCACAATATTTAGCTCTCGGGAATAATGTCATGGAGCAAATACATATAAAATGCCAGCATATAATAACCCTGATTACAGTCCCTGCAATAGGAGAAGTTGATTGCGTTCCTCTGTCCCCAGATTAAGCAGCATTTACAATTTAATTGATATTCCATTTAATTTACACCGCTACTTGCCCCCAATCTCTAACAGTACCCCTCGAATATTCAAGTTACAGAAGTGCTCGCTGTGCATCACGCTGGCTGGAGACCCGCATTGTCGCATTAGCACTGTTTAAGTACTTTGTTCTGTGTTTTTACACAGGAGTTGATTTTTCCACACTCTAACACTGCACTGATAATAACTTTCCCCCAAATAAAATGAAGCATTTTCGAGAATCTTTATGCTGTTGAAATTGATTAAATAGGGGGCAAAAGGGGGAGTGGAGGAGAGAGGGTGCACCGAAACCGACGGGCCATTTTCACAACAAATATATTCTATTGAGAAAGCATGTGTGATATTTTAATTTAGCTGTGGGTACGTTCGGCACGTGTACTGAGGATTTAAGACTGGACTCACTTGTTAATGTCTCTCTTTACTAACTGAAGCATTCACTCGTCTATGCGGTGCAGATCATGTATATTTCTTAATTAAACATTCCTTCAATGTTACCGGGCAAGCATAATATCCCAAAAAATATTAACCTTCACCGAATGATGAAGCAGTAGAATGTGAATCCGTTTGAACCGCTAGGCGCACTGACGCAAACGCGTAATCTTAAACGTAGCGAATTTTTGGGGAGATTTTTTTCCCCCCTCCATTCCTGCAATGATAATTTACATCAGAACCTCTTGCAAGAGAGAAAAAAAATCAACTGCATTCCCTGCACCCAGAGCGGCGCAATGCTTGTGGAAATGCAAGCTTATTTTTGGGGGAATATGATGGAAGTCCAGTCTAAGGTGCCTAGAAAATAAGGGAGACGTGTCTGCTTAACCTCACGTAGGGCAGCGTGACCCACAGCTCGGCTGCCAATACTCGCTCTCCATCCTGTTTGGAGCAAGAACATCTCAGTCTGATCTCAGCGGCGTTTCAGCACGCAGTTTCTGGAGGTTGCTTGCTGGAATGTATGAACCCCAGTCGCAATCCTGTGCCTTAAGTCCCTGATGATTCTCTTTAAAACAGGAGAGAGAGAGAAAGAGGAGAGAGAGAGAGAGAAAGACAAATAAAATATATATGTGTGTCTTGAAGCTCGCTAGGGGAGAAAAAAAACAAAATCGGCAGCATCCTTTGATGGTGAAGTGAGTTAGCTGGTACCAGAGTCCATCTGTGACCTGGAGGGCTTTTTCTTGCTGTGTCTGTGTGTGCGCGTTTTTAAGAACCAACTTGGGGCACATTTGTGTTTCCTAGGTTATTGGAGGCGAGGTGTCAGGTGAATCAAGAATAGCAAAGGTGCCTGGACGGTGGCCGATAGAGAGAGAGAGAGAGAGTGTGAATGAGAGAGGAATGGGGAAAGAGAGAGAGAAGGAGAGAGGAGAGGGAGTCTCCAAATCTCCAAGATTTGCCATCCAGTCATTGCTTCATTAACTGCACTGCCAAAAGTTGGGATTAATATACAAAAAGCAGATTAGCCAGAAATGAGTGAAGCTCTCAACATTAACCCCCCTTATTCCATCCTTCCCAGCTCAGGTCTCGGAGGAGAGGGGGGGGGGGGGGGAACATCTACCGCGTCTTTCCTTCCTGATCCCCTTCCTCTGCTGTCTTGGGAGGACATGTTGGCCCATATTTTATTTCTGGCGAAATGAGTGGGGAGTACAAGGCGTGATGGAGGAAAAAAAAAACCCAGATCACGCAGAGATTGAACAAAAGGCATCAATTCGGCTGGACAATGAATTGCGAGCTCGCTGCTTGGGTTGCTGAACACGTCCACATCAAGCTCGGGCAGTTTGGATTCCAGCGCGGACTCCCAGACACCCGGCACAAGTTGTGTGAGAAAATTAGTAGGAATCAGAAGAAGGGGGGGGGGGGGGGTGCTGGGGGGCGGGTGGAGGGAAGTTGAGGGAAAGAGTTGTGTCCCTTGTCTATTTATTTTTTTGCCCCCCCCCCCCCCAATTTCAGTGTCAGTCGAGCAGATGTAATGTCTTGGGAAGCGAAAAGAACTTAAAACAAGAGCAGCGATCCACCGAGAGCCGCAGCAACTCAAGCAAGGATTTCCAATTTTTATTTCATGCAAACTTAACGCAATTTCTGACTGTGCGAGGAACGAGAACTAATGAGTGCAATTCCATTCGTCAAAAAAAAATGTAAGTAACACAAGTGTTTCCTTAAGTGTTTCTTTTAAAATGAAAATCAGGAGGGATAGAGAAAACGGCGTGATTTACAACCACTGCTAATAATCTCTGAAAGTTCATTTCAAATATATGTAATGAGTGTTAAAGTGATGAGAGAGAAAAGCATTTTTTTATTTTAAAAAGTTTATTAAATTGCTAGTTAATTGCCTACCCCTCTGCCTTTAAACCTGATAGTTCCAACAGACAAACTCGACCCCTCCTAAATAGATAGAGGTATTAAACATAATATATATATATATATATATATATATATATTTCAGCACAGAATTCCTATTCAAGCGCTACGGAAATTCGCAATGGCCCAAACGCTTGTGTCGCTGACAAACCCAGTTGTCTTAATAATTACCAGTTCATGGGAAAATCTCACTGAGGGCCTTGCTCCGGGCTAGCGTGACACCAGAACCCGTTGTCTGGCCAGATTCTATTCTGACAGACACATTATTATGATAATGTCTTTCTCTGTGCTGTTGAACTTGATTTTGACTTCCTCTATTGCCTTCGATTTTTTGCGGTCACTTGCTTGTTAAGAAGGGGAAAAAAAACAGACAAAAAAATTCCCCCTCACTCTCCTGGGAGTAGCGTGTGAAATTAAAATATTCTGAATCAGTCCTGTCTTTTTATAATCAAGTGTGTGTGTGTGTGTGTGAGGGGGGGTGGGGGTGGGGGGGGGGGGAGAAGGGGAGAAATTGGGTTGGACAAGATTTGAAAAGGCACATCAAGTCTGGCAGCGCTGTTTTACAGACATACATTCAGATAATCGAGTAAAGAGAACGTCCCATTTCCAACTGTCAATGAAGTCTGTGTGCTATCCAGCGAAATTTGGAGTGTGTGTGTGAGGGACTCTTGTGTCAGGTCTGTTAAAGTTACACTGCATTTGGCCAGTGCTTCATTGACTGAACTCGATCACCACCGTCACATTCTGACTTGCAAGGTCTCTCTCCCAACCCAAAACATTATTCTATCCAAGCTTTCTTTTGGAATGGGATTCTCTGTTACATTCTGCACCAGAAGGTAAGGAACATGCAATGACTTTGTGAGACAGGGGATTCTAGTTGCACAGAATTGACTGTATTAATGCAACCATACATAGAAAATGAAACAAGAAGGTACGCAGGTCCCAAAAGCTGTATGTTAACCGTTGCACGTTAGTGTTGTGTTAACCGGACACATTGCGGGCGGTCAGTCCTGTGACAGTTGTGGCCGGTGTGAAGCTTCTTAACCCGGCTTGTTAGTAACTCCTGCTCTCGCTTATTGAGCAAGGCTGTTCACAGTGGGGCAATGCCATTGTGTCTATGTGTCATTTATCTTTATTTATATATATGTGTGTGTGTATATACTATATATACTGTACACCACAAATATATACACATTTAGTATATATACAGTATGTGTGTGTGTATATACTATATATATATATGCTGTACACCAAAATATATACACAGTTAGTATATATATAGTATGTGTGTGTAATATGTATGTGTATGTATATATGTACAATATGTGTGTATATATACTGTACACCAAAAATATATACACAACATATATTTAGTATGTGTGTGTAATATATATATATATATACAAACACACGTGGACCTGTATAAAGCTCGTTGATAATATCGCAGGACAGAAAGCTGCTCTGGGAACGCCAGGATTCCCGGGTGCAGCGCTCACTGTCTTGGGGTGACCATGTCCCAATCTGTGGGCCTAAAGGCACAAGGGAGTTTGCTGGTAAAATTCATCATATTCTCAAACGGTGTAAAACTTGGCGTTGTTGGTAATTGCAAGCTGGCCGACTCTCCCGAGATGACCTCAATATTATTATTAATTATGATATTGCCTCCCAGATCTGCCCATTGCCCTGCATCAGTTTTTTTTCCCCCATTGCACCTGGGTGCATTTTAGTAAAGCAGAAACTGTAAAACACGTTTTCTTTTGCCGACGATTGAAGAGATTCGGCCGGATTTGATTCTAGATTTAATCGCAGATTATAATAATAGCTGTTATTGAAGGAGTATAAAGTTTAGCTCGGCACAAATGGGCTAGCATCCTTTTAAGAGCATACACTTTATATATTTTAATTCTATATTGTGACAGAGACCCGTCTCATTCTATAAAGCAAAAATAAAAGCCTTTGTGTGTGTGTGTGTGTGTGTAGACTTCAATATGTTCCTATTGCTACACTGGTACCATCAGGCAGAGAATGAATCGCCTCTTTCCCTTTCATACCACGACTGTAACCCCTTACAAACCTGAACATACCAGTCACATGCAACACTCGTGTGTTGAATGTGACCGGGCATGTCACTAAAGAATTGCAAATACCTTGCATGCAGTCCCTGTGATGACTATTTTTTTATTTTGCCTGTCTGTGAATTGCTCCAGTTGATCCTACTGCACATATATATATAAGAATCTCCCCGTTTTCTACCTGCCTTTGCACTCTGTGCACACGCCATAGGATTGACTTAAGGTGTCCTCATAAAATCCAATTTGCTCCCAAACTGAGGAGGGGGGGGGGGGGAATTTAACGATATTTAAAAATACTATTTAATGTACTTGGGACATCTGGTTGTAGACAGGGCATCTGGGCAAAGGTACAATAGTTGAGTCTGCTTGCTTCGCCGAGGTATCCCTCCCTGCTCACTGCCACTTTCCTGGCGTGATGCACGGATCCCGAAACAGTAATCGCTGATTCAAATAACTAATGTGCGGAAATCCGTGCTCTAAAATCCCCGGTGCAGAACGTGGGAGTTCAGAGTGAAAGTAGACACAGGAGGAACTGACGAGAGGCACCTGTCACATTCTTGGTGCTTTATATCTCAGCACAGGCCCAGCGAAATTATAACAACATATATAAATACAGATGCTGGAATTTAAAATGGAAATGAGCAGATAGCAAATCTCAGTTTTGGGTTATTAAACTATTGTATTTTTGGTGGATATTTGTCTGTTACTATAAGGAATGTGATTAATCAAACTGACAGTGGAATGTTCCACACTTTCACTCCGGATTGTCCAATTGGTCTCTTAAAGTGACATTAATATTCGGATAACCCTTTGTGTGTCGCTCTGTCAATAATTTAACCTTATCAATGGGTGTACCTTGAATCGCGGTGTGTCCTTAGAAAACGCAAAACGTTCCCTCCCTTCCCATTGGCGAGTTGCTTCTACTTACAAATTAAACTTGACTGTAAATCCACCCCCCCCCTCACCCCCCACACACAGATTGTGCCCAAAATGAGACCTCAGGTGCCAAGATAAAAGATAAAGAAAAGTAATTAACTTTAAAAAATATATATACAATGTATGTGTGTGCAAAGTCTCATATCTAAATATAGTTCCACCGATGTGAATACCAGACACCTAACTTGAATCATCATCTCAACATCCCCCCCCCCCCCCCACACCACCTAGTTTAAATAGATTGTAATGAGAATGGAAGTGATGGCGTTTGCTTGAATAGAAATGGGTCTCTGTACATTTTGCATCAACACACACACACACAGGGATAAACCAGTCTCCCATGTTCCTTCGACAAAGCGTAGCAACTCACTGTCATTCTTAAAAGAGGGAGCCACTCTTTGTACAATATATTTTTGTATCCTTCCATTAGTGGCATTTATAAGTTTTTGCACTCACCTGCATCAGTACCCTGGACTAGGTTTTAGAGAGTGGAATTTTTAATGACGATTTTTAAAAATTGTTTTTGTTTCCCTCTCCCAAAATAAATCATGCATTTTTCTCACCTGGACAACTCTAAGAATTCCTAGCAAACCACTTGTGCTGTTATAGACTGTACAAGGGGAATTCTTCATAACTCTATGCAATGATAGTTAACCAGCCTGGTATGTGTGTGTGTGATATTTACGCCTTCTAGTTGTATTATAAACTATGGGCGTGCCGTAGAGAAAGGTGCTTTTAGTTCACATTATTTATACATTAAATATATATTTTATAGCATACACATTTTCTATGTGTGTGTGTGTGTTTATACTAGACATATAGTGAGAGAGGTAAAGACGATTGTTCTTTGTGCAGGTTCTGGATATCTGTTAGGGACAAAATATAATAACTGGCGGTGCGTATAGGAGGATTTTTTAATTTAACCTTCTACATTATAAATGTTGACTATAAACTATACGTTATATATGTGTGTTTCTATATAAACACTGTGCGTTTTATATGTTTATAATCCACCTGTGCACAAATAGAGATTTAGCTGTCGATGGAGTTATTAATCCGGGTGTAATCGGGTGGATTATCAGTGTGAGTTCTGTACAACCAGTGTGCGATATCATTACTGTCCCGCCCTGGGTGCCGAGGATTTGGACATAAGGGGATTTCGAGCTTCTAACGGCTTGAGTTCCTTAAAGATCTCAGCTGGTCCGTTTCCAGGCTTGTATTTAAAAATTCACTGGAAAAAAAACCTCTTTCGATTCTAACATCTTCGAAGGTTGAATAAAGCCATTTAATGTCAAGAAATACATGACATATTTCCAATTCTTTCGCTTTGCAGTATGTGCACCAACAGTGCAGGTAGCAGGGTCGATTATATCTGACTTGCAAGCCACAAAGTCCATTAAATAAAAAGTTTTTTGGGTCTATATAACGCCAATATATCCTCTCTTCACCTCACCTCTTGTGCTATACGGACCAGCTGTTTTAAAACGACCGATTCAAAGAAGAAAATGTTTTCAAAAATCCAATGGCCACTCGTGACAATGCATCAAAATTATTTCAAATGGATTATATTATTAGAAGAATCTATTTTAATTCTGGTGCTGACAAAGAATTGAATCTTCAGGCCGGTTAGAGACACTGTGCCTTTAATTAGTGTTACTCCTCCGATCAGATCCAGTTTTACAAGTTGCACGGTGTCACGGTCCTTGGAGAGATCCCGGGGCTGCGATTCCTTGGAGTAGGAAGCGGCGATGCCCTTCTGACGCCCATGAAATACATGTAGGATCAAGGTGGCATCCGATTAAGGGGAGGTTGCCGTTGGGTTAATTTCCACAAATTTGACTGCCACTCACTCTAGCTAACAAATTGCGGATCAAGGCAGGGAATTTAGTAACAAGGAGAAATAACTCAATGGAGTGGGGTGGAGAGAAAAAAAAAGTTTGATTGAGATTTTTGTAAAATGCGATGTAAAAACATCTAAAACAATCCAGGTGTCAATAATGATCTAAATTTAGTCTTCATCCAGGTTTGCTTTTTGGTTTTAAAAAAAAGAACTGGTATATAGAGCGTCTTATCCTATCTTCAGGACGCCCCAAAGCGATTTGGAATCAATGGATAACTTTCCAAGTACAGACACGGTTGTTACGGAGCCAGACGCAGCGGTCAATCTGTGCACAGCAAGATCCCAGAAACAGTAAATGAATGAATGCACAGATAATCGGGTTTTTGTTGTTGTTATAATGTTAACGTCCTGAGACAATGCGGGTGTCCGATTGAAATAAGGGTTCGCAGGCGGTTGGGCTGTACGTCACTGGCCCTGTGAGCATCACCCAGTACTCCAACATCCCGCCATAGAAAATTTTCATTTTTAAATTGAGCAACCGAGGAGGAGAACTCAGGCCCCTAATTGCGAGGCATTAAAACCAAGGCTGCAAAGAGTAGGAGAGAAGATGAGATAGATCAAGTACAAGTTTTCAAGGCAAATGAGATAGTCGCCAATAAACCCAATCGGGAATTCGGGAGAAACTTCTTTCCCCAGAGAGCGGTGAGAATGTGGAACTCGCTCCCACAGGGAGTGGTTGAGGCGAATAGCACAGATGCATTTAAGGGGAAGCTGGATAAGCCCGTGAGGGAGAAAGGAATAGAAGGATATGTTGATGGGGTGAGATGAAGAGGGGCGGGAGGAGGCTCGTGTGGAGCAGAAACACCAGCACGGTGCAGTCGGGCCGAATGGCTTGTATCTGTGCTGTAAATTCTATGTAATTCTAGTTCTTTTTTTTAATTGTAGACTGTAGGAGGAGGAGGAGACTGAGGGAGGTGAGGGTTTCCACACCTTTGAGGTTCTGGGAAAGAATGAGTTGAAGTAGGAAAGCTGTCATGCCTTGATTTGAATTCAGTGAGATTGCAAGAAGGAGAAAGAGCATGAGAAAGGAGATATTTAGATAAAGGTAGGGAGGCTTGAGAGGGTGCAAGCAAGATGGGCAAGCCTAGATTAAGATGATAGAAGATGCAGTCACTGAGATACAGATGTACACATGTACATATAGAAACATACATTATATTTAGTTTATACATAATACAACCTTTATAAAGTTGATATGAATTAATTGCAGTCTCATTTGATATAAATAAAAATATCAAATAGGTGACTGAAATCAATGAAGCCTGCACTATTCTACTGTGTAACTACTATAGTCCATGACTGCAGTTATACTACACAGCTGGTCCAGGACTGGTAGCTCATACACAGAACTCCACTCACCTGGAGGCATCCACTTTTGCATAATATATAAAGATTGTTCACAAAGTGCAGAGGAGATACAACTGCCTGAGAACCTTTTAAACGCTGGCTTCACACTGGACTGGAGTCATACTGCACTTGGGGAGAGATAAGTATCTGAAGGAAAAAAACATTGCAGGGCTGCGGGGAAAGGGTGGGGGAGTGGGACTAGCTGAGAGTCGTCTCGGGATCGACGGGCCAAATGGCCTTCTTCCGTGCTGTAACCATTCTATGATTCTATGATTCTAGTTCATGGCGTCCAAGGGCTTCCTGACACTCCAGTTATACTGGCACGTTCATATTGATGCACACCTCTTTGCATCAGTACAGAAGTGGCGCAATCTGAAAAGGCAACTAAGTTAATTTAATAGGTTTAAACAAATTTCCTGCTGATGTTGGCAGCTCATCTGCTACTGAAACAAAAGTTATACATTTCAAAATTATAGTTTGCTCCAAATCTGACATTAAAAAGTTGACTAAGCAAAAAAAAACTTTTAATAAGGATCTTTCAAAGAACCTTGATCTCCTCAAGAACAGTGGAAACCCTACATGGAATTTAGTTGTCACTTCTTTTGAAAAATAAATCCTTTAGTTAGTCTAATTAAAAAGTCAGTATACACTGTAATACTCTAAAGTGTACAGTGGTGGTCTATCATGGAAAGGTAACCGGCCTGTCGCAGCCTTTTTGAGGCGTGTTACTGTGAGATGTGCGTCCCATAATGCAAGGGACAGTGTACATTAGGTGCAGCATAATTTGTGCAAAAGTTTTAAAATAGGATTTTCTTAAAGAAAAAAAAGAAAGACTTGCATTTCTATAGCGCCTTTCACGACCTCAGGGCATCCCAATAGAGCTTTACAGCCACTGAAGTACTTTTGAAGTGTGGTGACTGTTGTAATATGGGAAACGCAGCAGCCAATTTGCGCACAGCAAGCTCCCACAAACAGCAATGTGATAATGACCAGATCATCTGTTTTAGTGATGTAGGGTGAGGTCTAAATATTGGCCCCAGTACACCGGGGAGAACTACCCTGCTCTTCTTTGACTAAACAGGGCCTCGGTTTAACTTCTCATCTGAAAGACGGCATCTCCGACAGTGCAGCAGTCCCTCAGTACTGCACTGGAGTGTCAGCCTGGATTTTTGTGCTCATGTCTCTGGAGAGGGGCTTGAAACCACCACCCTCTGACACAGAGGCGAGATAAATTAATTTCTCAGAATTTCTAAGAACATTGAGAAATATAGCTGAAGTCTAAAGGGCCATTGTACAGGACAGCACCCAATAGGTGATAATACAACAATAACTTGCATTTATATAGCACCTTTAGTGTAGTAAAACATCCCAAGGCGCTTCACAGGAGCGATTATCAAACAAAATTTGACACCGAGCCACATACGGAGATATTAGGGCAGGTGACCAAAAGCTTGGTTAAAGAGGTAGGTTTAAGGAGCATCTTAAAGGCGGATAGAGAGGCGGAGAGGTTTAGGGAGGGAATTCCAGAGCTTAGGGCCTTGGCAGCTGAAGGCACGGCTGCCAATGGTGGAGGGATGAAAATCGGGGATGCTCAAGAGGCCAGAATCGGAGGAGCACAGAGATCTCGGAGGGTTGTTAGGCTGAAGCCAAAGTAGGAGTGAATACTAATTTGGACCAAGAACTATATATTTGTGTTGGAGATATTGTCCAAGGTGTAATGCCTGTGGACATTTTTCTCACAGAGCTCTCGCCTTCATGAAATCATCGCATCTTGGTATAAATAAATCTGTGATTGAATAACCATTTACAGATGGTCTGCAATCACACTAACACACCTCGTGCAGTGAGCAGTAATGGTCCTTGGTTCCTTTGGGAGAGTGTAAGGCTGCAGTTATACTGCTATCTTTACGATGATGTCAAGCAGCTCCCACTCACAGCCATACAGTATAACTCCGGGGTCAGACTAGCATTTGCAACAGAATTGAAATTCCTGGAAACCATGGGGTTTCAAACTCTAATTTCGATTTCAGGTGGCAGTATAACTTCAGTTGCTGGGAGTTGAGTTGCAAAAAGGAAGATTTGTTGAATGTTCTGAGCCCTGACCGACAGCATGTCCCCAGGACTGGTAGGGCCTTCAACCTGCAAGGTACACATGGTCATTCCTCCTAAAACATCAAGAGTGTGTGCACACCCTAGGGTCCAGATCTAGACTCGAACTCTCACACAATAGACAGCAGAGTGTCAGTAAAACTTAGATCAGTACTATCACTGTGCACTCATAGATGACTGACTCCCACATCACCCCAAGCATCAGGTAACAGGCTTGGGTAGGAGGGTTGCTGTTTTAATTTACTTACATAAGACGTAGGAGCAGGAGTAGGTCATTTGGCACCTCGAGCCTGCTCCACCATTCAATAAGATCATGGCTGATCTGATCTTGGCCTCAACTCCACTTCCCTGCCCGCTCCCCATAACCCTTGACTCCCTTACCTTTCAAAAATCTGTCTATCTCCACCTTAAATATATTCAATGACCCAGCCTCCACAGCTCTCTGGGGAAGAGAATTCCAAAGATTCACCACCCTCTGAGAGAAGAAACTCTTCCTCATTTCCAATTTAAATGGGTGCCCCCTTATTCTGAAATTATGCCCCCTAGTTCTAGATTCCCCCACGAGGGGAAACTTCCTCTCTGCATCTACCCTGTCAAGCCCCCTCAGAATCTTTTATGTTTCAATAAGATCCCCTCTCATTCTTCTAAACTCCAATGAGTATAGGCCCAACCTGCTCAACCTTTCTTCATAAGACAACCCCTTCATCTCTGGAATCAACCTCGTGAACCTTCTTTGAACTGCCTCCAATGCAAGTATATCCTTCCTTAAATAAGGAGACCAAAACTGTATGCAGTACTCCAGGTGTGGTCTCACCAATGCCCTGTATAGTTGTAACAGGACTTCCCTACTTTTATACACCATTCCCTTTGCTAATTACTTGCTGTACCTGCATGCCAACTTTTTGTGATTCATGTACAAGGACCCCCAGATCCCTCTGTACCTCAGCATTCTGTAATGTCTCCCCATTTAAATAATAATTTGCTTTTTTATTTTTCCTACCAAAGTGGATAACCTCGCATTTTCCCACATTAAACTCCATCTGCCAGATTTTTGCCCACTCACTTAGCCTGTCTATATCTCTTTGGAGATTCTTTGCGTCCGCATCACAATTTGCTTTCCCACCTATCTTTGTATCATCAGCAAATTTTGCTACATTACATTCGGTCCCTTCATCCAAGTCATTAATATAGATTGTAAATAGTTGAGGCCCCAGCACTGATCCCTGCTGCACCCCACTAGTTACAGTTTGCCAACCTGAAAATAACCCATTTATCCCGACTCACTGTTTTCTGTTAGTTAGCCAATCCTCTATCCATGCTAATATATTACCCCCAATCCCGTGAGCTCTTATCTTGTGCAGTAACCTTTTATGTGGCACCTTATCGAATGCCTTCTGGAAATCCAAATACACAACATCTACTGGTTACCCTTTATCCACCCTGCTCGTTACATCCTCAAAGAACTCCAGCAAATTTGTCAAACATGTGTTGTGCCTGTCGGAGTTGCCGTCTTTCGGATGAGAGGTTAAACCGAGGCCCGTCTGCCCTCCCAGGTGAGCGTGAAAGATCCCATGGGCACTATTTCGAAGAAGAGCAGGGGAGTTCTCCCGGTGTCCTGGGGCCAATATTTATCCCTCAACCAACATTGCTAAAACAGATAATCTGGTCATTATCACATTGCTGTTTGTGGGACCTTGCTGTGCGCAAATTAACTGCTGCGTTTCCCACATTACAACAGTGACTACACTTCAAAAGTGCGTAATTGGTTGTAAAGCGCTTTGGGTGCTCCTGTTGTCGTGAAAGGCGCTATATAAATGCAAGTCTTTCTTTCTTCCGTCTTTTCTTATCTTTCAGACACAGGTTTTGGATTCTTGTGGCCCAGTGCTAAATACTCGCTCATTTGGAGTTAGCTTTTATAAATTATGAAACCATCCAATCAAACCAATTCCCTGAATCTCATCCATGAAGCAGATTGTGGCAAAAAGAAAACACACACACACGATCATCTTAAAAGGAACATTTTGGGTTGGCAATACTCCCAGCAAGCTCGCACGATTGTAGGGCAAGGGGGGTTACAGGTCCACACTAGTGAAAGGCAGATCCAAGACTGATGTCCGGAAAAGGTTTCTTGACAGAAACTTGGATCAACGCTTGGAACAGCCTTCCAGATAGAAAAATAGAAGGGAAATCCCTCAGTCTTGAAACTGGATGCTGTGATGGGGCAGGGGTCGAGGTTCTTCCTGGCTGGGCGATTCCTCTTGTGATCTTTCCATGTCCTCCTCGAGGTCTGAATCCTCCGCTGAAACAATCCATTGATCCGAAGCCAATCCAGACACGAGAAACCGAGCGAGTCCCTTTCTTGTCCTGGCTATCACCCCATTGACCAAAATACAGCTTAAATGGCTCATTTGCCACCTGCGGGATCTTGCTGTGCAAAAAAAAAATCGACTGCCGCGTTTGCCAAGGTGACAGCAGTGAGAGCAAGTCAGAGGCTAGGTATTCTGTGACGAGTGTCTCACCTCCTGACTCCCCAAAGTCTTTCCACCATCTAGAAGGCACAAGTCAGGAGTGTGATGGAATACTCTCCACTTGCCTGGATGAGTGCAGCTCCAACAACACTCAAGAAGCTCGACACCATCCAGGACAAAGCAGCCCACTTGATTGGCACCCCATCCACCACCTTAAACATTCACTCCCTCCACCACCGGCGTATTGTGGCTGCAGTGTGTACCATCTACAAGATGCACTGCAGCAACTCGCCAAGGCTTCTTCGGCAGCACCTCCCAAACCCGCGACCTCTTCCACCTAGAAGGACAAGGGCAGCAGGCGCATGGGAACACCACCACCTCCAAGTTCCCCTCCAAGTCACATGCCATCCTGACTTGGGAATATATCGCCATTCCTTCATCGTCGCTGGGTCAAAATCCTGGAACTCCCTCCCTAACAGCACTGTGGGAGTACCTTCACCACACGGACTGCAGCAGTTCAAGAAGGCGGCTCACCACCACCTTCTCAAGGGCAACTAGGAATGAGCAATAAATGCCGGCCTTGCCAGCGACACCCACATACCATAAACGAATTTAAAAAACTTCAAACAGTAAATCATTGGCTGCGAAGGTCGTTGGGGCGTCCTGAGGGTGTGATTCGGGGCTGTTATGTAAATGCAATGGTTTGTTTATATGGATGCAATCGGCAAACGACAAGTTTCGGTTACAGAAATCAAGCGAGGGGCACAAACTGAGCTTATCTTACTCTGTTTCAGATTCTCAAGACCGGGAGGATCCTGGAGGAGGGATACACCGCCTGTATGCTAATCTTGAAAGGCAGCTTTTTAAAGTACGTATCATTAATATTTATTTTGGACCAATTCGGTAAATGACTTTATCGGCTTTGAAGCAGTAATGGGGTATTTAAAGAGGGAGACCCACCTCGCACACTTTAAACCCCCTTCAAGATCGCAGCCTTTCAACACTGGGTTAGCCCTGTTGGTCTGAGCGCTCCCTCAAACTGTTCCATTCCCCTCCGCTTCGCACAGGGATAGTGCAAGAATAACCGACCGCTGAATAAAAGAAAGACTTGCATTTATATAGCACCTTTTACGACCACCGGATGTCTCAAAGCGCTTTACAGCCAATGAAGTACATTTTGAAGTGGAGTCACTGTTGGAATGTAGGAAAACACGGCAGCCAATTTGTGCACAGCAAGCTCCCACAAACAGCAATGTGATAATGACCAGATAATCTGTTTTTTGTTACGTTGGTTGAGGGATAAATATTGGCCCCTGGACACAGGGGGAGAACTCCCCTGCTCTTCTTCAAAATAGTGCCATGGGATCTCTTACATCTACCTGAGAGGGCAGACGGGGCCTCGGTTTAATGTCTCATCCGAAAGACGGCACCTCCGACAGAGCAGCACTCCCTCAGCACTGCACTGGGAGTGTCAGCTAGCTTTATGTGCTCAAGTGGATCCATGCCGGCTCTCCTGGTCGATAAGCTCCTTTTTACTACCTGCAAGGGCGGTGGAAGCAGACTCAATAAGAGCTTTCAAAATGGAATTGGATAAATACTTGAAGGGGAAAAATTTGCAGGGCTATGGGGAAAGAGCAGGGGGAGTGGGACTAATTGGATCGCTCTACCGAAGAGCCGGCACAGGCACGATGGGCCGAATGGCCTCCTTCTGTGCTGTATCATTCTATGATTCTATATAATTGGGGGCAAATGGGCCGTGTTTTAAAAAGACCTATTGGAAGGATTGAGCTTACCGACTGATTAGAGAAAGGGAATCTTCATAGAGAGATGAGATGATATTACTACAATTAAAATCTCTAATAATTTGCTTAATTGAGAATATTTCTAGATAACAAGGGCATTGTCTGCAACCACGTTTTCGCATCTTGTGACACACCTGAGTTTACAGCTGATTTTTTTTTTACCGTCCTCAATGGGGTCCTAAAGCCCGCCCTCGTTTCCAAAATGTGCCTCCGGCTTCCAAGTGGGTGGATTGACACCAAGGATAATCAAGCGGAAGATAGGGCCGAGATCCGGCTGGAGGTTCGGCGTTGCCGCCAGACGGAACAGATGCCAAACTGGCAGCGAGACCCCGGCAGCTGGACTTTAGTGAAATGCAGAACATGACATCTGCACAATGAAGTGGAGACCACCCCCGCCCCCTTCCCCTCTCTCTCTCTCTCCACCATCCCTCCTCCAATTCCAATAGGTGCATGGGTACAAAAACCAGTGCATATCTGCAGATTAAACACCGGGGTGCATCACTGGCAGTGAAAGTGGCCGTGATATCTGAAAGCGGCGATTGGAGGGCAGCAGCGGGAATGGAAAGCCCGACGGGGGCCTAATGGGGCTTTCATTGCGTTTTTGCTGTCGGATTGCAGGCTGAATTGTGGAAGAGGGATAGTTTGCAACCCAGGTTGGTTTGCTAATTTAAGGCAGCGGTAGCTGCTCCTGCCATTGGATTGGGGACTGGTTTGCGGGGTTGGGACTGGGGCAGTGCCCTTGTTGGCAGGTGTCTGCTGATTTACAATTCAATTTAAGGTGTGTTTGATTCTACACTGTAGGGTTATGTGACCCGCGCCTGTATAAAGCGGAGCGAAAGAACTTGCATCAGTCTGTAGTTATATTCCCAAACAATAGGTAGATTCTAGTAGAAACAGATAGGCCCTCCATGATGCATGCGTGACTCAATACACTCATACAATATACATACACATGTAGGGTGTACATGTACATGTGTGATGCACATAAAATGCACAAATGTTATGTGTACACATGTTACATAGTAACTTGTATGTACTGTACGCACAACACACATGCATATATATTCATATGAGTGCAGCTCCAACAACACTCAAGAAGCTCGACACCATCCAGGACAAAGCAGCCCGCTTGATTGACACCCCATCCACCACCTTAAACATTCACTCCCTCCACCACCGGCGCACCGTGGCTGCAGTGTGTACCATCTACAAGATGCACTGCAGCAACTCGCCAAGGCTTCTTCGGCAGCACCTCCCAAACCCGCGACCTCTTCCACCTAGAAGGACAAGGGCAGCAGGCGCATGGGAACACCACCACCTCCAAGTTCCCCTCCAAGTCACACACCATCCTGGCTTGGAAATATATCGCCGATCCTTCATCGTCGCTAGGTCAAAATCCTGGAACTCCCTCCCTAACAGCACTGTGGGAGCACCTTCACCACACGGACTGCAGCGGTTCAAGAAGGCGGCTCACCACCACCTTCTCAAGGACAATTAGGGATGGGCAATAAATGCTGGGCGTGTCAGCCAGTGGCTCAGTTGGTAGCACTCTCACCTTTGAGTCAGAAGGTTCAAGTCCCACTCCAGAGACTTGAGCACAAAAATCTAGGCTGACATTCCAGTGCAGTACTGAGGCAGCGCTGCACTGTCGGAGGTGCCGTCTTTCAGATGAGACGTTAAACCGAGGCCCCGTTTACCCTCTCAGGTGGATGTAAAAGATCCCACGGCACTATTTCGAAGAAGAGCAGGGGAGTTCTCCCCAGTGTCCTGCGGCCAATATTTATCCCTCAATCAACATCACAGAAACAGATTATCTGGTCATTATCACATTGCTGTTTGTGGGAGCTTGCTGTGTGCAAATTGGCTGCTACATTTCCTACATTACAACAGTTACTATGCTTCATAAAGTAATTCATTGGCTGTAAGGTGCTTTGGGACGTCCGGTGGTCGTGAAAGGCGCTATAGAAATGCAAGTCTTTATTTCTTTCTGGTGTTGCCAGCGTTGCCCACATCCCATGAACAAATAAAAAAATACAAATACATCTGCTACACCAACACGCGCTATATACACAGGTGCGCGCGTATGCAGCCATACTGTAAATACCATTATGAATCAGTTTATACATTCTTATATCGAAACATACGAATGTACATTCATCCATATACATCATATACACAATGATTACCTTCAGGCGCATTGTTTGTGTGAATGCATGTGTCCAGATGTGCAGAATGGATGAACTGATTCATGTGTCCATGTATTGTACATACAGGATGGCTGTGTGCGCATGCACCTATGTGTACAGCATGTATTTGTTAAAAAAAAAGCAGATGCATACCTGTATGGATGTACCATTACACACGCGAAATGGCAGGTATGTTCACACACACAAGTACCTGGATAGGTAACCTTTGAGCGACACGGGTCTTTTTTTGCATTGGTATAATGATACACTTTGGAAATAATTACTTTTTTTTTAGTTAAAAAAATTAGATACGCAGGCGAATAAGAACATAAGAATTAGGAGCAGGAGTCGGCCACACGGCCCCTCGAGCCTGCTCCGCCACACGGCCCCTCGAGCCTGCTCCGCCAGTCAATAAGATCATGGCTGAGCTTCGACCTCAACTCCACTTGCCCGCCCGATCCCTATATCCCTGTCTAAAGTCCACGGGACAGGTCAACGCCAAGTTGAGAAAAGCAAAGCTAGATAAATCAAAAAGTGGTGGTTATGCGAGGCCAAGTTTTGATTTTTTTTCTTTTAGGAACCTGTAGGTTGTAAGATGAAATGATGCAGCAGTACGCGCTCTATACACAGGTGATCGCATGTCCAGCCATACTGTAAATACCATAATGAGGTGGCGAGGGGTTCTACAGTCCTGGGAGAGGATGAGTTAGAGTCGGAGACGGAGAAATTAGTCTTGGCTGCAGCGACAAGCGAGGATACAGGGGTGGCAGAGCGAGAGAGAGAGACTGCGAGTGAGTGAGTGAGTGAGTCACCTCTGCAGGGCTCCTGCTCACTGCTTAATGCTGAACTCGGCTGGATCGCTGCATTCTGACTGTCCAGTCTGCATCGCATCCTCTCGTTACCCCACCCTCACCCGTCACCATTATGTCACAGTGTGGCGTTGGGAGTATGATTTTTTTCCGACCAGAGTGTTATAAAAAATATATATAAACAGCTCCACAATAGTTATTTCCGAATGCGGGAACATTACACCGCCGAGTTCAAAATAACCCAGAGTGAGAGAGGGTTCAGAAGACCGGATTGGTTTTAATTAAAAACGTTCAGGCTACCTGATTCGGTGTCTCCTCCTGAATAAAATCCTAGGAAGGTTGGGAAATGTGAGCAGAGTTCCCTCAGCACTGGGAATATTAAACGATGACAGTTTAGTTCGATATTAAAGAAAGAACGTGCGTTTATTAAAAGATCCATCTCGACACCTAAACATGGGCAGAAATAAGAATTTATTCTGGGGGAAATAATAAGGGGCGGGACGAAAGTGTAAAAGGTGTTTTGCCCTTTTTGATGATGAAGTCTCTCATGTTAAAAGCCTTCAAAATATCAAGATTTCAATTTCCCTTCAAATCGTCCATAAACATCGGTGGTGAGGTGAATGTAGCTTTAGGACCCAATTAAGTTGAAATTCTTATAGGAGACGCAGCTGGAATTGTAAAATAAGCTAAATATTTCACTGGGTTATTCCGAGAATGGTATCTCTCTTATCCTCTCCACAGTCTTTCTATCTATCTATCTGTACCTCTCTGTATCTCTAGCTTTTCTCTCTCTGGCCAACTATCTCTTCTCTTGCTCTTTACACATCTATCTTCCCTTTCTCTTTCTGGCTATCTATCTATCTATCTATCTATCTATCTATCTATCTACCTACCTATCCATCCATCACGCTATCTATTTCCCCATTTTATCTCTATCTATCTATCTATCTATCTGTCGATCTATCGATCTATCTATCTATCTGTCTATCTATTTCCCCATTTTATCTCTCTCTCTCTATCTATCTATCTATCTATTTCCCCATTTTATCTATCTATCTATCTATCTATCTATCTATCTATCTATCTATCTATCTATCTATCTATCTATCTATCTATCTATCTACCTATCCATCCATCCATCAAGCTATCTATCTATTTCATCTCTCTATCTATCTATCTATCTATCTATCTATCTATCTATCTATCTATCTATCTATCTATCTATCTATCGATCGATCGATCGATCGATCGATCGATCGATCTATCTATCTATCTACCTATTTCCCCATTTTATCTCTCTCTCTCTCTGTCTATCTATCTTTCTATCTATCTATCTATCTATCCATCAAGCTATTTATCTATCTGTTTCCCCATTTTATCTCTCTATCTATCTATCTATCTATCTATCTATCTATCTACCGATCGATCTATCGATCTATCTACCTATCCATCCATCCATCAATCATCTATCTATTTCCGCATTTTATCTATCTATCAATTTCCCCATTCTATCTGTATATCTATCTGCCTTCTCTAGCGGCACCTCTAGTATATGTCTCCCCACTTTCTCGGTATATCTAGCTATCTCACTGTTTATCCATGTGGATCTTTCTGTGCGTTTTAAGATTTGGTGGGAAGATTCTTTCGTTATTCTTGTATCTATTTTGGCTCCATCGTGCATCTACAATGCAGTCCTATAACAAGATACGATCTATCCTCCCAGCTCGTTGGTACCGGCCTATTTCCTTTGCATATTATAGAATTATATATTGAACACAGTTTTACACGCGAATTACCCGATTCTTATCCATGTAAGGTATTATTTTGTGGTGCATTAGTGTTTAGAGAGAGATTGATGATAAATGAATGGGGGGTGGAAAGGTTGCTAAGATAGAACAGCAACAATTAAACAGGCAACAATATCCCCCAACAAATACAGAGCGCCAATCTTCCTTCTACGATCTTCAGACTTTTAAAATCCAAGCTTGGCGTCAAACAGTTAATCAGTATTTCCTTATCTACTTGTCTTCTCTCCTACCCTTGTCCACCCTGATGGTGTCCCGCATTATGGGCCTTGTCCCCGTCACCTTGGTCTCTCAACGAAAAAAAAATATCAAAAGATGACTTGCTGGTTAAAAATCGCCATCTCGGGCCAGCTGTCCAGTGACACCAAGCTTGTATCTTTGCAACGCAACGTCACGCTAAACTTGAAACGTCCCGTAAGTACATGGCACGAATATTACAGCCCAGTTTTGTTAGGTGTGCATTTTTAATTTTTAAAAAATGTCCAGCATTTGGTAGCCACTTGTTCCTCATGAGAATTTGTAAATGTAGTTGGGTGCAATTAAGTAAAATAGGGAGAGAGAGAATACAACATACAATGGTTCACACACGTACACGTTTGTTCCACATTCAAGTGAATTGTATTTGAATATTATATAGTGATAATTGCACACATTCAATGTATTGTTATATATGTAACAATATGGTATTTCGTATGAAAAACGGTTTATAGCATGATTTTTACATTTGTGTACAAATATGATTCATAGATGGTACATACAAAATAACAGATGTTTTATAATGTACATACCATACATACATTTATGTGTGTGTCGATTTTATACATACATGTATATGGTGTACTATATATATATATATACACACACACATATATACACGTGTGTTTATATATATATGTATATATACAGGTTATATATGTGTGCCCAAAAATCTAGGCTGACACTCCAGTGCAGTACTGAGGGAGTGCTGCACTGTCGGAGGTGCCGTCTTTTGGATCAGATGTTAAACCGAGGGCCCCCCATCTGCTTTCTCGGGTGGACGTAAAAGATTTCGAAGAAGAGCAAGGGGAGTTCTCCCCCAGTGTCCTGATCCAATATTTATCTCTCACCCAACATCACTAAAACAGATGATCTGGTCATTATCACATTGCTGTTTGTGGGAGCTTGCTGTGCGCAAATTGGCTGCCGCGTTTCCTACATTACAGCTGTGACTGCACTTCGAAAAGTACTTCATTGGCTGTAAAGCGCTTTGGGACGTCCTGTGGTCCTGAAAGGCGCTATAGAAATGCAAATCTGAGTTTTTTTGTGTGTATAAAATCGAAATACACAGAAATGTATTTATGGTATCTGCTATATTTTATGTATATGGTATATATGTAAAACATGTACAGATAGACAGAAAGACAGTCAGATGCTCAATCTATCCCTGTTTGTAAAACGTTGAACCTACAGTAAGTAGTCTAGTGTAATTTGATTTTATTTGGATTACAGACAGCATTTAAACACGAGTGGTCAGATTAGACTAACTCGTGTAGGCTGCAGGAAGAGGGGATAGGAGACCCAACTTTAAACATCCTATAGGCTGCTATTGAGTCGGAACTGTGTGGATTGGCTGCCATGTATCTATGGTTACTAAAATGAATATTTCTACATGTCCTGTGCAATATAAGAGGCGCACAGAGGCGGTTTGTACTCCCAGCGATTCAGTGTTAATGCTGCGGGGGATTAGACAGCAAGGAGGTTAAGTGTATTCACAGTGCACGCACTGTATACAGAGATTGCCTATATGTAAGAATTTAGATCTAATGTTATATTAAACACCGAATCTGTCTGCAGTGTTGGGCATCACATGTTCTATACATGGATTTTTAATACCTTAAAGGCGGGGGAGGGGGTGGGAGCGATGTAAAAGGAGTTCAGAACTAAGCACTGTACAGTGGCGTGAATGGTGTTTTTAAAGGAGGCCGCGGATATGTTTTTAAGGTAAAATAAGTAGCAGCTTTAGGGGAAATAGTGGCCACTGAGATTGTTTTATTTTTATGAGTTTTATTTTTAACCCAAGCAGCTTGGTTTGGGCATGTCGATGGCGTTACATTAAGAGCACACACAGGTACATGCACACAGGTACATGCACACAGGTATATGCACACAGGTATATGCACACAGGTACATGCACACAGGTATATGCACACAGGTATATGCACACAGGTATATGCACGCAGGTACATGCACGCAGGTACATGCACACAGGTACATGCACACAGGTATATGCACACAGGTACATGCACACAGGTACATGCACACAGGTACATGCACACAGGTACATGCATACAGGTACATGCACACAGGTACATGCACACAGGTATATGCACACAGGTATATGCACACAGGTACATGCACACAGGTACATGCACACAGGTACATGCACACAGGTACATGCACACAGGTACATGCACACAGGTATATGCACACAGGTAAATGCACACAGGTACATGCACACAGGTACATGCACACAGGTATATGCACACAGGTACATGCACACAGGTACATGCACACAGGTACATGCACACAGGTATATGCACACAGGTACATGCACACAGGTACATGCACACAGGTATATGCACACAGGTATATGCACACAGGTACATGCACACAGGTACATGCACACAGGTATATGCACACAGGTATATGCACACAGGTACATGCACACAGGTACATGCACACAGGTACATGCACACAGGTATGTGCACACAGGTATATGCACACAGGTAAATGCACACAGGTACATGCACACAGGTACATGCACACAGGTATATGCACACAGGTAAATGCACACAGGTACATGCACACAGGTATATGCACACAGGTAAATGCACACAGGTATATGCACACAGGTACATGCACACAGGTACAATCACTGCACACCTACACAAAATCACAGCTATACATATACATACAGAATCACAACACACACACACACACATATACATACAGAATCGCAACACACACAATTATAACCCATACATTCAATCCCACTCACAAAATCACAACACACATATAATCATATAGTCACCTGCCCGCACAATCACACACATGCAATCACACACTTTTGCACACACACACACACACTGCGTCTCTTTCTCACACAATCACACAGTATCTCTCTCCTAAGGGCTCACCCATACACATATATAATATATATTACATACAATCCCAAACACAACCCCCCCCCCCCCCCCCCACCCCCCACTTCTTTCTTTCTCTCACACCTAGGAATTTCCACCTTGGTCTTGTTTTATTTATTTTGCTCAAAACGATTATCAAGGACAGCACTTAAGGGGGAATAAGATGGCAGGTGTGGCACAATTCTCTATGCAGCGGGAATTTATCATAAGAACATAAGAAATAGGAGCAGGAGCCTGCTCCGCCATTCAATAAGATCAGGGCTGATCTTCAACCTCATCTCCACTTTCCTGCACTATCTCACATCTTTCAGTTGCTGTGTGTGACTGACAAAGTAAAAGGAAATCTGGTTTTAAAAATATTGAGCGATCAGTGCAAATGAAGAATTTTTATATATATAAAAGAAACAGAAATTGCTGGAAATCTATAGCAGGCAGGTGAGCATCTGAAAGAGAAAAGACAAGTTTACCTTTCGGGTCCTTCATCAAAACTTTTTTATTTTTTCACATTTAATTTTGTTTTACTAATGGCTCTGGTTTTTAATTTACATCTGAGATCATTTTATCCACGTGTGTGATTTACGTTAACGGAAATCGAACTTGCTTCGAGAATTGTAAGAACAATTGGATGTGGAAGGGTGAGAGTTTTCACGCTGCACTGTGAAATGCCCGCTCAATGCCCGCTGCTGCATGTGCGTCTGTCCCCGCTGCAATTCAATTGGATGGAATAATTAAAAAGAACATATATAAATGACTACTACCCACCACTAGATTCCCTTCTCAAATAACACACAATTCGGGAAATACAGAGCAGGCCCAGTAGCACCTGTGAAAAGAAGACCGACTAACCTTTCCTTCTCCCTTTCTTTCTTACTTTCTGTCTTTCTCTTTCTCCATCTTTCTTTCTCTATCTCTCTATCTTTCTTTCTTTCTTTATCTTTCTCCATCTCTCTTTCTCTATCTCTCTATCTTTCTTTCTCTATCTCTCTTTCTCTATCTCTATCTTTCTTTCTCTTTCTTTCTCTCTTTCTTTCTCTCTCTCTATCCTTTCTCTCTCTCTTTCTCTCTCTCTTTCGTTCTCTCTCTTTCTCTTTTCTTTCTCTATCTCTCTTTCTCTATCTCTCTATCTTTTTGTCTCTTTCTCTACCTCTCTTTATCTCTATCTTTCTTTATCTTTCTTTCTCTATCTCTTTTTCTCTCTGTCTTTCTTTATTTTCTATCTTTCTATCTTACCCTATTTACATATATTTCTATTTGTATATCCGTATTTAAACCTATTTTCTATTTACGCCTGCCATCCAAACCCAACTATTAGCTAAATCTGTTCATTCCAAACTATTTCCACCTCTCTCTGTCCTGTGCATTTATCCGCGTTGCCTGGCTGTGTGTGGAAGTATCTTCATGTAGCCTTTCCATAGTGACTGTACAACACAGACCGCACACAGCACCGTGCTAATAGCCCCAATTACACACTCTACCTCACCGTATCAGGTTGTATAGGTGCTGTAGGAGAGACTCCCCAACACCCGCACACACACACAGTTACAGCGGCAAGTTAGATCCCAGCTCACATAGAGTTCATATTGTTCGTAAAAATATTGTCCAATATTAGTAACACAGGGGCAGTTTCCAGCGGACGACCCCCACTGATACAACATCTTATTTAAAGGTATTTAAAGGGAATCCGGCGCCCGTCTAACAAAAGACCGTCCGACTCCCACTTAAGGTATGTTGTGCTTTGGATCTTAAATTCCAGATAAAATGCCATTGCTTCGTCTGTGGGCACAGGTGGGGCATTTAGGAAAACTTAATTTAAATACAAAAAAAACCCACAACGACCCCATCCCTGTTCGATTTAAGGCTGTGACTGGGACATCTGTGCACTGCAAGGGAACCAGTGTAGGGCAGGAAACCAGCAGAATCTGGGCCAGAGTGATTCCAGTGGCAGGTAATAATTCTGCATAAAACCAATACTGTTCACAACGCTGGTGTGAAGTAAAACTGACCCATATAGCAACCGTTTTAAGAAAAGGTATTCTGAAGCAGCTAATTTATAAAGGGGCCTCTTAACTGCCACCACCTCACTGGGGGGGAAGTCATGTCACAATTATCTGCCTTATATCCTGTAGAACTATATATATATATAATCTCTTCTATTGTAGTCAGGCCACCGTTTCAATGCAATATATAAAATATACTTATTGTGATAGGAGTAACATATATAGACAGCTATAAATGGAAAGCTAGAGAGAGAGCGCTAACAGTTTATTTGCAACATATGATTGAGATCCGCGTGTATAATGTTACATTACTATAGATGGATGTTCCCCTCAGTCATATAACCCATATAGTCATGTAACGGTGTAAATACAACCTCGCTTATATGGAAAAAAAAGATTGCTTTTAAACTGTTTCGAAGATGATAGACAGGTGGATAGAATTATAGATAGATCGCCTTTCCTCTTGGTGAAGCCTTTGTTAAATCACTGGAACTCCCTGCAAAGTCTACAGTGTAGTAAGTGTGGCAACATTTACTGGCTGCATGTAGAGCATTGGGATAATAATTCAATTCCTTGTACAAAAAAAAATCAACAGATCGAATCCCGAATCACTATTGCGTAATTTTCGTGCCTTTAAAAAAAATGGAATTAAGAATTCCAACCAGTGTTAATATTGTATGTGCGTTTATGTGAGATCTGTTACGAGGGCCCAGTCTACAGGATAGGTTTATGTAAAATAAAAGTGTAAAAGTTCAGTCAATTTGCTTTCTGCGGCATTCCTTTTATAAACTATTTCATTCACTACCCCTGAGAGAACGCTAAGGTGTTGTGCATTGAAAAGATCCAGAAATTCCATTGTAAAAATTGTAATATAAAATTGAGAATTGTAGGCCGGAGCTCGTTATAAACTAAGTTCCCAATATAAAATATTAAAACACTTGAAAAAAAAACCCCATAAAGACGTGTTTTGAGGTTTGTAAGAAAGGAACAGGCGGCCGATCAAAGTCTGCAGCTATGATTTAAAACAGGGGACAGTCTCACTGAGGCTCTGTCCCAATTCCTGGCACTTCAGATTTCATCTCCTGCCTGCCCAAGTACAATCTCTCTGTCTATCAATATTCTACAACATGTTTTCATAGTCACCCATCTTTCCATGAACCTTTCTATCTAAGAATCCATCTAACTATAGATCTATCTATCTATCCATGAATCTATTTATAAATCTAGCTCTCTATGATTCCAGCCATCTATCAGTGCGTGAATCTATTTATCCATATAATCTTTATTTTTGTCTATGTTTTAGTTAAAACGTGAATTAAAATAATATTTTTTTTTATCATATCCTAATGTTTTGTAAATTTGACGTGTTAATTATCTAGAAAATAGAAAAAAAGAGCTTTTAAATATCAGAGACCAATCCTTCTTTTCCATGTGTTTTTTAACTTCCTCCTAAATGTTATTTTCCTTTCTATCCTTCGGTAATCTTTCCTTTTATTTTTTTGTTTTGTCCTGCCTTTATTTTTTTCTTTCTTTCTGGTCGTTTATCTTTCGCCATGGAATTTCTCAGCAGGTTAACGCTCCTTTCCTTCGGTTTCTGCAGGGAATGCCACCGAACATTCTCCCTCTTTTAAGGAAAACTGTTTAAACGAGCCCACGATGGGTATTTAAGGTGTAACGCGTTGTATATAGTTCACAGAGCTGGGGTGCTGCGGGCCATTACCTGGGACCGACGCAAATACCTCAACATCCCATTGAAATTCTTTACCTGATTCTCTCAACTCTAGGCGAACAACTAATGTGGAATGATTTCGGTCGGTGCACGGTCTAATAAATACACTACACACTCCCAGGAATTTAGGGGATTCTATTGCAGCTTAGGCACTAACAATAGGGCGTAATGGTTACTGGCAATAAGAACAGCGGACCAGTGGACAGTAAATTTCATTCTACCTATATGTAACTATCTATCTATCCATCCGTTCTTCTGTCTGTCTTATCTGTAAAAGATAAAGGGGCAATTTCTGATTTTTACTCCCTCAATAGTGTCCATTCTTGCCGGGGTAAAATTTCCCCCATTTACTTATTGTGAAACTGAATCTTTCTGACTAGTTGCAACCGTTTATAAAGCAAATCCGAGGTATAACCACTCAATTAAATAAACCGGCCCCCGATCTCACTGTTTGTTGATGAGAACCCCTCCAAATTGTACATAACCGGGGTGGGGGGGGGGGGGGGTGGAAAGTTAGATGGGGAAAAGATCTGGGAGGGGAGAAAAGGAGGCTGAAAGGAGATTAGAATACAATCCTGGGAAAGACCCGCATTGAAAGTGCCGCTGTAGATAGATGCTACATTCTGTACTTTGTGAAAACAGCACTGGTAATCTTTCCAAAAATAACACACACATTATATACCAGAGTTCTCACTCTGTTTAAAAACAGTTCAAAGGGTTTTAGAATATGACCTATGTGAATCTATACCTCGGCTCTCACAGGGGCACACCTTCTTTGTGATATTATAATTAACCTGGATTATTTTTTGCTGTTAAAATGATGGGACTATAGGATAATTGCTCAGAGGTGGATACTGGGAAATAGCCAGATCTGATTTCTCGTGTTCCGGCCAGAATATATATATATATATATATATTTCCAATTATCGAGTGGGAAAAATCGTGGGGAAATTGGCCTTCTGTCAGGTAAACAGGATTCGATTGTAAAATCAAAACGGGGAGGGAAGGGAAGAAGGAGAGATCTAATTCTGGAGGATTGGGGAAGGAATGCACTGTGTAGGCCTTGGCGAGAGCCGCGAGAGAGCTTAAATGAAGAATAATTCACAGCGAATTCGTCGCCTCGTAAGAGATATGATGTGGAGATGCCGGTGTTGGACTGGGGTGGACAAATGTGAGAAGTCGCACAACACCAGGTTATAGTCCAACAGCTTTATTTGAAATCACAAGCTTTCGGAGCGCTGCTCCTTCACCTATCGAAGGAGCAGCGCTCCGAAAGCTTGTGATTTCAAATAAAGCTGTTGGACTATAACCTGGTGTTGTGCGACTTCTCGGAAGAGATAGAGAGAGAGGGGGAACAGGCCCCAGCATAAGCAGTCTTATTTTAACTGTACATGTTGGGCAATGGGTAAAAAAAAAGATTCCCGTTCATAGGGATAAGCTTTCGGGAAAACGTTGCCTATCAGCTCAGCATCTCCTCTCCTTCCAGTCCTGAGACAGACAGAGAAAACAGAAATGTTAAATCTGCAGGCCAAATATCCGAGGCGATGTGATATTTCTGGGCAAATTTCTCCCAACTGTGTTGCTTATTTAGGCATCTCCGTCCCTCAGACAGAATTAAGGTGCCTCGTTGTCAATTTCTATTTTGTCTGCTGGGTTGTGTTATGAACCAGGCTTATATTTCACAAACCGACTTGTGTTATCTGCTCAGTATATAACCATGTCGCGTTTAAATAAACCCTTTACGTTTCCTTAAAGCATCCCATGTATATTTAGTAAAATCAAAACACCGTCGCTCCTGAAACATCTAAAGGCCATCACTGGTACAAAATACAAAAGCATATTTTTTTATGTAAAGTCCTGAAATAGGACATACCATTACCATGTTTCTACTTGTGTTCTGTACACAAGGAAATTCAAATTTATGATGATTAAATTTATCTCTCTTTCTCCTAATGAAAGCCCATTTTTCCCCCAGTAGTGCTGCGCTCCGTCCAGCCAATTCATACATTTCCTTTCACCTCCTTCTCATTCTTTCACCCCCTGTTTTTGCACCCTGTGCAATAATCCACTGACCGAGCTGAAAGTACAGTGCTGGCTCAAATCACCGGTCCTGGGCGCATCTACAGAGTGTGGATTCATTAAAGCACCAGATATGTTCTTGCAGCTTAAAAAAAAACCACGCCGAATTATTTATCCCCTCCCTGTCTAAATATATAAACTGCAGTCTTTCCAAATGTTTAAAATTACACGTACAACTTTGTAAACACATTTTTTTTAATATAAAGAATCGTGCCCAAATGCGTGTCTGCCCTTGGTAATCACACTGTAGATACATAAACGTACCATTTTGTGTGTTTGAAAGCTGAAAAGGGCCCTTTCTAATGTATAGGGACGGAGGCAGATATATCGTTGTAATCTTATACAGAGACAGGTTCGAGGGGAATGGAAATAAAGCTGCAATAATACATTTATATCTTTCACGCTGTAGAGGAGTAAGACAAAGTGTAATGACACAATTACCAGAGAGAGAGAGAGAGAGGTCTTGCATTTTTAGACAATAGACAATACAATACCATAGGCACAGTATGGGCCAGCAGGCTTATAGTATCGATGTGAAGAAAATGTATATCTGCAGCAATGCATAAACCTGAGTGAAATGTAGAAAGTGACAAATAACGCATATTTCAAACTCTGTAACACACACGAGAGAGAAATGCATTTTTGTAGTTCTATGGGAGATATAATTCAATACATACTCTATATAATTTCTATATATACATACCGTATATAGGAAAGAGAACTGTATCACTGAAGGGAGACATACATTGTATAGAAGACAGGAAATGTATTGTGACTTTGTTTGAAAAAGAGGGATAGGAATTATAGTTCTAATTATTACAATTGATCTCTCCCTGTACATAATCCACATATAAGATAGGTTAATATATCATAGAAAATAGATAAATGTATTGTTGTAATTCTATACAAAAGATAATGTTTTATCGTTATTGACTGAATATGGGTGTATATATATGTATATACATTTGATACACATACGTGTATAGATATATATATACAGATAAATAGAGATAGAGATAGTGTATATAGTTATATATATATAATGTATGTATAGAACTACATATATGCGATGAAACAGATGCCTTAAGTTTCTAAAGCTGCGTTAGCTGTAGATTGAGGAATATCTAGAGAGCCCAGTGATATACCCAGCCACTGGCCTCTCAGACATCATTACTAGCAGCCCCGTGTCTGTCCCTGTAAAAGATCCGACTCCAAAACACCATTAATGCTAACATTTTTGTAGCTTGTATTGATGTCTATGCTTTTTGGTTCTGTGTAATCCGTTCATTCCATCCAGCTGTACTCGAGCTTTCTATAGACCCACACAGGAGTGAATCCGTAAAACAAAAAAACTGTATTCAAAAAGATCAAATGCGATAGTAGCTATTACTGGGGGACTGTACCTTTAAATATTTGGATCCTCTAGCAGCCTCGAGTGAGGGGTACAGTCACTTTCACCTGGAGCGATTGGTTAGTACTGGTGAGCGGAGTGTTTCTGGTCTAAGAATACCATAGATTCCACTCTAGTTAAATACATAGCAATCCAGGCACAATTCGGATTCTCACAAAAGGTGCTGTGAATTACTCAGGGTCTGATCCCACCCGAGTCCTAATTCAACCAACAATTGCACTGTTCCCAATTATTCCTCCACCCCACCCCTCACACACATTCACACTCACTCACACACTCACCTTCACACACTCACCCTCACACACACTCACCCTCACCCTCACACACACTCACCCTCACACACACTCACACACTCACCCTCACACACACTCACCCTCACACACCCTCACACACTCACCCTTACACACACACACACACTCACCCTCACACACACACACACACACTCACACTCACTCACCCTTACACACACTCACACTTACACACACTCACACTTAGCTCCATTGCAATGCAGTTTTCGATCGAGACAGACGGAGCATGCACACTGGATAATCCTAATCCAGCTATGAGATGCTCTCCTGGCTGCTCGGCTTTTTGCTGTTGCTCGTGTTGTGTGCATTAATTCAGGGTGAGTTGTACAATGCGCGGTGGACGTGGCTTCAGATCAAATGCGCTGCGCCGCAAACTCCCCTTCAGTGAAGACCCATCTCAAACAGTCGACTGACAAACCAGTTTTCCGTATTTAAGTTTACCACATATACTTCAGCTGCACCTAATTTGAAATCTAAATGTATTGTGGAGAGAATTCCAGCTCCATTATTCCAGGTTGTAAGGACCACGTATATGACAGTGAGTCATTGCAATAGTTGGCATAAAAACATGTGTATATGTATACAGAGAGAGAGACATATTATCGTTATATATTATATACAAACACACCATGTGTTAGATACAGGAGACAGTGTACTATTGTTATATACACAAGAGAGGTGTATTAGTATTATAGGTACAGAAACTAAGGAGTAGTATTGTTATAGAAAGATATGCATTTATATTTAAAAAAAACATGCATTATTACAATGTATAAAGATATAGGGATGCAATGTGCACATTAAAAGTGAGAGGTTTGAGACAATAATCCGGGACAAAATTAATTGGCATTTGGAAAAGTATGGGCATGAAATGAAATGAAAGTCAGCATGGATTTATTAAAGGCAAATCCTGACCAACTTGATCGAGTTCTTTGATGAAGTAACGGAGAGGTTTCATGAGGGTGGTGCGGTTGATGTTGTGTATATATTTTTAAAATTCATTCATGGGATGTGGGCGTCGCTGGCAAGGCCAGCATTTATTGCCCATCCCTAATTGCCCGCGAGAAGGTGGTGGTGAGCCGCTTCTTGAACCGCTGCAGTCCGTGTGGTGAAGGTACTCCCACAGTGCTGTTAGGGAGGGAGTTCCAGGACTATTGACCCAGCGACGATGAAGGATCGGCCGATATACTTCTAAGTCAGGATGGTGTGTGACTTGGAGGGGAACTTGGAGGTGGTGGTGTTCCCATGCGCCTGGACTTTCAAAAGGCGTTTGACAAAGTGCCACATAATAGACTTGTTAGCAAAATTAAAGCCCATGGGATTAAAGGGACAGGGCAGCAAGGATACAAGATTGGCTAAGGGACAGAAAGCAGAGAGTAGTGGTGAATGGTTGTTTTTCAGACTGGAGGAAGATATATAGTGGCGTTCCCCAGGAATTGGTATTAGGACCACTGTTCTTTTTGATATATGTTAATGACCTGGACTTGGGTATAGAGGTCATAATTTCAAAGTTTGCAGATAATATGAAACTCGGAAATGTGGTAAACAGTGAGAAGGATAGTAACAGACACTGGTGAAATGGGTGGACAAATGGCAGATGAAATTTAACGCAGAGAAGTGTGAAGTGATACATTTTGGGAGGAAGAATGAGGAGAGGCAATATGAACTAAATGGTACAATTTTTAAGTGGGTGCAGCAACAGAGACCTGGGGGTGCTTGTTGACAAATCTTTGAAGGTGACAGGACCAGCTGAGAAGGCTGTTAAAAAAGCATATGGGATCCTTGGCTTTATTAATAGAGGAATAGAGTACAGAAGCAAGGAAGTTATGCTAAACCTTTTTAAAACACTGGCTAGGTTTCAGCTAAAGTATTGTGTTCAATTCTGCACACCAGGGCCTTGGAGAGGGTGCAGAGGAGATTTACTAGAATGGTTCCAGGGATGAGAGACTTCAGTTATGTGGAGAGACTGGAGAAGCTGGGGTTATTCTCCTTAGAGCAGAGAAGGTTAAGAGGAGATTTATTAGAGGTGTTCAAAGTCATGAAGGGTTTTGATGGAGTAAATAAGGAGAAACTGTTTCCACTGGCAGAAGGGTCGGTAACCAAAGGACATAGATTTAAAGTGATTGGCAAAAGAACCAGAGGTGACAAGAGGAAACATTTTTTTACACAGCGAGTTGTTATGATTTGGAATGCACTGCTTGAAAGGGGGTGGAAGCAGATTCAATAATAGCTTTCAAAAGAGAATTGAATAAATACTTGAAGGGTAAAAAATTGCAGGACTATGAGGCAAGAGCGGGGGAGTGGGATTAATTGAATAGCTCTACCAAAGAGCAGGCATGGACACGATGGACTGAATGGCCTCCTTCTGTGCTGTATCATTCTTTGATTCGAGATGTTAGACAAGAGTATTAAGGGATATGGAACCAAGGCGGGTAGATGGAGTTAAGATACAGATCAGCCGCGATCTAATTGAATGGCAGAACAGGCTTGAGATGCTGAATGGTCGACTTCGGTTCCTAATATTCCTATGCATGTTGGAACAATTTATACAGAAATGCATTATTGTGGTAATATACGTAGGGAGAGGTGTATTCATGAATACATGAGTTATGCCAAGGGACTGGAGAGAAGGGGATATGATGCCATTTTATAAAAGGGGCGGAGGAATAACCTAGAGAACTATAGACCTGTGAGACTGGCATTGGGAGTAGGTAAAACAGCAGAAAGCTTCCTGAAAGAGAGAATAGTGAGTGCTCGGGAGAAACATAGCGTGATAAGTATGGCTTTCTACATGTGGTGGATCTTGTTTGACAAATCTGCGAGAGTTTCTTGAGAATATAACAGTTAGTTGACAAGGGAACCTCAGTAGAATTAATATGCCCAGACTTTAGCAAAGCTTTTGTCCCAGTGCCACATGGAAGGTTACACTAAAAGGTAAAAAGACTTGAAACTGGAGGAAAGCTTTCAGAGTGGATAGTTAACTGGTTGAGTCAGAGAATGTGAAGGGGAATTGTTAAGGGAGCAGAATCTATGTGGAGTGAGGGGACTAGCAGGTTCCACAGGCATCGGCTCATTGTTATTATCAATGCATATCAATGATTTAGAGAAAGGAATAGTAAATAACTTCTCCAAGTTTGCTGATGACACCAAACTGGGAGGGGGGTCATAAATAGTAGGGAACAAGCAGACGGTCGCAGAAAGATATGGGCAGGTTGGGAGATTGGGCCTTAAAGTGGGAGATATCATTTAATGTAGAGAAATATAATCCTCAAAGTAGGGAAAGGAAAACAACAGTGTAGAGAAGGAACGCAGCCTTGTGTCAGTGGGTAACACTCTCTTCTTCTGAGTCAG
This sequence comes from Squalus acanthias, assembly GCA_030390025.1. NCBI lineage: Eukaryota > Metazoa > Chordata > Chondrichthyes > Squaliformes > Squalidae > Squalus > Squalus acanthias. Next base: position 37,531,208 of record CM059443.1, read on the forward strand.
AAGGTTGTGGGTTCATGTCCCACTCTAGAGACTAGAGCACATAATCTAGGCTGACAGTGCAGTACTGAGGGATATCCTAAGGTTGTGAAAAGCACTATATAAATGCAAGGCTTTCTTTTCAAAGGGGGACAGGAAATGATACAGGAAAGGAACCTGGGGGTGCTATAGGAAACGCCCCATAACTATCAGCACAATAATGTTGATTGAGCCAAACAGCATCTTATACAGAACAAAATAAATACTGAAAACGCTGGAAGTATTCTGTTTTCATTACAGATTGCAGTTTTTCCTTCTTATTTGTCTTGTACATTTTGTATAGCTTGAGGGATAGTGTGCAAGTGCCAGGAAGTGATAATTGGTTTGTACAAACCACTGGTCCATGCATACCTTGAGTATTGTGTGCAGCCTGGGCACTGTGCCTCCAGAGAGGAAGTGCAAAGGAGGGATACTAAATTGATAAATGGGATTGCGCGCCTGTGCTACAATACAATAGGATGTTTACCTGGAGAATAAGCTACCTCAGGCATGATCTTATAGAGTACTGTGTTGGCACCACACCTCAGGAAGGATATATTGGCCTTGGAGGAGCTGCCCACAGGCTCACCAGAATGATACCAAGGCTTAACGGGTCACATTATGAGGACAGATTGCATAAACTTGGCCTGTATTGAGAAGCAATCTGATTGAGCTGTTTAAAATGATTCGATAAGGTAGATACAGAGATATGATTTCCTCTCGTGGGGGAATCGAGACTCAGGGGACATAATCTTAAATTTAGAGCCAGGAAGGAAATCAGGAAGCACTTTTTCACACAAAGGGTAGTAAAGATCTGAAATTCTCACCACCGAAAGGCTGTGGATGCTGGGGGACAATTGGAGCTTTCAAGACTGAGATTGCGAGATTTTTGTTGGGATATCAAGGGATATGGAGCAAAGGCGGGTAAATGTGGTTGCAATACAGATCAGCCATGATCTAATTGAATGGCGGAGCAGGCGCGAGGAGCTGAATGGTCTACTCCTGTTCCTGTGTGTTGAACACGCTGAAGGGAATAGGGAAACCGATCCCAAAATGATGTTAAATATTGATACCAGCTCAAAGACAAGGGACAAATCTAGGCAAAAAAGGTAAATACACAGTTAGAATATAAGGTCATACAGAGGGTAGTAAATATATGGAGTCAAGATGGTCTGGATATACTTTTACCAGGTATGGCTATTAAAGGGTATCAGACGTAGAGTAAGGTAGGAAACCTGTGATCTTCAGGATTGACTCAATGGATGGAAATGGCATTTTCTGGTACTGTACAGTTGTACCTTCCTAAGGGGGAGTTAGTTGCGTTTGTCCAGTGATGTGTCACAGGTAACCCTGGGTCTCCGGCAGATTAGTTGAATGTCTTATGGACTCGGGGAGGAATTTCCTACAGTTTTCATTGGAATCGGCCATAGTTTTGTTTTTTCTCTGTTTTACCTCCTCCTAGTCTTTATAAAGCGCTGGTTAGGCCACAACTGGAGTATTGCGTCCAGTTCTGGTCACCACACTTTAGGAAGGATGTGAAGGCCCTTGAGAGGGTGCAGAGGAGATTTACCAGAATGGTTCCGGGGATGGGAGATCTTAGCTACAAGGACAGGTTGGAGAAGCTGGATTTGTTTTCATTAAAGCAAAGGAGGTTGAGGGGTGATTGAAAGGTGTACAAGATTATGACGGGTTTGGATAGGCTAGACGGGGAAAGGCTGTTCCCATTAGCTGATGGTACAAGGACTAGGGGACACAGATTTAAGGTTTTGGGCAAGAGATACAGGGGGGGATGTGAGGAAAAACTTTTTTATGCAGCGAGTGGTGAGGACCTGGAACTCGCTGCCGACGGAAGTGGTGGAAGCGGACACACGCAATGTTTTCAAGGGGAGACTGGATAGGCACTTGAGGGAAATAAACTTGCAGGGCTACAGGGATAGAGCGGGGGAATGGGACTGACTGGATTGCTCTACAGAGAGCCGGCACGGACTCGATGGGCCGAATGGCCTCCTTCTGTGCCGTATGACTCTTATGACTCTATGACTCTTGGCATTACTAACGTAAAAATACAAAAAGGGCAAAGCACAACCATCAAGCCCACCGTATCCAGGTAACTGTGTAACTAACATACGCCATTGACATCCCCAATAACCACGCTGTCTACTGAGAGAGACAAAGATACAATGTTCCTTTCTAAAGGGCTGTGGCGACTCTTCATCCACTGCCTGTTTTGGCACTTCGTTCCAGAAGGTGATGACTATCTGCAAAAGTAAATATTCCCTGACATCGAACCTAACTCTCTGACTATGGATTTTTGCGTAAGTGCTCTCTATCCTACCATCTCCATCCATCTCAAATAATCCATCTAACCCATCTGAGTCCAATCCCTTCATCGTTTTAAAAACCTCAAACTTATCGGGGGTGAAAACAAAAACCAGCTTCCCAAGCTCTCCACGTTTGCTGATGATACCAAACTGGGAGGGGGTCATAAATAGTAGGGAGCAAGGAGATGGTCGCAGAAGGATATGGACAGGTCTTCGCCAGTAGCGACTCATAGTGAATTGACAACATTCATATTGTGGACGATTCTCTTCCTCTTGCAAGCCACTGGAAAAGAAAATCAGGAGCGGAGTAAAACGGGCGACCATTTCGCTACCGGCCTATTTCGTGCTAATCCTCTTGAATCCTCTCTAAAGTCTGCGTTTCTCAAAGGTAAACTCTTCAAGCCTATCCTCATAATTAAGAGCTCTAAACTTGAAAGACTGGAAAGGATAAGTATCACCCTAGTCACCCGCCTCTCCTCTCCACCTTTTCTCGAACCTAGATACCCTTCACCATGTGCGGGGACTAAAACCCAACAATTGGGACACACCTGAACCTTATACAGCCCAAGTATAGTGCTCTTCGTTTTGTTCTCGAAGATCCTAGCAATACAACCTAAAACCCTATTTCCGTTCTCTATCGCCACCTATAACAGTCGTCGAGCACAGAATTCCAATTGAGCGCAATACTTTCCATTCCTCTCCCTTTTAAAGGCCGACCATCATTGCAGGAATAATGGTGGGCCTTAGGACATCCCTCAGTGCTGCAGTGCACAGCACTGGGAGTGTCAGCCTAGACTTTTGTGCTGAAGTCTCTGGAGTGGGACGTGAACCTGCAACCTTCTGACCCAGAGGCGAGAGTGCTGCCAACTGAGCCAAGGCTGAGTTATTTTCCTTTCCCTGGTCTAAGGATTATATTTCTCTACATTAAATGGCATCTCCTACTTTAGGGCCCAATCTCCCAACTTGTCCATATCCTTCTGTGACCGTCTGCTTCTTAAAACCTACCTCTTTGACCAAGCTTTTGGTCACCTGCCCTAATTTATTCTTATATGGATCGGTGTCAAATTTTTTGTCTTAAAATACTCCTGTGAAGCGCCTTGGGACGTTTTACTACGTTAAAGGTGTTATATAAATACAAGTTGTTGTTGTTGTTTCCGACTATTTATGATCCCCCCTCCCAGTTTGGTATCATCAGCAAACTTGGTGATCTTGGGAAGCTGGTTTTTGTTTGGGGCAGGAGGAAAGAGTTTGAAGAGATGTGCATTCCTGCTCCTGACCACTGTCCCGTGACCCCTGCTGGAAGTACTTGTGTGTGGATAACGGCTGAGAACAGAGTTGGGCTGCTACAACAAGTGAGCTGTCGCTCATGGTCTCGTCCGGGGGACGGCAGCTCCGACAGTGCAGCACTCCCTCAGCACTGCACTAGTGTCAGCCTGGATATTGTGCACAAGTCTCTGGAGTGGGACTTGAACTCACAAACTTCTGACTCAGAGGCGAGAGTGCTACCCACTGAGCCATTGACTGACACTAGGTATTTTACCAACCCCCCCCCGCCCCGATACTAATGCCCTGTAACCTGGCTAAAATGGCACAATTTAATGTTGGTGACACTTAACTCATTGCCTCAAATTGTTGCTCACTGCTACTGACAGACCTGCAACTACCACGTGAGGGAGAAAGGATTAGAAGGTTAGGGTGATGGGGTTAGATGAAGAGGGATGGGAGGAGGCTCGTGTAGAGCATAAACACCGGCATGGACCTGTTGGGCTGAATGGCCTGTTTCTGTGCTCTACACTTTATCTATCTATCTACCTATGTAAATAGTCATTGTCTAGCCTCATAGATAAAGAACAGTCACTTTGCGTAAGGTAACGGAGGGCTGTCAGCACCTGTGGTACTGTTGCATAGCAAGAGTCAACACTTTCAGGAGAGGAGGGGGAGAAATGGGGAAGAAATTGGAGGCTGGCGAAGAGAAGCTGTGCATCCCTGTTGCCACATTGATGTCACAGGCAGGCAGTGATAATCTGCTTTGATGTGATTTAGGTTAGGCTGCAGTTATACTGCAGGTTCAACATTGCGATGAATAACTTGCATTTATGTAGCACCCTGAACATAAACAACATGCCAAGGTGGAGATATATAGGGTAATGGATGGCAAAACCATGGGAGGGAGAGATTAGAAAGTGAGACCAAAATCTTAAGTCATAAAGGTGGAGAGAGAGGAAGAGTGGTTAAGGCAGGGAGATACAGAGTAGTGTACACATATATAGTGTCTGTCTATCCATGTGACAAGGCAAATTTTGTATTTAATCATTCACAGGATGTGGACATCACCAGCAAGGCCAGCATTTATTGCCCATTCCTAATTCCCCTTACAGAAGGTGGTGGTGAGCCACCTTCTTAAATACAACTGAATGGCTTGCTAGGCCATTTCAGAGGGCAGTTAAGAGTCCAACCACATTCTGTGGTCTGGAGTTACATATTGACTAGACTGTGTAAAGACAGCAGATTTCCTTCCCTAAAGGACATCAGTGAACCAGATGGGATTTTGAATGACAATCCAATAGTTTCATGGAATCACCATTACTGATACTAACATTTTATTCCAGATTTATTTAATTGAACTTAAATTCCCCAGTTGCTGATTTGGATTTATATCTCCAGATTATTAGTCCAGGCCTCTGGATTACTAGTCCAGTAACATAACCACTGTGCTACCATACTCCAGATAGCTCCTTCGTATAAAAGATCAACTGAGCATGTGTGACTGGAAGCTTGCGTTGAACTCTACTCCTTTGGGTGGGGGGGCTAATTCTTAATGTTAGGAGAATGTGGTCAGCAGTTTCTGCTTTCTCAGAACATTGAAAACTATGTTTGTAAAATTCTCCAGAGGCCTGTCTGGGTACTTTTCAAATGTGGCTTCCCACTGGTTCAGAGTTATACCGCATGTGATGCCAAGCACAGGCAGTGCGAAACTGCCAGAGGTGGTTTCCCGCCTCTTGCGTTGGCGATCTTGGCAGTCAGAGTTATACTGCCACTTGCTGCACCCAAATCTGCATCACGCCAGCACCAAAATGGCGGCAAGTTGGCAGCCACGATTGCTCAGGTCTGGTTGCAGACAACCAATCTCACTGAAGCTCGCTGAATAATTTTTGATGAGGATGTCATGCCTTTAACAGAGAAGTGTTCTTTACATCAAGAACAGTAATGAATCCTAAAAATAATCCTTAATGGTATTCCTCCCCCTACCCATCCCCACCTTAATGCATGAATGGCCTCCTTCGATGCTGTATGATTTTATGGTTCTAATTCTCCCTGGAAGTATCTTCAGCTGGCGGAGGAAAGTTTACAATGAACCATTGAAAGAAAGAAAGAACTTGCATTTATATAGCGCCTTTCATGAACTCAAGACGTTGCAAAGCGCTTCACAGCCAATGAAGTACATTCGAAGTGTAGTTGCTGTTGTAATGTAGGGAAATGTATTAATGTAAAGGGCTGTCATATTACTGAGAATGCGAGTGGTAATTATAGGTGTAATACCTCAGCGATGAGAACAATTTTGATTCTTTAACTTGCCCACAACAGACGGCTTAACAAGTTTATTTTTGGGAATGCAGTAATCTTTTTCTAAATAGGTGCCAAAGGGGGTAAGAATGCTTCAACTCTATATGAACATGTTTCCAATTTCATTAGAAATCCCAGTGTATGTATGTGAACGCACGAAGCGTAGTAAACAAGGTAAGTGAGCTGCAGGCACAAATAGCCACATGGGAGTATGATGTTGTGGCAATAACTGAGACCTGGCTCAAAAAAGGGCAGGATTGGGTATTAAATATTCTTGCTTATAAGGTGTTCAGGAAATATAGGGAAGGAAAGATAGGATGTAGTGTGGCAGTACTAGTCAAGGAGAATGTTACAGTGCTGGAGAGAGACGATGTCCTGGAGGGGTCAAGGACAGAATCTATATGGCTAGAGTTAAGAAATAATAGAGGTGCCATTACACTACTAGGTGTATTCTATAGGCCACCAAATAGTGGGAAAGATATGGAGGAGCAAATTTGCAGAGAAATTACAGAGAGGTGCAAGAACTATAGAGTAGTAATAATGGGGGACTTCAACTATCCTAATATAGACTGGAATCATAATAGTGTAAAAGTCAGAGAAGGGGAAGAATTTCTGAAGTGTGTTCAGGAGAACTTTCTTGATCAGTACGTTTCCAGCCCGATGAGAGACAAGGCATTGCTGGATCCGGTTCTGGGGAATGAAGTAGGTCAAGTGGAGCAAGTGTCAGTAGGTGAACATTTAGGTACAGTTTTGGTCTCCTTATTTAAGGAGGGATATACTTGAATTGGAGGCAGTTCAGAGAAGGTTCACTAGGTTGATTCCTGGGATGAAGGGGTTGACTTATGAGGAAAGGTTGAGCAGGTTGGGCCTATACTCATTGGAGTTTAGAAGAATGAGAAGTGATCTTATTGAAAGATATAAGATTCTGAGGGGGCTTGACAGGGTAGATGCTGAGAGGATGTTTCCCCTAGTGGGGGTATCTAGAACTAGGGGGCATAGTTTCAGAATAAGGGGTCGCCCATTTAAGACGGAGATGAGGAGGAATTTCTTCTCTCAGAGGGTCGTGAATCTTTGGAATTCTCTACCCCAGAGAGCTGTGGAGGCTGAGTCATTGAATATATTCAAGGCTGAGATAGACAGATTTTTGAACTACAGAGGAGTCAAGGGTTATGGGGAACAGGCAAAAAAGTGGAGTTCAGGCCAAGATCAGATCAGCCATGATTTTATTGAATGGCCGAATGGTCTACTTCTGCTCTTATTTCTTATGTTCTTATGTAGGGAACAGTGATCACAGTATCATAAGGTTTAGATTAGCTATGGAAAAGAACAGGGAGCAATCTAGAGCAAAAATGTTTAACTGGGGGAAAGCCAATTTCAGTGGGATGAGAACAGATCTGGCCCAGGTAAACTGGAATCAAAGATTGGCAGGCAAAACTGTAATGGAACAATGGGCTGCCTTTAAAGAGGAAATCGTTCAGGTACAGTTCAGGTACATTCCACTAGGGGGAAAGGCAGGGCAGCTAAAGTTAGGGTTCCCTGGATGACGAAACAGATAGAGAATATGATGAAGCAGAAAAAGAGCACGTATGACAGATGTCAGGTTGCAAATACAACTGAGAATCAGGCTATATACAGAAAGGTCAGAGGAGAAGTGCAAAAGAAAATAAGAGGGGCAAAGAGAGGGTATGAGAATAGAATGGCAGCCAACATAAAAGGTAATCCAAAAGGCGTCTACAGGCATATAAATAGCAAAAGGATGGTAAGAGGAGGGGTGGGACCGATTAGGAACCGAAAAGGAGACCTATGCATGGAGGCAGAGGGTATGGCTGAGGTACTAAACGAGTACTTTGCATCAGTCTTCACCAAGGAAGAGAATGCTGCCATAAACATGGTGCAGGAGGAGGTAGTGGAGACACTTGATAGGATAAAAATTGATAAAGAAGAGGTATTAGAAAGGCTGGCTGTACTTAAAGTAGATAAATCACCAGGAGCGGATGGGATGTATCCTAGGATGCTGAGGGAATTGAGGGAGGAAATCGCGGAGGTACTGGCCACAATATTCCAATCCTCCATAGATACTGGGGTGGTGCCAGAGGACTGGAGAATTGCAAATGTTACACCATTGTTCAAAAGAGAATGTAAAGATAAACCCAGCAACTACAGGCCAGTCAGTTTAACCTCGGTAGTGGGGAAGCTTTTAGAAACGATAATTGGGGACAAAATTAACAGTCACATGATAGGTGTGGATTAATTAAGGAACGCCAGCACGGATTTGTTAAAGGCAAATCATGTTTAACCAACTTGATCAAGTTTTTTGATGAGGTAACAGAGAGGATTGATGAGGGTAATGTGGTTGACGCAGTGTACGGTACATGGATTTCCAAAAGGCGTTCAACAAAGTGCCACATAATAGGCTTGCCAGCAAAGTTGAAGCCCATGGAATAAAAGGGACAGTGGCAGCATGGATACGAAATTGGCTAAGTGACAGGAAACAGAGAGTAGTGGTGAACAGGTTGTTTTTCGGACTGGAGGAAGGTATACAGTGGTGTTCCCCAGGGGGTGGTTCTAGGACCACTGCTTTTCTTGATATATATTAATGACTTGGACGTGGGTGTACAGGGCACAATTTCAAAATTTGCAGATGACACAAAACTTGGAAGTATAGTGAGCAGTGAGGAGGAGAGTGATAGACTTCAAGAAGACATAGATAGGCTGGTGAAATGGGCGGACACGTGGCAGATGAAAATTAATGCAGAAAAGTGCGAAGTGATACATTTTGGTAGAAAGAATGAGGAGGGGAAATATAAACTAAATGGTACAATCCTAAAGGGGTGCACGAACAAAGAGACCTGGGGGTATTTGTGCACAAATCGTTGAACGGTGGCAGGGCAGGTTGAGAAAGCAGTTAAAAAGGCTTACGGGATCCTGGGCTTCATAAATAGAGGTATAGAGTACAAAAGTGTGTAAATTATGATGAACCTGTATAAAACACTGGTTCGGCCCCAACTGGAGTAATGTGTCCAATTCTGGGCACCACACTTTAGGAAGGATGTGAAGGCCTTAGAGAGGGTGCAGAAAAGATTTACGAGAATGATTCCAGGAATGAGGGACTTCAGTTATGTTGATAGACTGGAGAAGCTGGGATTGTTCTCCTTGGAGCAGAGAAGGTTGAGAGGAGATTTGACAGAGGTGTTCAAAAATCATGGGGGGTCTGGACAGAGTAGAGAGAGAGAAACTGTTCCCATTGGCAGAAGGGTTGAGAACCAGAGGACACAGATTTAAGGTGATTGGCAAAAGAACCAAAGGCAACGTAAGAAAAAACTTTTTTACGCAGCGAGTAGTTAGGATCTGGAATGCACTGCCTGAGAGGGTGGTGGAGGCAGACTCAATTGTGGCTTTCAAAAGGGAGTTGGATAAGTACCTGAAGGAAAAAATTGGCCGGGCTCCAGGGAAAGGGCGGGGGAGTGGGACTAGCTGAAGTTCTCTTGCAGAGAGCCGGCACAGGCTCATCAAATGGCCTACTTCTGGGCTGTAACCATTCTATGATTCTATGAAACTCCACCTCAAGGCTCACAAATGAAGAATAGGCACCTGGGTGATGGGAGATGACCAGAGCTCATGGAAATCTACCCCAGCGAGAGCCAGCGTCTTCAGGAGAGAAGGGGAGAAAATTGAAGGGGATGGTGGGGGTTTGCGGGGAAATAAGGTTTCAATGATTTGGGGAAGCAAGCCATCTCTGATTTATCAGGCAACTGAACTTAGTTATATCGTTATTATCTGCTAGTCTAAATAGCCCAATAATAGACACAGATTTAAGGTGATTGGCAAAAGAACCAGAGGCGACATGAGGAAAAACCTTTTTACGCAGTGAGTAGTTAGGATCTGGAACGTACTGCCTGAAATTGTGGTGGAGGCAGACACAATCTTATCTTTCAAAAGGGAGTTGGATAAGTATCTGAAGGAAAAAAATTTGCAGGGCTACAGGGAAAGGGCGGGGGGAGTGGGACTAGCTGAGAATTGGCTCGGGCTCTATGATTCTATCCCGAACAGAGGAAATTGCTACACTCAGGGACTGGATGAAAATTCTTAGCCTCCCCCCCCCACCGCCTTATAATAACTAAGTTATTTATCTTATGTTTTTTTTCATTATTGTTTTTAAAATTAGATTCATGGACTCTGTTGCAAGTCACTTTCAGCGTATAAGCTAGAGCTTTAATTACAGCATAGCGCAAGGGAGCATCTATAGGCCGAAGGCCAATACTGTGTGGGTGTGAGTAGTCCCACACTCTGCTATCCCTGCCTTCATGCTATTATCAGGGATCTGTGTTGCACTGTAAAGAATTGATGTACAAAAAACATATAAGAAAAGAAAGACTTGCATTTAAATCATGCCTTTCACGACCTCAGGACGTCCCAAAGGGCTTTCCGGCCAATGAAGTACTTTTGAAGTGTAGCCACTGTTGTAATGTAGGGATACATGGCAGCCAATTTGAGCACAGCAAGCTCCCACAAACAGCAATGTGATAATGACCAGATAATCTGTTTTAGTGATGTTGCTTGAGGGATAAATATTGGCCCCAGGACACCGGGGATAACAATAAAAAAGAACTTACGTATACATAGTACCTTACCAAAACTTCAGGACATCCCAAAGCACCTCACATCTAATCAACGATATTTTGAAGTGTAGTCAATGTTGTTTTGTAGGCTACAACTGCAGGCAACTTGTCCATAGCATGATCCCATAAACAGCGACCAGATGAATGACCGTTTTTGATGGAGGGAGGAGTGTCGTCCAGGAGAATGTCTTGCTCTTCTTTGAATAGTATCAAGAGATCTTTTACTTCCACCTGAACAGGAAGACGGGGGTCTCGGCTTAACGTCTCATCCGAAAGACGGCACGTGCGACAATGCAGCACTCCCTCAGCACTGCACTGGGAGTGTCGACCCAGATTATGTGCTCAAGTTCCGGAGTGAGATTCGAACCAATACTTTCCTGCCCGTATCTGTGCATATAACTGCCTGAGTCTGAGAGCATGTTAATACTTGTGGACTTTGAGTGTACATGTTTGGGCATGTGTCAGAGAGTAGTATATGTCTGTGTATGTTTGTGGAATGAGTGTGCATGTTTCCGTGTGTGCGCGTGTATGTGCAAGTGATTTTCAGGTATTTCTGTGTGGGAACTCCCTGCAAATACTGACATACTACTTGGGTCCCCTTGGAAATAATCACATACTCCAGGGCACCTTTTGTCTTCATTTCCTACAACCTTCTGACTCAAAGGCGAGTGAGCCAAACTTGCATAACTTGTTTTTAAAATCTTATTTGAATCTTACTTTGTCCTTTTGTAAATAGGTCAATATCCTTTTTGTAGTACGGAGACAGGAATTGCACATGGTACGATAAGTGTGGTCTGAGGGAGTGCTGCACTGTCGGAGATGCCGTCTTTCGGATAAAACATTAAACCGAGGCCCCGTCTGCCCCCCTCAGGTGGACGTAAAAGATCTCAGGGCCACTATTTCAACGAAGAGCAGGGGAGTTCTCCCTGGTGTCCTGGGCCAATATTTATCCCTCAATCAACATCACTAAAGCAGATTATCTGGTCATTATCACATTGCTGTTTGTGGGAGCTTGCTGTGCACAACAGTGACTATACTTCAAAAAGTACAAAAGCAAAATACTGCAGATGCTGGAAATCTGAAATAAAAACAGAAACTGCTGGAAATACTCAGCAGATCAGGCAGCATCTGTGGAGAGAGAAACAGAGTTAACGTTTCAGGTCGATGACCCTTCGTCAACACTTCAAAAAGTACTTAATTGGCTGTAAAGCACTTTTGGACATCCGGTGGTCATGAAAGGCGCTATAGAAATGCAAGTCTTTCATTCTAACCAAGGTCCTATATAAATTTAGTATTGCCTCCCTGCTTTTGTAGTCTATTCCTCTAGAAATTAACACAAGTACTTTGTTTGCACTCTTTATGGCTTTATCAACATCCGTTGCTACTTTTAGCGATTTGTGTATCTGTATTCCCAGATCCCTTGGCTCCTCCACCCCATTTTGATATCCTTTCTGTTTATCCTTTCTCTCTACGTTTTTCACTGTAGTCTGTTGCTGTTTGTCTTTGGTTTTCTCTTGTCTCATTCTTTGACTGTCTCTCCATGTCTGTCCCTGTTTACCTTTACCTCTTTCCCTGGGACTCTGCCTGCTCTGTCAGCCCGCTGAGCTAAATGCCGGGCGTGAGGAATCGTTGCATTCTTGGCTGAGCAGAGTGCATTAGGTTCCAAAGTAGAATCGTGGTCCTCGGTGCTCCCGGGTAGATAATAAGGGACCCTCACACTAACCGGCAGCCTGCCCTTCATCGAAAGGTTTTTGGCAAAATCTATGTTGGGGTTCATTTTTACGCAGCGAGTTGTTGTGATCTGGAATGCGCTGCCTGAAATGGCGGTGGAAGCAGATTCAACAGCAACTTTCAAAAGAGAATTGGATAAATACTTAAAAAGGGAAAGATTTGCAGGGATGCGGGGAAAGGGCAGGGGGGAGTGGGACTAATTGGAAAGCTCTTTCAGAGAGCCGGCACAGGCATGATGGGCCGAATGGCCTCCTCCTGTCCTGCATAATTCTTTGAAGATATGTAAAGACAATCAGAACCCTGGAAGGCAATGCTTCCTTTGCTGGTGTCACCAAGGAAAGCAAGTAACCAAGGTTGGGTAGAAGAAGAGAAGAATTTCTACAGTGCCTTTTGTGACCTCAGCACATCCCAAAGCCCCTTATAGCCAATTTTTCATAGAATCATAGAACCATAGAGATTTACAGCACAGAAGGAGGCCATTCGGCCCATCTTGGAAAAATGTGCAGGGTTATGGGGAAAGAGCAGGGGGGGAGTGGGATTAATTGGATCGGTCTTTCAAAGAGCCGGCACAGGCACGGTGGGCCGAACGGCCTCCTTCTGTGCTGTGAGATTCTATGATTCTATGGGCTGGAAAGTCAACTCGGGTGCTGCTGCAAAACGGGTGGTGTCGGAAGTCAACCATTGCAGTCAACGGGACTATATATCAGCCGTTGTGTATAGTGAGCGGCCGAACCGATAGCGCCCGTTCTTGCTCCACCGCCCGAGACGAATTTCTAGGCCTGTGATTCTATGATTTGAAATGGCGTCGCTCATGTCAGAATGTGTCATGGCGCCCCTTGCACATGGTGCCATCATGGTGAAAGCAACACGCTCTCCGCGAAAAAAGTTTGGCCAAGGATTTTCTCGGAAACAGCGTCCCTTTAAAATAATCGAAACTTTCCACAGTGGAAAAACAAACTCTTTGTGAAGTGGCTTGCTTCCCCTGTCACTCGCTTCCCCTGTCACTTCAGCCTGTCGGTTTAAAAGACTTCAGTGTTCAGTTGATTCAACACACTTCAAAATAGCGACTGATTCAATTGCTAAACTGCTTATTTGCTGTAGTGTAAACAACGCACGCAACAAGAAACAATGAGTTGCCTGATGCCCCCGGTGTGTGGCTATCCAACCCGTGGCCTGTGGGTCAAACTCCAAGCCAGGAACCCCTCTCATCAAACTCTTCTCATCTTAAGAGTGCAAGGCCAATTTCAACCGGGGATCAGCCTCAGTCCTTTTAACTTCCCAGCCCCTGGACCGCTTCCCAACTCTGCTCCCTGAGGGGTCTAAATCCAACAGTCAGGGAACAGACTTTTGGAACCAATAATTCCTCCAACTGGCAGCTTGGCCTGTTTCAAGCTTCGGGGAGTCGAAGGAGATTGGGGTGAGGATCAGTGAGGAAGGAGATTGGAGCGAGGGTCATTGAGGAAGGAGATTGGGGTGAGGATGGGGGGGAAGGAGATTGGGGCGAGGGTCAGTGAGGATGGAGATTGGGGTGAGGGTCAGTGAGGAAGGAGATTGGGGTGAGGATCAGTGAGGATGGAGATTGGGGAGAGGATGGGGGAAGGAGATTGGAGTGAGGGTCAGTGAGGAAGGAGATTGGGGTGAGGGTCAGTGAGGAAGGAGATTGGAGCGAGGGTCAGTGAGGGAGGAGATTGGAGCGAGGGTCAGTGAGGATGGAGATTGGGGAGAGGATGGGGGAAGGAGATTGGAGTGAGGGTCAGTGAGGAAGGAGATTGGGGTGAGGGTCAGTGAGGAAGGAGATTGGAGCGAGGGTCAGTGAGGGAGGAGATTGGAGCGAGGGTCAGTGAGGATGGAGATTGGAGCAAGGGTCAGTGAGGATGGAGATTGGAGCGAGGGTCAGTGAGGATGGAGATTGGGGTGAGGATGGGGGAAAGGAGATTGGGGCGAGGGTCAGTGAGGAAGGAGATTGGGGTGAGGATGGGGGGAAGGAGATTGGGGCGAGGGTCAGTGAGGAAGGAGATTGGGGTGAGGATGGGGGGAAGGAGATTGGAGCGAGGGTCAGTGAGGAAGGAGATTGGAGCGAGGGTCAGTGAGGAAAGAGATTGGGGCGAGGGTCAGGGAGGAAGGAGATTGGGGAGAGGGTCAGGGAGGATGGAGATTGGGGTGAGGATGGGGGAAGGAGATTGGAGCGAGGGTCAGGGAGGAAGGAGATTGGGGCGACGGTCAGAGAGGATGGAGATTGGGGTGAGGATGGGGGAAAGGAGATTGGGGTGAGGATCAGGGAGGAAGGAGATTGAAGAAAGAATCAGTGAGGAAGGAGATTGGAGCGAGGATGGGGTGAAGAAGATTGGGGCGAGGATCAGGGAGGAAGGAGATTGGAGAAAGGATCAGTGAGGAAGGAGATTGGGGCGAGGGTCAGTGAGGATGGAGATTGGGGTGAATATCAGTGAGGAGGGAGATTGGGGCGAGGATGGGGGGAAGGAGATTGGAGCGAGGGTCAATGAGGAAGGAGATTGGGGCGAGGATGGGGGGAAGGAGATTGGGGCATGGATCAAGGAGGAAGGAGATTGGAGAAAGGATCAGTGAGGAAGGAGATTGGGGGGCGAGGTTCGGAGGGAAGAGAGGCAGAGCTTGAATTTTTTTGTGTCCTGGTGGCCATCTGATATTTGTGTAGAGAAGGTCTTGCATCATTGTCTTTGGAAGATTTACATTTTTTTGGATATGGAGGTCTGTTATTTCATGTGTGCAGTGAGTTTAGCTGTTCTTTGTGTGGGTGGTGTTGCTTCTTTATGGGGTTTGAATTTTTGTGTATGTGGGTGTTTGGATGTTTGTGTATCGGAACTTGCATTGTGCGGCCCACTCTCTGCGTTGAAATATTTGGGCTATAATAATTGGACTTCAGTGCCCCTGGGCTAAAGAGGAGAAAATAAAATCAGCCCAGGGTTTGTCTTTGGCCCCTGCCACCATCTCCACTCCCTTGCCACTGACTCCATTCCCCTCCCCAGATGTTCTCTCAAGCTGAACCAGATCGTTCAGAATCTTGGCCTCCTGTTTAACCCTGAGCTGAGCTTTAAACCCCACACCACAAGTTCACTCATTGCTACTTTTGCAAAAATTTCCCACCTCTATTCTTACCTCAGGCTCTCTGTCGCTGAAGCCTTGGTCATTTCCAGACTGGACGATCCCAGTGCCCCTCTCCTTTGCTGACCTTCCACCCTCCGACCTCTGGGAACTCCAACGTGCCCAGAACTTTGCCGTTCATGTCCTGTCCTGCAATGACTCCCAGTTTTTCCATCACCTCTGTCTTCATTGGCTCCCACACCCCAACGCATACATTTTTAATCCAAATCTTCATTTATAAGTCCCTCCTTGACTTCGTCTCCACCCTTCCTCTCCCAAATACACCGTTCCTGTGATTTTGGCCTTCTATTCACCCCACCCCTTGCTTCTTTCACCCCATTATTGTTGGCAGAACCTTCAGCCACCTCAGTTGTACTCTCTCCATAGACCTCTCTGCCCTCCATTTCTCTTTTCACCCTTGTATAAAACCTTATCAAGACCTACCTTTTCAGTGCAGTTTTCCAACAGCTCCCTCATGAGGCTCGGCAAACTGAAGCTGATGATGATGATGGTTAACCTAGTCTTGCATGGGCATTAGGTTAGAACATAATTGAGATTGACTGTGATGGCCACCACAGTGGAATAGCCGGCCAACACTCGCTGCCTGGGCTTGCACTTGAAGAATGAACACATTGGACAAGGATTGGTTGTCTGTGCCCATGGACCCGGAACCCAGCAAGAGTCAGAAAAAGGGTTGGGGGGGGGGGGGGGTGGGGGCGGCGGCGGGGATTGGGGTAGCATTTTTGACAAAAAATTGAATACGAGTTTAAATGTCAAGGCAAAGTCCTTTGAAAAAAAGTGTAAGTGAATAACATGCTGAGGCAAACAGAAGGGGGTATCAGTGAGCGTATCAAATGCTAAATGACACCGTCATTCTCCTGGTCGATTGACCTTTGGCCCAGCAGGGTTGAGTCCTCTCACTGGGAGAGGACAGCACAGGACAGGCACCACCAGACTTTTATATTCCTCCCAAGACCATGGCAGTCAGACTTGGACGACGGGGATGTGCTCACAGACGCAATGCCTCTCTCTCTCTCTCTCCCCGGATAACTCCTCGCCAGATAAGAAAGTTTGACACAAGTTGTGTTTGTGGTTTTTTTTGTGGTACTTTATTGTTTGTTAAACTCATTTAACACAAAGTTTATTTTGTCGCTTTATTTTGTGGGGGGAGTGGGGGGGGGGGCTATTATGATGTTGCCATAGCAGCCGGGACACTGTCTGAATAACAAATTTCCCTTGCTGGGAATCGTGGACAGAGTGAGTAGAGGAGAACGGGCTGAGCAGGAGAGCTCTGTCGGTTTTGAGTCCATTACCCGTTTCACGTTGTATTATTAACAGCATAGGTTCTGCTGGGATTTCGCCTGATTAAGATGTGCAATGGTGAAATTATATCTACAAAACATACCTGTCTGGACTGTAGGAGTGTTTTTTGTTGTTGTTGTCGGATATCTGTTGGGTTAAAAAAAAACACATCACCATCTCTCTAGATTGCAGTCGGAACGAGCGGCTGGCTGTACATGCTAGTTCAAAGTTAATCCGTGTTGCAATTTCTTGTAAATTTCGAATCACTTTTTGTTTCGTCTGAAGGGCTTTGCTTACAGTTTGTTGTTTGAGGATTTTCTGCACTTGGTAACAGTGAACGCGACTCCTGTCTAACTTTATTTTTGAAAAACAAATCTTTCAACATCAGGATTGAACTGTGTGGTCATGTCTGGTTTGAGGCTTGTTCGATTCGAAGCGGATAGATAATATTTATATCTGTTTCATCAACAAATAAGTTCTCGCCTTTGAATGGAAACCTGTTGCTGGATTTAAGGGCCTCCGGAATAATTTCAGGAATTAAAATGACCAGTTCAGAGTCCGGGCACACATTAGGAAGATCCCTCTTTCTATTCCCGTGTGTGTGGTGTGTGTGTGTGAAGAACCCGCATCGGATGTGGGGAGAGTTTGACGAGACCGAGTTTTCTCTTTGGTTATCTAGCTGTATGAGATTGTTACACCATCATAAAGCTAGCGAACCGAATGTAAAAACGGCTTCGAGTTTCACCGGGACCTCCCCCTGCACCGAAGAGGAGAGGGATGAAGATGAAGACAAGACGAAAAAACATTCATATCTCTCCATTTGACATGATGAGAATCGTTGCTTTAAAAGTCATTAAGACCTCGGGTTCTCCTAACCTCCTCTTGGATATTAGATGGGATATTGTGTTGACACAGATCACATTGAGATGGTCTTTATCCAGCTTTGGTTAGACTGTGCTGGAGATTCGGGCCCTAGTTTCTATTGACTTTAAGGATTAGGCGGTGAATGTCCGGGGATTTTTAGTCGGAGAGGACACAATGCCTTAGCAACTGAATCAATTTAGTGCCAAGCTAATATCGAGGGTGATTCACCCTGTATAACTAACTTTATTGGAGAGGAGAGAGTTTGTCAAGTGGAACAAACCCGGGTTTGTTTTATAATATAAACGAGCGGAAAAGAGAGTAGGAATTTTGGCAATCACTGGGGAGGCGGCAAGTTTTGTGAAAGAGAATAGAGAGATTGTGAAGGAAGGGAGGGAAGAAGGGAGGGCAGGGGAGAGAGAGATGGGGAGAGGGAGGGAGAGATGGGGAGAGGGAGGGAGAGTGAAGAGGAGAAGGGGAAAGGGAGGGAGGTGTGAGAAGGGAAAGAGTGAGAGAGAGAGGCGGGGGGGGAGAAAAGCGGAAGAGGGAGACAGAAAAAGAGAGGGATAGAGTCGAGAGGAAGAGAGAGGAGGTGATGGGGAGAAAGTGAGAAGAGAAAGGAAAAGAGGAGCAACATATTTTGCAGTTAAATGGCGACTATTTTCCTTATTAAACAATCTTATTTTCAGTAAAAAGTCGGAGCTGTGTGCTCTTGTATCTGTCTATGGGGTGAGGGACAGGATGGTTTAAACTATTTTAAAGTAATTGAGACTGATGTATAATTGCACTGACAAATCCCGGATTATTCTGTCAGTTTCCTGCAAGCAACAAGCGCCTGATTGAAATGTCCAGTTTCAGAACAGCAGTAAATTCGTAGATTTGTTTCCCAACCCGCTGCTGTGATTCTTTTTTTTTGTTGCGTCGCATTTACCCGCCAGTTGCGCCTTTTCTCTGCGGTCGAAAACTCGGCGGGGCTGCGAGCCTGGAGCGGCCGGGTTGGAGCGCTGACCCTTTGGGAGATGTTTTGGGTCTGCCCCCGCCGTTTCCTGGCAGGAAGCGCTCATGCAGAAACGCTGGCGGTGGCTCAGTCCTTCACCTGCTTAATTCCCATTGACGGCCACTGACCGCCAGTCTGGGCTGTCAGATATAGGTCAACGGTCTTAAATCAGCCTTAAAGGCACGCTGTCGGCAGCTAGTTCAAGTGCTGGACTTGGCAGGAGTGAGTGGGGCATCAACACCAGATCTGGCCGTGTTGGGGCGCGAGCTTCGCTCCATTTTAATAGCACTTAAAGAGCGAGTGCACCGATGCCCTTGGGTTCAATTCCAGCGTTAGAATGGCCCAATCTTCAGAGGATAGAGCAAGACAGACAGAAAAAGAAAGAGGAATAATTTGCATTTCTATAGCGCCTTTCATGATCTCAGGGCCTCCCAAAGCGCTTCACAACCAACGAAGTACTTTTTGAAGTGTAGTCACTGTTGTAATGTAGGAAACACAGCAAGCTCCCACAAGCAGCAATGAGATAAATGACCAGGTAATCTGTTTTAGTGATGTTGGTTGAGGGATAAATACTGGCCCAGGATAAAGCATATTCTTAATGGGCAAAATTACAGTTCTAATAAATAACATTTCTACTGAATTAGTGCTTATGGAATATGCTGAATAGACAAGATATTTATTTTGAATATGATTACCCAGGAGTAAGTTAGAGGCTCAAATCTAATCAAAGGGTTTTGGTGGTTTATATGTCGAATAATTGATACCTGGGAGCGAGTTACAGGTTGGAATCTAATTGAGGGGTTCAAGGGATTTATATATAGAATAACAGATGCCCAGGATTGAGTTACAGGTTAGAATCTAATCGAGGGGTTCGGGGGGTTTATATATAGAATAACAGATACCCAGGAGTGAATTACAGGCTGGAATCTAATCGAGGGATTCGGGGTGGTTTATATATAGAATAACGGATACCCAGGAGTGAGTTACAGGCTGGAATCTAATCGAGGGATTCGGGGGGGTTTATATATAGAATAACGGATACCCGGGAGTGAGTTACAGGCTGGAATCTAATCGAGGGGTTCGGGGGGTTTATATATTGAATAACGGATGCCCGGGAGTGAGTTACAGGCTGGAATCTAATCGAGGGGTTCGGTTGACATTTGCAACTAATATCTGAAGCTTGCAATCAGGTTCATTGACTACTGATGTCTCAATGTTTGGAGTATTGTTTTGATGTCACGCTTTGGGTTTTATTCAGTCTGGGTCTTCTGTTGTGGTCACATGGTCACATGAGCCCTGTGTAGTTGGCACAGAATGAAGACTGCATTTGAGGATGAGTGATTGTCAAATCGTCATTGCAAATTTATCGGAAGTGCACTACAATCGACCACTGGCAGATTCAATGGGCAGTTTGTATCAGACAGAGAACAACCAGTGTTGAAAGAAGAAAGAACTTGCATTTATACAGCACATTTCACTACGTCAGGACACACATAACATTATTGGAGTTCTTGGATGGTGTTTTTGCACTGAATCACAGCTGTATTTCAAATATATATATAACAATTTGCTTTATAAAGCGCCTTTAATGCAGTAAAACATCCCAAGGTGCTTCACAGGATTATTTCCAAGCAAAATCTGACCCCGAGCCACATAAAGAGATATTAGGGCAGGTGACCAAAAGCTTGCTCAAAGAGGTAGGTTTTAAGACGCGTCTTAAAGGAGGAGAGAGAGGGGCAGAGAGGTTTAGGGAGGGAATTCCAGAGCTCGGGGCCCAGGCAGCTGAAGGCACGGCCGCCAATGGTGGAGCGATGGAAATCGGGGGATGCTCAAGAGGCCAGAATTGGAGGAGCGCAGAGATCTTTGGGGGTTGTGGGGCTGGAGAGGTTACAGAGATAGTGAGAGGCGAGGGCCATGGAGGGATTTGAAAACAAGGATGCAATATGTCTAATATATGTTGTATGTATATCTCTCACTGCTGATATTTGTGTTTTATGGAATTTGTAATGTTAGTTCTGACTAATGTTATAAGGTAATGTACCATGGAACGTAACTATTTTTCCAATTGATTGAGAGGACATCTGCATGAGAGGAAAATAAAGCAATGTTTCAATAGGAATAACGACACTGACATTAGATTGGGCTTATGACAGTGTCATGTGACAGGAAGTAGATGCTCACTCTCCCCAGATAGCAATGGGAATAAGTTTTTTCTCCTTTAGGATTCCATTAACAATACAGAGGGAGTACCATGTGTGACGCCAGGAGTGTAATATGTGTGTGATACCAGGAGTGTATTCTGTGTTCCCATGTGTGTAATACAGGGAGTGTAGCATGTGATACAGAGACAGTACTGTGTTACTATGTGTGTGATATGGGGTGTATCATGCATGACACATGGAGTGTACAATGTGTTACTAAGAACATAAGAAATAGGAGCAGGAGTAGGGCATTCGGCCCCTCGAGTCTGCTCCGCCATTCAATAAGATCGTGGCTGATCTTCGATCTCAACTCCAATTTCCCGCCCTATCCCCATATCCCTTATAAGTGTCCAAAAATCTATCGATCTCAGACTTGAATATACTTAATGACTGAGCATCCACAGCTCTCTGGGGTAGAGAATTCCAAAGATTCACAACCCACTGAGTGAAGAAATTCCTCCTCATCTCAGTCCTAAATTGTCGACCCCTTATCCTGAGACTATGACCCATAGTTCTAGACTCTCCAGTCAGGGGGAAACAGCCTCTCAGCATCTACCCTGTCAAGCCCCCTCAGAATCTTATATGTTTCAATGAGATCACCTCTCATTCTTCTACACTCCAGAGAGTTACTGTGTGTGTGTGCTACAGGGAGTGTACCATGTGTTACTGTGTGTGTGTGCTACAGGGAGTGTACCATGTGTTACTGTGTGTGTGTGCTACAGGGAGTGTACCATGTGTTACTGTGTGTGTGTGCTACAGGGAGTGTACCATGCATTGCTCCGTGTAATACATCTAGCAGAGAGAGAAGAACTCCAGCTAAATGTTTTGGGCTGGTTTGCAGTGGTGAATGGAGACTGTTGGAACTTTTTTTAAATTCGTTTTATGGGATGTGGGCGTCGCTGGCAAGGCCAGCATTTATTGTCCATCCCTAGTTGCCCTTGAGAAGGTGGTGGTGAGCTGCCTTCTTGAACCGCTGCAGTCCGTGTGGTTAAGGTGCTCCCGCAGTGCTGTTAGAGAGGGAGTTCCAGGATTTTGACCCAGCGACGATGAAGGATCGGCGATATACTTCCAAGTCAGGATGGTGTGTGACTTGGAGAGGAACTTGGAGGTGGTGGTGTTCCTTGGCTCTCATGCACTTGGCTGGCCCAATATTTGATAGGAACGTATAATGGCGTAAGAGGTATTATTGGAAACAGTAACTGGTGGTCGAAACTATCACTGCTTGGTAGTGTAGCACTCAAGAAAGCAAGTAGGGTAGTAGGTTATACATCGGTGATCAAAGTAGACAACACCAAGCCAGCACAAAGCCTTATTTAGCTTGCACTTGTAATACTGGGACCAGTTTCTTGTCTCCCCATTTGCAAAGGATATAGCTGTTATAGAATCATAGAATCATAGAAATTTACGGCACAGAAGGAGGCCATTCAGCCTATCGTGTCCGTGCCGGCTGACAAAGAGCCATCCAGCCTAATTCCACTTTCCAGCTCTTGGTCCGTAGCCCTGTAGGTTACGGCAATTTAAGTGCATATCCACATACTTTTTCAATGCAATGAGGGTTTCTGCCTCTACCACCCTTTCAGGCAGTGAGTTCCAGACCCCCACCACCCTCTGGGTGAAAAAAGTTCTCCTCAACTCCCCTCTAATCCTTCTACCAATTACTTTAAATCTATGCCCCCTGATTACTGATCTCTCTGCTAAGGGAAATAGGTCCCTCCTATCCACTCTATCTAGGTCCCTCATAATTTTATACACCTCAATCAAGTCTCCCCTCAGCCTCCTCTGTTCCAAAGAAAACGACCCCAGCCTATCCAATCTTTCCTCATAGCTAAAATTCTCCAGTCCTGGCAACATACTCGTAAATCTCCTCTGTACCCTCTCTAGTGCGATCACATCTTTCCTGTAATGTGGTGACCAGAACTGTACACATTATGAGAGAGTACAGGAGAGATCTTCTGGTAAAATTACCGCTGCATCAAGATGCTGAAATATGAAGCTAGATTGAAGGAGCTGATTTAAGTGGGGTATGGGTTCCACAGGGGCCAGCCTCCCTCCAGTACCTTGCCCAAGCGGCCATTCTTCATGTGTTAGTTAAGTCTGTTTGGTGGCATGTTGTGGCTAACCATGGTTTCCTGGAGCTTGCTTGATTGCCTTAGGGAGACCGTCACAGGGTTTTTTCCCTTTATTTTTTGCCTCCCTTGTGGAAGGATTGAGGCTGAATAGGGTGATCATCAATGGTCTCTTCTCACCTTTCTTTTTGTCTGTTCATATGAGCCTATGAGTGTCGTTGGCAAGCCATTCAACTGTGAGCGGCATCACAGCCGAGCCTGATTGGTCCTGCCCTCATCCAATATCCACTTTCCAGTAGGAGTCACTGGATAGCGATTGGGCGTGGGAACCCTGGCTGATTTCCCCACCACCGCCACCTCTTAGCCCAGGGGGCAGCTCATGACAATTGCAGTGCACCTACAGCAGTTCTCTGCTAACCTTCCTGCTCTGTATGGATGAGTCTCACATGATCCCTTAGAGAAAGTTCAAATCGAAATGGAAGTGGGTGCCTTGGAGCTTGGGAATGGCGTCAAACCATATGGTTATGACTGAGGATCCAAGAGCCTGGGTTGTAGGTGAATGAAGTAGACAATCATTCCTTGTTTCAGATTCCTCATATTCTTTGGTGTTCCGAATGTTACAAAATTACAATTTTAATTCCTAAACAAATATTGTAGCATAGAACCAGTGCTTGATACAACACTGACCCATGTAGATCAGAGGTTGATCCTTTTCGTAATCTGAGCAGGGCGGCTTCACCGCCTGACAATATTCATCAAGGGCATCAGACGAACCTCAGCCCCCTTCACCTTAACTCCTCGTCTAGGAACCATCTGAGTTTCACCACCCAGTCTATGTCTAGGAGTTAATAATGCCTCATTTTGGTTCACAGAACTAGTTCAGATTATAATTGGCCCAAATCTTGCTGGTGCAGGGCACGTGGTTTTTAAAAATTTATTAGTTCCTGGGATGTGGGCGTCACTGGCAAGGCCAGCATTTATTGTCCATCCCTAATTGGTCTTGGGAAGGTGGTGGTGAGCTGCCTTCTTGAACCGCTGCAGTCCGTGTGGTGAAGGTGCTCCCACAGTGCTGTTCGGGAGGGAGTTCCAGGACTTTGACCCGGCGACGATGAAGGAACGGCCGATATATTTCCAAGCCAGGATGGTGTGTGACTTGGAGGGAAACTTGGAGGTGGTGGTGTTCCCATGCGTCTGCTGCCCTTGTCCTTCTAGGTGGTAGATGTCGTGGGTTTGGGAGGTGCTGCCGAAGAAGCCCTGGCGAGTTGCTGCAGTGCATCTTGTAGATGGTACACACTGCAGCCACTGTGCGCCAGTGGTGGAGGGAGTGAATGTTTAAGGTGGTGGATGGGGTGCCAATCAAGCGGGCTGCTTTGTCCTGGATGGTGTCAAGCTTTTTGAGTGTTGTTGGAGCTGCACTCATCCAGGCAAGTGGAGAGTATTCCATCACACTCCTGACTTGTGCCTTGTAGATGGTGGAAAGGCTTTGGGGAGTCAGGAGGTGAGACACTCACGTGCGCCATTATTTAGACTTTTTCCTGTACCCTTCAGCTCAAAATCTTTTTTGCCCTGTAACTTGCTGGGAGTGCGAGCTGATAACGGCGCAGCGAGGGCAATGGGGCATCTGGGACCTCGGTGACTGACGGGACCGACAGACTATCTCCTTAAACAACGAGATTTAAGGATTGAGAAAGAAACAGAGGAACAATGGAGAAGGAGGGTAGATTA
The DNA here is from genome assembly GCA_030390025.1 of Squalus acanthias. Taxonomy (NCBI): domain Eukaryota; kingdom Metazoa; phylum Chordata; class Chondrichthyes; order Squaliformes; family Squalidae; genus Squalus; species Squalus acanthias. Next base: position 37,555,727 of record CM059443.1, read on the forward strand.
GAATCAAATCAGGTACAGAAAGAAACATAAAGAGAGGGAAAGAAAGATTGGATTAAGAGAGAGAGAGAAAATAAGACAGAAAGGACAAGTAAGAAAAAATGTTAAAAAAATGTTAAATGTCTAAGAAGAATTTACTACATCAACACTTAAATTGTTCCCTTTCTGAGCCGGAGAGGTTGAGTGGCATTTCATTAAGAATTATCAGGTTGTTAAAAGGGTACTTACGCTGTTAAGTTCCAGCCCTAACTTTCTGCGGTGAGTTTAATGGACGAATCCAGCAAGTTCTTAAAAATAGCGGGGAGGTTGAGGGTGAGATGCCGTTTGTGCGAGACAAATGGTGGAGCGGCGAAAATCGACCAGCAAGTTCTGGAGATTCGCAACTCCCGGCGTATCACTCCTTCGCCTGAACTTGCCGATTTGCGCATTAATAACGGCGTGCATCGGAAACCTGCCACTATTTTTCCAGCGAGATTTGGGCCATTAGCATTTACACTCCCAACCTCCCATCAGAACCCATGCAAGCTAGAGAGTGAATGAATTAACCCTTTCTTGCCAGTTACCGAAGAAGTCAGAAGACAAAGTCATGAACCAACAATTGTTTATTAACCTTAGAATCAGAGTTAGCAGCGCTTAAACTTAACGATTGAGTATGCAAATCATTAGTAGATAGGGTTAATTGACGAAATAAAGAACAGAGGTTACAAAGGCAGTTCAGTCATGTCACAGCAAGTCAGCATTAAATGCTTGCTGATTATAAATTTACAGTTGAGATCAGTTTCGGAGATTGAAATAAACTGGAGAAATTAATTAAGGTTTTTTTTGCCTTCTTAGATAGCTGACAAATTAACAGCATTAGAGAGCCAGACTATTAAATAGATTCAAGTCTATGGGGTAGAAATTAATATTGAGCCGTAGCACAAAACAGGCGGTGTCGTATCTGCTGCCCGTAATACGACACGTCCGCTATTCCGTTCCATTGACTTCAATAGAACTGAAAAAGAAAGAAAGACTTGCATTTCTACAGCACCTTTCACGACACCACAAAGCGCTTTACAGCCAATGAAGTACTTTTGAAGTGTACTCACTGCTGTAATGTAGGAAACGCGGCAGCTAATTTGTGCGCAGCAAGCTCCCACAAACAGCCATATGATAATGGCCAGATAATCTGTTTTAGTGATGTTGATTGAGCGATAGATATTGGCCCCAGGACACCGGGGTGAACTCCCCTATTCTTCTTCGAAATAGTGACCATGGGGTCTTTCACATCCACCTGAGAGAGCAGATATTTAACGTTTAACTAGGTTTAACGTCTCTTCCGAAAGACGGCACCTCTGACAGTGCAGCACTCCCTCAGTACTGCACTGGGAGTGTCAGCCTAGATTTTTGTGCTCAAGCCTCTGGAGTGGGACTTGAACCCACAACCTTCTGACTCAGGAGGCGAGAGAGGGTGCTACCCAGTGAGCCATGGCTGACACTCCGTGACATGGCTGAATATCAGGCGGGACGTGTAACAGACAGCCAATGCGATACTGCATGTTTTTGCGTTACCGCCCACGACAAATTTCTACCATGTATGCTTGCAGTGAGAGATGTTTCAAGAACTTACACAACCTTGTCCTTATGGACTGGCATGGAAGTACTGGTTGACTCGCCTTCCTCTGGGAGGAAGGTGTTGGCTTTCTGAGATGTCAGTGATGAACCTCCGTCTGCCGATGCTTCTAATAGTTCCTCCTAGAACCTCTGCTCCTGTGTAACTTCACTTTCCGCGGTGGTAGCTGTATCTGGACTATCTGCTTTAATCTCACCTCCCTTGATCTCAGGGGTGCATAGAATTACATCGAATTTACAGCACAGAAACAGGCCATTCGGCCCAACTGGTCCATGTTGGTGTTTATGCTCCACTCGAGCCTCCTCCCACCCCTCTTCATCTCACCCTATCTACATAACATTCTATTCCTTTCTCCCTCATGTGTTTATCTGACTTCTCCTTCAATGCATCTATGCCAGTCTCCTCAACTACTCCCTGTGACAGCGACTTCATATTCCAGCCACTCTCTGGGTAAAGAAGTTTTTCCTGAATTCCCTATTGGATTTATTAGTGATTATCTTATATTTATGGCCCCTAGTTCTGGTCTCCCCCACAAGTGGAAACATCTTCTCTACGTCTACCCTATCAAAACCCTTTCATAATTTTAAAGACCTCGATCAGGTCACCCCTCAGTCTTCTCTTTTCTAGAGAAAAGAGCCCCAGCCTGTTCAGCCTTTCCTGATATAGTTATAACCTCTCAGTTCTGGTATCATCCTTGTAAATCTTTCTCCAGTGCCTACATCCTTTTTATAATATGGAGACCAGAACCATGCACAGTACTCCAAGTGACACGCTTACATCTGCCTGTATCTGCTTGGTACAACATCAATTTCTGTCGTCTTTCTCTCTCTGTCAGAGATGCACTTTCTGATCTTACAAGAAAACCTTCTACATCCCTTTACCAGGGATGAGGGACTTCAGTTATGAGGAGAGGATGGAAAGGTTAGAACTGTTCTCCTTGGAACAGAGAAGGTTAAGAGGTTGCCTAATAGACGTTTACAAGATGATGAGAGGTTTTGAAAGAGTAGAGAGAGAAAAACTATTCCCTCTGGCGAGTGGGTCAATAACCAGAGGTCGTAGATTCAAAATCATTGACAAAAGATCCAGAGGGGGGAGATGAGGAGAATTTTTTTTTCACTCCGAGTGTTGTGGGGATCTGGAAGGCTCGACCTGAAAAGGTGGTGGAAGCTGATTCCATAAATAATTTTAAAAGGGAGTTGGACGGTGCTGGAGGATGAGGAACTGACAGGGTTACGGACAAAAAGCGGGGGATGTGGGACTAAAGCACGACGGCTCTTTCAAAGAGATGGGCCGAATGGCCTCCTTCTGTGCTGTAAGTTTCTATGATTCTATATACTAGGCAGGGATCTCCCACACCTTCTACTACAGAGACTACTACAAAAGCAACTAAACGAACTAGAATTAAACTAAGGATTGAGGACTGAGAAGTGAAAACTCAGCTTTAGTGCCAACACACCATGTTATAGATCCATAATTACCCTAGAAACCTCCTCAATTCGATTGACCAATCAGCCTTGTGCTGGAAGACTTCAGCCCTTCTGTTGTCAATCACCTCATACAGCACTGTTGGTCAAGAAAGACAGACTTGCATTTCTGTAGCGACTTTCACAACCTCAGGACGTCCCAAAGTGCTTTACAGCCAATGAAGTACTTTGTGAAGGAGGAAACCTGGCAGCCAATTTGCGCACAGCAAGCTCCCACAATCAGCAATGTGATAATGACCAGATAATCTGTTTTTGTTATGTTGGTTGAGGGATAAATATTGGCCCAGGACACCGGGGATAACTCCCCTGCTCTTCTTCGAAATAGTGACCATGGGATCTTTTACGTCTACCTGAGAGAGGGCAGACGGGGCCTCGGTTTAACGTCTCATCCGGAAGACGCCACCTCCGACAGTGCAGCACTCCCTCAGTACCGCACTGGGAGTGTCAGCATAGAATTTTGTGCTCAAGTCTCTGGAGTGGAATTTGAACCCACAGCCTTCTGACTGGGTAGAATGTGAGTCATCATATTCCTGAAGTTCACTCACTAGAAGGAGACGCACCGCGGGACACACTCACTGGAAGGAGACACACTATAAGGAGGTTGGGACCCAGGAGCGAGGTCGGGACCCAGGAGCGAGATCGGGACCCAGGAGCGAGGTCGGGACCCAGGAGCGAGGTCGGGACCCAGGAGCGAGATCGGGACCCAGGAGCGAGGACGAGGCCCAGGGGCGAGGACGAGGCCCAGGGGTGAGGACGGGGCCCAGGGGCGAGGACGGGGCCCAGGGGCAAGGACGGGGCCCAGGAACGAGGTCGAGGCCCAGGGGCGAGGACGGGGCCCAGGGGTGAGGACAGGGCCCAGGAGCGAGGTCGAGGCCCAGGAGCGAGGTCCAGACCCAGGAGTGTGGACGGGACCCAGGAGCGAGGTCGAGGCCCAGGGGCGAGGACGGGGCCCAGGGGTGAGGACAGGGCCCAGGAGCGAGGTCGAGGCCCAGCAGCGAGGTCGAGGCCCAGGAGTGCCGCAGCGTGGACCAGCAGCAGGGTCGGGAGGATCACACTGCAGCCGATGAAACCCAGGCAGAGAGGACCTGTGGGAAGGAGGGAGGAGGACAGTAGCAGTATGTTTGTGTGTGTGTGTGCTAGGCCGATGTAGCAGAGCCTGGTCTCCAATCGTCTTGGATCCCCTTGCCATTGGACCAAGACCTTGCTCTGTCAAGCCTGTGTGGTAGCTGGTGTGCAACGGCCACCCCACGTTAAAAGAATTCATGCACAGGCATCTTCCATCATCTTCCAAGGTGGCTTCAAATCCAACCCACACTGTTGGAATGTAAAAGTCAAGACCATAGCAGAGGCCATAGAGGGAGTGCAGCGAAGGTTCACCAGACTGATTCCTGGGATGGCAGGACTGTCTTATGAGGAGAGATTGGGTCGACTAGGCCTGTATTCACTAGAGTTTAGAAGAATGAGAGGGGATCTCATTGAACGTATAAAATTCTGACAGGGTTAGACAGACTGGATGCAGGGAGGATGTTTCCCCTGGCTGGGGGGGTCTAGAACGAGGGGTCACAGTCTCAGGATACGGGGGTAGGACATTTAGGACTGAGATGAGGAGAAATTTCTTCACTCAGAGGGTGGTGAACCTGTGGAATTCTCTACCACAGAAGGCTGTGGAGGCCAAGTCACTGAAGATATTTAAGAAGGAGATAGATAGATTTCTAGACACAAAAGGCAGCAAGGGGTATGGGGAGAGAGCGGGAATATGGTATTGAGATAGAGGATCAGCCATGATCATATTGAATGGCGGAGCAGGCTCGAAGGGCCGAATGGCCGACTCCTGCTCCTATTTTTCTATGTTTCTAACCATCCAAAAATTGGCGGTTGCGGTATTAAGGACTGCTGTTGTGGGAAATAGGAATGTCAGATTGGACCACCGATGGGTTTTCTTTTGAGGTTCGGGTTCAATTAGTTATTGGACCTTTGAAGACAAGTCTTCAGCTGGATCTTATTATCGCTCTGGCTGGAAGCACTTCATCCTGGAACTGGGTGTACAGTTTTCAGTGTCTCTGTTACCCAGCTCAGTGTTTCTCCCGTTCTCCACTGCCACACCACTCTCTCACCAGGCTTCCTCTGTTCCATGCCTCACCGTACCTCGCTGGCTCTGCTTTGTGACCCTGTCAGCAAGTGTTTCAGAGGTGCGGACCAATTCTAACCCTCAACCGGTTTGTTAGCAGCACTCGGAGGGCACATTCCCACTCGGTATCACTGTCCAATGCTCCCCAGCATGTTTGTGTGGACGTTGGGTGAGGTGGGTTTGACTATGATGGCTCCCATGGTCAAACAGCCTCAAGGTACATTCCCACAAGGGGGAAAGGTAGGGCAACCAAAGTCAGAGCTCCCTGGATGATGAAAGAGATAGAGAGTAAGATGAAAAAAGAAAGAAAGAAAGACTTGCATTTCTATAGCGCCTTTCACGACCACCGGACGTCCCAGAGTGCTTTACAGCCAATGAAGTACTTTTGAAGTGGAGTCACTGTTGTAATGTAGGAAACGCGGCAGCCAATTTGCGCACAGCAAGCTCCCACAAACAGCAACGTGATAATGACCAGATCATCTGTTTTTGTTATGTTGGTTGAGGGATAAATATTGGCCAGGACACCGGGGAGAACTCCCCTGCTCTTCTTCGAAACAGTGCCGTGGGATCTTTTACGTCCACCTGAGAGGGCAGACGGGGCCTCGGTTTAACGTCTCATCCAAAAGACGGCACCTCCGACAGTACAGCACTCCCTCTGCACTGTACTGGAGTGTCAGCCTAGCAGAAAAGGAGCGCGTATGACAGATGTCAGGTTGAGAATACAAGTGAGAATCAGGCTGAATATAGAAAGTTCAGAGGGGAAGTGAAAAAGAAAGTAAGAGGGGCAAAGAGAGAGCATGAGAATAGATTGGCAGCCAACATAAAAGGGAATCCAAAAGTCTTCTATAGGCATATAAATAGTAAGAGGAGGGGTGGGGCTGATTAGGGGCCAAAAAGGAGACCTACGCATGGAGGCAGAGGGTATGGCTGAGGTACTAAGTGAGTACTTTGCATCTGTCTTCACCAAGGAAGAAGATGCTGCCAAAGTCATCGTGAAAGAGGAGGTAGTTGAGATACTGGATGGGATAAAAATTGATAAAGAGGAGGTACTAGAAAGGCTGGCTGTACTTAAAGTAGATAAGTCACCAGGACTAAATGGGATGCATCCTAGGATGCTGAGGGAAGTTAAGGTGCAAACCACTGGAGGTACTGACCATAATCTTCCAATTCTCCATAGATACAGGAGTGGTGCCAGAGGACTGGAGAATTGCAAATGTTACACCCTTGTTCAAAAAAGGGTGTAAAAATAAACCCAGCAACTACAGGCCAGTCAGCTTAACCTCAGTGGTGGGGAAGTTTTTAGAAACGATAATCGGGGACAAAATTAACAATCACTTGGACAAGTGTGGATTAATTAAGGAAAGCCAGCACAGATTTGTTAAAGGCAAATCGTGTTTAACTAACTTGATCGAGTTTTTTGATGAGGTAACAGAGAGGGTTGATGAGGGCAATGCGGTTGGCGTGGTGTACATGGACTTCCAAAAGGCGTTTGATAAAGTGCCACATAATAGACTTGCCAGCAAAGTTGAAGCCTATGGAATAAAAGGGACAGTGGCAGCATGGATACAAAATTGGCTAAGTGACAGGAAACAGAGAATAGTGCTGAACAGTTGTTTTTCGGACTGGAGGAAGGTATACAGTGGTGTTCCCCAGGGGTTGGTTCTAGGACCACTGCTTTTCTCGATATATATTAATGACTTGGACTTGGGTGTACAGAGCACAATTTCAAAATTTGTAGATGACACAAAACTTGGCAGTATAATGAACAGTGAGGAGAATAGTGATAGATTTCAAGACAAATGGGCGGACATGTGGCAGATGAAATTTAATACAGAAAAGTGCAAAGTGATACATTTTGGTAGGAAGAATGAGGAGAGGCAATATAAACTAAAGGGTACAATCCTAAAGTGGTTGCATGAACTGAGAGACCTGGGGGTATATGTGTACAAATCGTTGAAGGTGGCAGGGCAGGTTGAGAAAGCGATTAAAAAAGCATACGGGATCCTGGGCTTCATAAATAGAGGCATGGAGTAAAAAAGCAAGGAAGTTATGATGAACCTTTATAAAACACTGGTTCGGCCTCAACTGGAGTATTGTGTCCAATTCTGGGCACTGCACTTTAGGAAGGATGTGAAGGCCTTAGAGAGGGTGCAGAAAATATTTACGAAAATGATTCCAGGGCTGAGGGACTTCAGTTACGTGGATAGACTGGAGAGGCTGGGGTTGTTCTCCTTGGAGAAGAGCTGATTGAGAGATGATTTGATAGAGGTGTTCAAAAATCATGAGGGGTCTTGACAGAGTAGATAGAGAGAAACTGTTCCCATTGGCAGAAGGGTCGAGAACCAGAGGACACAGATTTAAGGTGATTGGCAAAAGAACTAAAGGCAACATGAGGAGAAACTTTTTTAAGCAGCGAGTGGTTAGGATCCTCCAAAGTGGTGCTGAGGACCAAAACTCCTTAGGACAGCGATAAATCTCTCCAGACGTCTCTCTCCCTCGTGTACCAAAAATTTTGCCGACAAGAAAAAGCAGGAAGTGCCCAGCTTTAAATAGCGCTCCCCCAGCCCCTTCCCGACTTGAAAACGTTCCCCTCTACCTGTCGTTCCTAGCGGCAGGCGCTAAGGCAGGGGGCGTGACTCAATTTCCGGTCTGGGGTGCTACCGGGGCGTTGCACGCTCAACTGACGTCACGATCTGCGGGCGCAGGAGATCGTGGCGGTAGTGTTTAGCGCCGCCCGGAAAATGACTGGTCAATTTCGCGAGCGCCGCTAAAATCGCCGCTCTCGGGCACTAAGTTCCTAGCGCCCCATTAGCGCCCCATTAGCCCCGGAGGCGCTAACGGGAGGCGCTAATGGGAGGTGCTAAGCAACTGAATTTTTCCCCCAAAGTTTCAATGATTTGGGAAAGCAAGCCATCCCTGATTGATCAAGCAACTGAACTTAGTTATATTGTTATTATCTGCTGGTCTAAATAGCCCAATGATAGACATTTACAGCACAGAAGGAGGCCACTCGGCCCATCGTGTCTGTGCTGGTGGAAAAAAGAACTATCCAGCCTAATCCCACTTTTCAGCTCTTGGTCCGTAGCCCTGCAGGTTACTGCACTTGAAGTGCGTATCCAAGTACGTTTTAAATGCGATGAGGGTTTTTGCCTCTACCACCCTTTCAGGCAGTGAGTTCCAGACCCCCACCACCCTCTGGGTGAAAAAAGTTCTCCTCAACTCCCTTCTGATCCTTCTACCAATTACTTTAAATCTCTGCCCCCTGGTTTTTGACCTCTCTGCTAAGGGAAATAGGTCCTTCCTATCCACTTCCTAGGCTCCTCATAATTTTATACACCTCAGTTAAATCTCCCCTCAGCCTCCTCTGTTCCAAAGAAAACAACCCCAGCCTATCCAATCTTTCCTCATAGCTAAAATTCTCCAGTCCTGGCAACATCCTCGTAAATCTCCTCTGCACCCTCTCTCATGTGATCACATCTTTCCTGTAATGTGGTGACCAGAACTGTAAGCAGTACTCTAGCTGTGGCTTAACTAGTGTTTTATACAGTTCAAGCATAACCTCCTGCTCTTATATTCTATGCCTCGGCTAATAAAGGAAAGTATCCCGTATCCCAATGCCCCAGATATCTGTGCTCTGCCAATTCTGGCCTCTTTCGCATACCCGATTTTAATCTCTCCACCATTGGCGGCCGTGCCTTCAGCTTCTTGATCCCTAAGCTCTGGAATTCCCTCCCTAAACCTCTCCGCCTCTCTACCTCTCTCTCCTCCTTTAAGACGCTCCTTAAGACCTACCTTTTTGACCATGCTTTTGGTCACCTGTCCTAATATCTCCTTATGTGGCTCGGTGTCAAGTTTTGTTTGATAATCGCTCCTGTGAAGCGCCTTGGGACGTTTTACTACATTAAAGGCGCTATATAAATGCAAGTTGTTGTTGCTGAGTTTGTTTTGTCGATCTATGGATCCCTTCCCCTGACCTCTCATTGGCCGTCAATAAAGCCCACAATTAAATAAAATCACATTCAGTGGTTTGCAATCATTATTTTCTTGATCTTTTGTCTCTTATTTCTACTTAACGTAATTGTAGTTTTCTCTGTACTGACAATCATGCTTTGAAATGAGATTATTGAATTCAAAGTGTATTGAAATAGTCTAACGTGTGTTTGTGTGGGGCGGGGAATGTTGTATCTGCAGTTTTAACCCTTTAGTTATTGCTGGTGAATACCCTCTGTCACAGATATTCAAGATTCATTGTGACGTGCATGCTTTAAGTGCCATCGTTCAGTAATTTGGTCTCGGAAAATAGAAAGACTTGCATTTCTATAGCGCCTTTCACAATCTCAGGACGTCCCAAAGTGCTTTACAGCCAATGAAATACTTTTGAAGTGCAGTCACTGTCGTAATGTAGGAAACACGGCAGCCAATTTGTGCACAGCAAGCTCCCGCAAACAGCAATGTGATAACGACCAGATCATCTGTTTTTAGTGATGTTGATTGAGGGATAAATATTGGCCAGGATACCGGGGAGAACTCCCCCTGCTCTTCTTCGAAATAGTGGCCGTGGGATCTTTTACACCCATCTGAAAGAAAAAACAGGGATTCAGTTTAACGTCTCATCTGAAAGACGGCACCTCTGACAGTGCAGCACTCCCTCAGTACTGTACTGGAGTGTCAGCCTAGATTTTTGTGCTCAAGTCTTTGAAGTGGGGCTTGAACCCACAACCTTCTGACTCAGAGGCAAGAGTGCTGCTCATTGAGCCACGGCTGACACCATCATGGAATACGTTGTACACTGGACAGCGCACGGGAGGAGTGTGTTGTACACAGGATAGCACACAGGCCGAGTGTGTTACACGCAGTAGAGTGCCCAGGCAGAGTGTGTAGTGTACTGTATATTTTATACAGGTTAACGCAAAATAGGATTCAGGTGACATCAAAATGACAAGAGTAAAGCTCAAGTGTTTTGCCATCCGCCCCTTAACCTTCTCTGCTCGAAGGAGAACAACCCTAGCTTCTCCAGTCTCTCCATGTAACTGAAGTCCCTCATCCCTGGTACTATTCTAGTAAAGCTCCTCTGCACCCTCTCCAAGGCCTTGACATCTTTCCTAAAGTGTAGTGCCCAGAATTGGACAGAATAGTCCAGCTGGGGCCCAACCTGTGTTTTAATAAAGGTTTATCAATCCCCTTTACAAGACAAGGGGAGAAAAGTGTCCTCCAAATAATCAGGAGGGGTGGGGGGGTACCCTGGTTGATTTTTTTCTCCTCTCCTCCTGCTCCTCTCTCCCCTCCCAACCATTCCTAACTTAGCAACTCTACAACCAACTGATCACAGAGATCAAAACTGGGACCTTTCAGGATCTGTGGCTCAGTCGCACGTTGGGTCGTGCATCGACCAACTGAGCCCCGATAACTTTTTACATGCAGTGATTACATCCAAGGACCTGGTGCCAGTATTCAGCAACCCTTGGGCCAATGAGCAGCTCATGGTAGATGCAGTGCATTTATTCAGCATCCACCATCCGACTGTAACGCGAAGATGCCTAACTTTAGCACTCAGGAAAACCTCTGCTCCCTGTCACTTATGAAGCCAGCTTTCTGTTTTAAGAGAGTAGGCGACATTATTGCACTTAGTGTCTAGCATGTACTGTAATTATAGTTTGGGGAGCGAAAGCAGAAAGCTCTCCTGCTTACATAACCCTTTCCATTCCTCATTCAGCCATTCTCCACTCAGTGTGGAACCACACACTGCAGTAACACATCTGTTCGGGTCGCTAGCAGCAAGGCACCAGTAATAGGTGTTTGACTTGTAGTGTGAAGTGGAACTTAGGACACATTAGCCAAAGCAAAAAGCAAGCTGTTTCCAAAATTGCCCTGTTCCATCTTTGGGGCCCTTGACATTAGACCCAAAGCAAGCAATGTTTTTTTCTTCTTCCTTTTCGCCCTCTGATTTTAAGAAGATAAGAACATAAGAAATAGGAGCAGGAGGAGGCCATTCGGCCCCTCGAGCCTGCTCCGCCATTCAATAAGATCATGGCTGATCTTCTACCTCATCTCCACTTTCCTGCCCGACCCCCATATCCCTCGATTCCCTGAGAGTCCAAAAATCTATCGATCTCAGCCTTGAATATGCCCAACGACTGAGCCTCCACAGCCCTCTGGGGTAGAGAATTCCAAAGATTCACCACCCTCTGAGTGAAGAAATTCCTCCTCATCTCAGTCTTAAATGGCCGACCTCTTATCCTGAGACTATGCCCCCTAGTTCTAGGCTCTCCAGCCAGGGGAAACAACCTCTCAGCATCTACCCTGTCAAGCCCTCTAAGAATTTTATACATTTCAATGAGATCACCTCTCATTTTTCTAAACTCCAGAGAGTATAGGCCCATTCGACTCAATCTTTCCTCATAGGACAGCCTCTCATCCCAGGAATCAATCCAGCAAATCTTCATTGTATATCTTTCCTTAGGTAAGGAGACCAAAACTGTACACAGTACTTCAGGTGTGGTCTCATTGCAGCAAGACCTCCTTACCCTTATACTCCAAACCCCTTGCAATAAAGGCTAACATACCATTTGTCTTCCTAATTACTTACTGTACCTGCTGTAAACCGAGGCCCCGTCTGCTCTCTCAGGTGGACGTAAAAGATCCCATGGTACTATTTCGAAGAAGAGCAGGGGAGTTATCCCGGGTGTCCTGGCCAATATTTATCCCTCAATCAACATTACTAAAACAGATTGGGGGAAAAATTCAGTACCGCCCCGTTTGGGGTGCAATTATCGGCTGTGCGCAAAGTTTAGAGCCTGGCGCTAATTATCGCCTCTGACTGCAAACTTGGCTTTTATTGCCCCTAGAGGTGATTGGAGCGCTAAATCAGGCGCTACACATCTGTCTTAAGGCGCTAACGCCGAGGAGCGAGGCGCTACCTCAGAGCGCTGGCGAAGCTTATGTGATGTCAGTCAGCAATGGAACACAGACACAATGGCGCCGGCCAGTTCTTAAAGGGGAGGGTTGATCTTGCTCTCCATCCACATCCTGCTCATTGCAGCCTTGAATCTCGGCCTGGAGAGACCTGTACATCAAATCTGCTGGAAAGAACAATGGAGAGAACCAGGGAAAGAGCTCAGAGTGCAGCCCCCACAGTCTCTTCTAAATAGATGCAAGGAAGGGCAAATCAAAATGAACCTGCAAAGTGCTGCTCAGTACCCAAAACTCCTTCACACAGCGTTGAATCTCTCCAGAAGTCTCTCTCTCTCAGAATGCGTGGTGCAAAAATGTCACCAACAAAAAAGGCAGGAAGCGTTCGCCTTTAAATAGCGCTCCCCCAGTCCCTTCCTGACTGCAAAACGCTCCCCTCAACCCGTCATTGCTAGCGGCAGGGTGCGCCACTCAATATCCGCTCCGGGGCGCTACCGGGGCATTGCGCACTCGACTGACGTCACGATCTGCCGGCGCAGGAGATCGTGGCGGTAGTGTTTAGTGGCGGTAGTGTTTAGCGCCACCGCAAAATGTCTGGTCAATTTCGCGAGAGGCGCAGATATCGCCGCGCCCGGACGCTAGTTGCTTTGCGCCCCATTAACGCCCTCTTAAGGCGCCAACGGAAGGCGCAAACCAACTGAATTTTTCCCCCATTATCTGGTCATTGCTGTTTGTGGGAGCTTGCTGTGTGCAATTTGGTTGCCGTGTTTCCTGCATTACAACAGTGACTACACTTCACAAAGTACTTCATTGGCTGTAAAACGCTTTGTGACGTCCGGTGGTCGTGAAAGGTGCGACATAAATGCGAGTCTTTCTTCCTTCTTTCTTTATATTTGACCGGGCTCCTGGGCTCAGGCCTCACACGCCCCTGTGTTAATCCACCTGTAATGCCAGTTCAGCCTAAATTCAGCCCCAACTCCTTCAGGAAAGTGGAAAGTAAATTAGGAAGGAGGGAAGTTGGAGGTTATAATGGAAAGAGGCAAATGAAGCAATGAGCGTGAGAGGCAGCGCTAGAGAGAGAGAGTTGTAGGACTGCTGGAAAACAGGTGTGAAAGCGTAAAAGGATTAACTCAAAGGCTGTGGGTATTCATGTGCTAATTGAGTATATTCAGGGCACAAAACAATTCAGGTCTAAAGTGGGTGCTGTAAAGAGTTAGCGTGCTTTCATATTCAGTTCAAGTTGCTTCTGTCTGGATCTAAAAACTCCCATTCACGCAGGTAGAAAACCATGCACATTATTCAGACTCTGTCATACTACAATTTTAATCAGTTATAAATAAAAAAGGGGACTTGCTGTAAATACACAGCAGGCCTATCAGGATCCGAAAAGGGAAAAGGAAGATTAATGTTTTATCTGGACTGAAGAGTCTCTATCAGAAAGATGTCCTCCAGCATTTTCTGTCTATATTTCAGATATTTATTCTTGCTTAATCTCGAGTTAATGATAGGGACGAGAGACAGGAGGGGACGGGAAGTAACTGTGACAGCCGTGGCTCAGTAGGTAGCACTCTCTCGCCTCTGAGTCAGAAGGTTGTGGGTTCAAGTCCCACTCCAGCGCATAATCCACGCTGACGCTCCAGTGCAGTACTGAGGGAGTACTGTACTGTTGGAAAAAGAAAGACTTGCATTTCTACAGCGCCTTTTACGACCACCGGATGTCCCAAAGCGCTTTACAGCCAATGAAGTACTTTGTGAAGTGTAGTCACTGTTGTAATGTAGGAAATGCCGGAGGTGCCGTCCTTCCAATGAGACGTTAAACCGAGGCCTTGTCTGCCTTCTCAGGTGGACGTAAAATATCCTGTGGTTCTATTTGAAGAACAGGTGAGTTCTGCTGCTGTCCTGGCCAACGTTTATCCCTCAGCTAACAACCACTGCAACAGATCAGATCAGTATACCATTGTTGTTTGCGGGATCTTGCTGTGTGCAAGTTAGCTGGTGTGGTTACCTGTATTACAACTGTGCTGTGACTATACTCCAAAGCAAAAAGTAATAAACTGGCTGTGTAGTGTACTTTAGGATGAGATGTTAAACCGAGGTCCTGTCTGCTCTCTCAGTTTGATAACGACCAAATAATCTTTTTTATGATGCTGGTTGAGGGATAAACATTGGCCAGGACCCCGGGGAGAACTCCCATCCTCTCCTTTGAAATAGTGCGATAGGATCTTTTACGTCCACCTGAGAGGGCAGACGGGGCCTTGGTTTAACATCTCGTCCGAAAGACGACACCTCCAACAGTGCGGCACTCCCTCAGCACTGCACTGGGAGTGTCAGCCTGGATTCTTATGCTCAAGTCTCTGGAGTGGGACTTGAACCCACAACCTTCTGATGCGGAGGTGAGAGTGCTGCCCACTGAGCCATAGCTGACACCTAATGCCATTCGGCCCATCGTGCCTGTGTCGGCTCTTTGCAAGAGCGATCCCTACCTAATCCCACTGTCCCTGCTGTTTCCCCAGAGCCCTGTATCTTCCATGCTTTCAATGTCAAGGGAAAGGATGAGTTGGAGTAGGAGATGGTGCAGTGAATGTTGATTTCAACACAGTGAGGGAGCAGGGATGAGGTAGAATGTATAGGACGGGCTATTTGAAGCTTGGGAGGAACAAGAGAAAGGAGTTCAGAGGAACACTGACCAGAGTAGCATTGAAAAAATAGAGAGAGAGAGACAAGTTAGGTTGTGAAGGAGAGGTCAGCGGGTAGAGCAGAGAGACGAACTGACTACTTGACAAGGTTTTTTTCTCCTTACAGAGGCGTACCGTGACTTTTGGTTTAAATTGTATTACAAGTGCAGCTGTTGCCATGGTAACGGAGCAACACTACACAAATATGCTGGAGATCTGTTTCCAAATAACTGAGGTAGCGATGTTGGCGTCTGGGAGGCCATTAATGAAGGAACGCCTTTGTGCAATGATGGGAACTGGAGATCATGTAAGCTCCCCAAGAATTGGCCTGTTGTACCCACACCACAAACGCAAACACCATGGGGTGGTGGGGGGGGGGGTGGGGTTCGATGTTCTAAGCACAGTTCCTGGCCGGAAAGCCACAGATAACAGGACACCACTGGCACATGACCCACGGGCGCGTTGCCGGTGATTTCCTGACAGGTGAGACTTCGCGCCAATGGCATTTATACGGAGAATCAGATCCCATCGGTGCATCACTGGCTCCGCAAGTAAAACCCATGCCCAGTGCAGTGAAGAGAAAGACTTCTGTATTTATACAGCACCTTGTTGCATCTCAAAGCATTTCACGCACATTGAGTTTCTTCGAAATACAGTAACTCTTTGCTATGTGTGTCAGCCGTGGCTCAGTGGGTAACACTCTCGCCTCTGAGTCAGAAGATTGTGGGTTCAAGCCCCACTCCAGAGACTTGAGTACATAAAGCTAGGCTGACACTCCAGTGCAGTGCTGAGGGAGTGCTGCACTGTCGGAGGTGCCGTCTTTCAGATGAGACGTTAAACCGAGGCCCCGTCTGCCCCCCTCAGGTGGACGTAAAAGATCCCACGGCCACTATTTCGAAGAAGAGCAGGGGAGTTATCCCCGGTGTCCTGGGGCCAATGTTTATCCCTCAACCAACATCACTAAAAAAAACAGATTATTTGATCATTATCACATTGCTGTTTGTGGGAGCTTGCTGTGTGCAAATTGGCTGCCGTGTTTCCTACATTACAACAGTGACTCCACTTCAAAAGTACTTCATTGGCTGTAAAGCGCTTTGAGACGTCCGGTGGTCGTGAAAGGCGCCGTAGAAATGCAAGTCTTTCTTTCTTTGCTCTTTGTTGTAGCGAATAATGTGAATAGATTTTGTCTGGGTTTAAATTGTGAATTCTGGGAGATTCTCTCATTGCTAACTTACCTGACGAAGGAGCGACAGCTCCGAAAGCTTGTAAAATTAAATAAATCTGTTGGACTATAACCTGGTGTTGTGCGACTTCTCATTTTTGTCCACCCCAGTCCAACGCCGGCATCTCCACATCATTTCTTTATGTAGGCAAGCCGCTGGAGGGTGGGGCAGCCAACTTGCACACAACAAGATCCCAGAAACTGCAATGGTCAATTAACTTATTTTTATAGTGACGCTGGTTGAGGGAGGGATGTTGGCCCAGGACTCCGGGAACAACTTCCTGCTTCTTCTTCAGATAGTGCCGTGGGATCTTTGCTGTCCACCTGAACAGACAAATGGGGCCATCGGCTTTAGCGTCTCATCTAAAACAGTAGCAGCTTGATAACGCAGCACCCCCTCAGCACTGCACTGCTCTGCCAGTCTAGATTACGTGGTCAAGACCTGGAGTGGGGACAACCTTCTGACTCAGAGGGGAGCGTGCTGCCAACTGAGCAAAGTTGGCCATGAATTATCCAGCGGTGGAGGTGATACAATTATTCAGTGTTACTGGACTAGGGTAGGAAAGGGAAGCACTCAGGGCTCCTGCTCCTGATAGTTCCACACAAATCCATTGCTGGAAGGTGCACGCGTGTATGAAGCCCTCCATGACCAAATAGCCTGCTGTCATAGAAACAGGAGGAGGCCATTCAGCCCCTCGAGCCTGCTCCGCCATTCAATCAGATCATGGCTGATCTGCATCTCAACTCCGTTTACCCGCCTTTGCTCCAGATCCCTCGATACTCTTACCCAACAAAAATCGATCGCTCTCAGTCCTGAAAGCTCCAGTTGTCCCCCAGCATCCACAGCCTTTTGGGGGAGAGAGTTCCAGATTTCTACTACCCTTTGTGTTAAAACGTGCTTCCTGATTTCACTCCTGGACGGCCTAGCTCCAATTTTAAGATTATGTCCCCTCATTCTAGATTACCCCCATCAGAGGAAATAGTTTCTCCGTATCTACCCTATCGAATCCTATTAACATTTTAAACATCTCAATCAGATCACCCCTCTGCACGCATCTCTCGCAAGTTACTTTACAAATCCATTCAGCCGGCCATGTTACTCATCCAATTTATATTTTACTGAGACTTAAAAAAACTGTTTATTCATTCTCGGGATTGTGGGCATCGCTGGCAAGACCAGCATTTATTGCCCATCCCTAGTTGCCCTTGAGAAGGTGGTGGTGAGCCGCCTTCTTGAACCGCTGCAGTCCATCTGATGAAGGTGCTCCCACAGTGCTGTTAGGGAGGGCAGTCCAGGATTTTGACCCAGCGACGATGAAGGAACGGCCGATATACTTTAAGTCAGGATGGTGTGTGACTTGGAGGTGATGGTGTTCCCATGCACCTGCTGCCCTTGTACTTCTAGACGGTAGAGGTCGCGGGTTTGGGAGGTGCTGTCGAAGAAGCCTTGGCGAGTTGCTGTAGTGCATCTTGTAGACAGTACACAACAATAACAACTTGCATTTATATAGCACCTTTAACGTAGTAAAAAGTCCCAAGGCGCTTCACAGGAACGTTACAAAACAAAATTTGACACTGAGTCACATAAGGAGATATTAGGACAGAGGTAGGTTTTAAGGAGCATCTTAAAGGAGGAAAGAGAGGTAGAAAGGCAGAGAGATTTCGGGAGGGAATTCCAGAGCTTAGGGCCCAGGCAGCTGAAGGCACGGCCGCAATGGTGAAGCGATGGAAATCGGGGATGCGCAAGAGGCCAGAATTAGAGGAGCGCAGAGATCTCGGGGGGTTGTAGGGCTGGAGGAGGTTACAGAGATAGGAAGGGGCGAGGGCCATGGAGGGATTTGAAAACAAGGATAAGAATTTTTAAATCGAGGCATTGCCCGACCGGGAGCCAATGTCGGTCAGCGAGCACAGGGGGTGATGGGTGAACGGGACTTGGTGCGAGTTAGGACACCGGTGGATGCTTAAGGTGGATGGGGTGCTGGTCAAGAATAAAATATTTTAGCCTTGAACTTATAGTGGGCGATATGAACATTTAATGCTATTTAAATGAAAGTGTTAGCCCATTTCTTTTGACAGTCAGATGATGTTCTCTTATCGGCAACAGTAGTTTGTGCACTTTTTTGTCTATAAAATAACGTCCAATTCCTAATATGCTGAAAATTAAAATGAAAATTTTTGGGGGCAAACAGATTATGCAACAGGGGTCGGGAGAAACTGTTTGCATTCGATGCAGCGAAGGATTGTTGGGGTATCTTTGTTTCACGAAGTAAAGTTCTGACAGATGCTGTCTTAATCTTCGTGGACTTGTTGCTTTTTAATATCCCAGGCCTCGTGAGAGACTAAAGACTTAAAGTTGTTTTTTTTTAATAAAATAAGAAGACGGAGCTAATATTGTAGAGTTAATAAAACAAGTCGTAGGATTACTTGCGGCATTAATGAGCTGGCATTAAGTTAATAATTGGCCAGGTTTTACCCTTTTAACAAATCCTGATCGTCTTGTGGGTCCCACTAATTGTCTCTTTTTTTTTTCAAATTGGTGTTTTTGAAAGCCTGGCTCCCATTCCGATTTTTCGTTTTACTTTTGGCCGTTTAGCGTTGGAAATGATATATGGAGTTAGGCGCCGAAGTTCGTGCGTCTTGTTTATTAATGGATTCATTTTTTTTTAAAAAGGGGGGGTCGAGCGAGTAGATTGATTGATTGGTAACCGGGTCCCTCGGAGAGGCTGGTATCCCAGCCCAGCCGGCTGGGGATAATGAGCTGTATTTTAGGGAAGGGGGTTGGGGGGGGGGGGGTAGTGGGAGGTGAACTCAATGGATAGAGAGAGAGAAAAAAAAAGCTGGCCCTTCGACTGCCTTCAGTTTAACGAATGGTGCCAAGCTGTGAATAGGAATCCAGCCTTTTTCCCACGGCCAGAAAGTCTGAGGAGAGATCCATTGGCGGGGGGTCAGACGACAGCCCCGCTCCGACACACTCTGCATACTTATTCAATCCAAACACACGCTCTTGTCTGCACCCAGACAGTCCCACTCCATTCTGTATACAACGCACACACATGTGTATAAATATATCACGGTGCAATATGTCAGTTGCACTATGCTGTCCCAAAACACACATGCTCCCATCTGCAACCACCACCACCCCCCCGCCCCAGACAACTCCCCATGCATCACAGTATGAAACATGCAGTTTAGCATCCTTTTGCTTAACTTTTTACACTATGCTAAACACCGTCTGTACTTATTCTTTGCATTTCTCCCCCCTTTTAACATAAGAAATAGTAGCAGGAGTAGGCCATTCGGCCCCTCGAGCCTGCTCCGCCATTTAATGAGATCACCGCTGATCTGATCTTGGCCTCAGCTCCATTTCCCTGCCCGCTCCCCATAAAACCCATCGCTCCCTTATTGTTCAAAAATCTGTCTGCCTCCACCTTAACTATATTCAATGACCCAGCCTCCACAGCTCTCTGGGGCAGAGAATTCCGCAGATTTACGACCCTCTGAGAGAAGAGATGCGATTTTATTTCTATTAATTAACGCCACCGCCCCCATCCTCCTCCTCCTCTCCTGAAAGGGAATGGCTCCTCGCAGGGTTACAGTTCCCACAGTTGCCCAAGTGTCATGTGTCGAGCCCGGGCGGTGAGCGCCGGCAGGATATTCAACTGTAAGGGCATCGCAGCAGGGTCTGTAACTCCCTCCAGTGCCTACAACTCCTCTCCAATGTTCCCTCTTCATTTTTTTTTGCGGGGGTGGGGGTTCCGCGGCCCCTTACAGATTTCCATTCAAAGGCCGGCGACCAGCCTGTGCGACCACCCGGCTTAACGGTCCTCTCCCCAAACTCTCGGTCCCTCTAACTCTGGTCTGGAAACGTTTTAAATGTTAAAAGGATGCGATAGGGTAGATACGGAGAAACTATTTCCTCTGGTGCGGGGAAATAAGAACAATTAGAGCCAGGCCTTTCAGGAGTGAAATCAGGAACCACACAAAGGGTAGTGGAAATTTGGAACTCTCTCCCCCAAATGGCTGTGGATGCTGGGGGGGTCAACTGAAGCTTTCGAGACTGAGAGCGATAGATCTTTGTGAGTTAAGGTTATCAAGGGATATGGAGCAAAGGCGGGTAAATGAAGCTGAGTTGCAGATCAAGCAAGAGCGAATTGAATGGCGGAGCGGTCTCGAGGGACTGAATGGCCTCCTCCTGTTCCTAATGATCCTATAAAGTATGTTGGGATGTTTCTGTACGTTAGTTTGACACTCCCAGTGCAGTACTGAGGGAGTGCTGCACAGTCGGAGGTGCCGTCTTTCGGATGAGACGTCAAACCGAGGCCCTAGCCACCTGTTCCGATGGATTCAACATATTCTGAAGAAGAGTGGGGGGAGTTCTCCCTGTGTCCTGGGCCAACATTCGGCCCCCAATTAACACCACCAAAAACTGGTCAACTGATCATAGAATCATAGAATAGGACAGCACAGAAGGCGGCCGATCGGCCCGTCGAGTCTGCGCCGGCTCTTTCGAAGAGCGATCCAGTTGGTCCCGCTCCCCCCCCGCTCTTTCCCCTGTATCCCTGCAATTTTTTTCTCCCTTCAAGTATTTGATCATTCATTTCATTTGCTGTTTGTGCAGCAATTGGCTGTTGTCTTCACCTGCGGAACAACACTGACTACATGTGATAAAGTAATTAATTGGCTGTGTGAAGTGCTGTGGGGTGTTCTGCGGATGTGAAAGGTGTTACATACAAGTTCTTTTTTTACTCTAGTAAGACAGATGGAAGCTCAGCGAGAGGAAGAGAGACAAAGGCAGAGAGAGAGAGACAATGAGAGAAAGACAGACAGTGACACACAGACAGACAGAGACATAATGAGAGAGAGAGTGCGCAACACACAGTGAAACAGAGTCAGACACGATAGGATCTGTTACCAAGATCAGTCAAATAAACTGTTGAATGTCACTTGATAAACTTGCCGTGACTCCGTCAATAACTATGTGGACAACATCAATAGCCAGCGATGCCCAAATCCGGAGAATTAAACATGAATAAAAAAGATAACAATGCTCTCAATCTGGGAAAGTGAATGGGGGGGGGGGGAGAGTAAAACTGAGAAACCACTATAATGGCAGCTGCAAAATAATCTCACTGACACAAATCAAAATGTTCCCTCCAGGCACAAGTAAAGGTTGAGGAAACAATCTCACATTGGGCCGATACTCTCTGGAGTTTAGAAGAATGAGAGATGATCTCATTGAAACATATAAGATTCTGAGGGGGATTGACGGGGTAGATGCTGAGAGGTTGTTTCCCCTGGCTGGAGAGTCTAGAACTAGGGGGCACAGTCTCAGGATAAGGGGTTGGCCATTTAGGACTGAGATGAGGAGGAATTTCTTCACTCGGAGGGTTGTGAATCTTTGGAATTCTCTACCCCAGAGGGTTGTGGAGGCTCAGTCGTTGAGTATATTCAAGGCTGAGATCGATGGATTTTTGGGCACTCAGGGAACCAAGGGATATGGGGATCAGGCAGGAAAGTGGAGTTGAGGTCGAAGGTCAGCCATGATCTTATTGAATGGCGGAGCAGGCTCGAGGGGCCCAATGGCCGACTCCTGCTCCTATTTCTTATGTCCTTATTGTGCACCAGGGTGTATGTCACAGCTCAGACCAGCATAAGGATTTCACACACTCGCCGTTACACTGAAATCCTAGTGAGAACATGGCTGTACACACAGCATACATCGCACAGATTGAGCACAATAAATATTCAATGTGTGTTGGGTGTTAAAACTAACTTTCGGCCAATCCAGCCCACAAAGACTCGGTTCCATTTCCACTTTTATTTCCGCACTGTCGGAGATGCTGTCTTTCGGATGAGACATTAAACCGAGGCTCCGTCTGCTCTCTCAGGTGGACGTAAAAGATCCTGTGGCCCTATTTCGAAGAAGAGCAGGGAAGTTCTCCCCGGTGTCCTGGGGCCAATATTTATCCCTCAATCAACATCACCAAAACAGATTATCTGGTTATTATCACATTGCTGTTTGTGGGATCTTGCTGTGCGCAAATTGGCTGCTGTATCTCCTACATTATAAAAGTGATTACAGTTCAAAAGTACTCCATTGGCTGTAAAGTGCATTGGGACGTCCTGAGGTCATGAAAGACACTATAAAACTGCAAGTCTTTCTTTCTCACCTGGGATGGAGGCAGCGGGTGGTGCAATTGGCCTCAGCATTCCTGGGTGCTGAAGGGAAACATCAAGCCAGGTTCTCCCTGTTGGCCGCTGTCCAAAGACTCCTGATGGACATCAAATAATGACTCAGTTGTGATGCCCCCTGTGGCCCAATAGCCTGCTCATATTTACTGTTCAGCATCACACATAAAGAATAGCCACTCAGACAAGATACTGGATGGTGCTTCTCTTTATCTTTCTCTCTTTCTCTTTCTCTTTTTCTTTTTCCCTTTCTCTTTCTTGTTCTCTTTCTCTGTTCTCTTTCTCTTTTCTCCTTCCTCTTTCTCTTCCTCTTTCTCTCTTCCTCTTTCTCTCTTTATCTTTTTCTTTCTCTCTCTTTTTCTCTTTCTTTCTTTTTCTCTTTCTTTTTCTCTCTGTCTCTTTTCTCTTTCTCTTTCTCTTTTTCAGGAGCTCCTGTTTTTATTTCACGCTTTTACCTCGTGGAATTTTCAATATTTTCTCTTACTTTTAAGAGAATTGATTCTCAAGAAAAGTGGAATCGGTACAGTTTTGCTTTCAAGGCTTCTCCACTCTGTCCTTTTTCCTCTTTCTGTCCTTCTCTGTCCCTCTCTCGTTGCCCTCTCTGTCTGTCTCTCCTTATCTCTCTGAGTCTCTCTCGCTCTCTCTTTCTTTCTCTGTCTTTCTCCCTCAGTCTCTATCTCTCTCCATCCCTCTCAGTGTCTCCTGTCTCTCTCCGTCCCTCTGTTCTCTCTTTCCTGTCTCTCTTTTTCTCTCTCCATCCCGCTCTCTGTCTAATCTAAAGCACTCCCCTGCACGCCGCCTTTTATATTCCACATGATTGATTGTCCACAGAAAGCCGACAACAAGCTTTACTTTCGGGCAATTTCCCGTAAACATGTCTCCTTGCTAAACAATAATGTTGTAACGTATTGAAATTCCATTGACTTCCTTCCATTTCCTTTTGTTTTCTTTCCTTTACGAACTGCCTTGTCACTTTATTACACCTTCAATCCTCTGACTATCCCATCATTTTTTTCCTTTGTCTTCACCCAAGTCTCTTGTGATTTGTGGCTCGGTGTTTGTAAAAGGATCAGTGTTTACCCAGGGGAGTTTATCATCTCTCAGTGTTATTATATTTCTAATAATGATTTACCGATTTTTGCCAATGTTTTAATGAACAATTCACTGGTTTAGAAGAGAGAGCAAAATTCTCTCTCTTTTTCTTCCCTCTCCTATTCTCTCTCCAATTCTTTCCATCTCTGTCTCTCTGTCTCTCTCTCCTCCTCTGTCTCTGTTCATCTCTTTCTTTCTCTGTCTCTGTCTTTCACTCTCTTGCTTTCTCTCTTTCTTTTCTTTCTTTGTGTTTCCCACTCTGTCTCTCACTTTCACTTCTCTGTGTGTTTACGCCTCTCTCTGTGTCTGTGTCCCTCTCTCTATCTCTGTCCCTCTCTTTCTGTCCCTCTCTCTCTGTCTCTATCTCTCTGTTCCTCTCTCTGTCTCTGTCCCTCTCTTCCTGTCTCTCTGTCTGTGTCTCTCTCCCTCTCTGTCCCTCTCTCTGTCCCTCTCTCTGTCCCTCTCTGGGTCTCTCTCTGTCCCTCTTGCTCAGTGTCTCTCTGTCCCTCTCCCTCTGTCTCTGTCCCTCTCCCTCTGTCTATGTCTCTCTGTCTCTCTCTGTGCCCCTCTCTTTCTGCCTCTCACTCTCTCTGTCTCTCTCACTCTCTCTGTCTCTCTCTCTCTGTCGCACTCTTTCTGTCTTTCTGTCTCTCTCTCTGCCTCTCTCTGTCTCTCTCTCTCTCTCTGTCCCTCTCTTTCTGTCTTTCTGTCTCTCTCTCTCTGCCTCTCTCTGTCTCTGTCTCTGTCTCTCTCTCTGTCTCTCTCTCTGCCTCCTGTCTTCTCCCATATTAAAGCAATTGTGTAAAATGGTGAGTGTTGGCGATGTTGTGCTTTCCTCTGGCTGAGCAACTTCTTAAAGAAATGTTGGCGAAGGTTTGCTCAGCTGCTGGCCCTGTTGGGAAACTGCTCCACGCAGCAACTTGCTGAGCCAAACTAAACGTGAGAGTCACAGGTTCGATCCCTGCTCCCTCGTCTGTGCTTTGGGGGGCGGGGGGAGGTGATCAGTGTGGAGTTATTCCTACTGGAGAGTGACAGTGTGTGAGCAACATGCCAGGACAGAATCAGATTCTCTGTGATGCTCTCAATGGTCGAATAGCGCGATGCTGTTTGATGCTCAGCGCAGGCATGAAGAATGGTGGCTTGGGCAAGGTACCAGGGATGGGGAGAGTGATGCCCGTGGGATTGTACCCCAGTCTTTGGGGCAAGGAGGGCAAAAATCCAGGAGATTAGGTTGGGGGGGCGGGGTGGAGGGGGGGGGGTGGTTGCGGGGAAATTAAAGATTATTTTAAACGATTATTGCCACAATTTGCACGGCAGCCGGTCCCCACATTCCTCTAATACAATCTGGGGATAATCAGTCCCCGAGAGTGAACTAAGTCACGTTATTCCACCTCAGTTGTACAGCCAAGGCTGCCAAGAGGTACTGAAAGGGTTAAAATGGTCAGGCCCTGCCTCCCTTTTCAACTGATTGGGCGAGAGATTCCCCCCCACCCACCCCCCAAGGGGCAGCACATTGTCCACCCCACCCTGTTTCTTGTAATCCGCCTCCTATCACAATCCCCTCCCCTAATGACTGATATTAACCTCCCGAGGAGCAGACCAGTTTAGGGCCTTTGCTAATCGCCTGCTGTGGGTTTTACCCATTCACACTGGCAGAGAGGAGACAGGTGCACATGTGTTTCTTGTGTAAACAGAGCTTGTTTTTTTTCTTCCTTCTGAAGCCGTGTGTCTCTCTTTTCTTCTCCTTCTGCTGAGCCGAGGGCAATGGTTAGTGTCTAACAAGGCAGTGGAGCACTTACCTTGCCCGTGTCCTAACTCGCACCAAGTCCCGTTCAACCGTCTCCCCTGTGCTCGCTGACCTACTCTGGCTCCCGGTTAAGCAACGCCTCAATTTTAAAATTCTCGTCCTTGTTTTCAAATCCCTCCATGGCCTTGCCCCTCACTCTCTCTGTAACCTCCTCCAGCCCCACAACCCCCGCCCCCCGAGATATCTGCACTCCTCTGATTCTGGCCTCTTGCGCATCCCTGATTTCCATCGCTCCACCATTGGCGGCCGTGCCTTCAGCTGCCCGGGCCCCAAGCTCTGGAATTCCCTCCCTAACCTCTCCGCCTCACTACCTCTCTCCTCCTTTAAGACGCTCCTTAAAACCTACCTCTTTGACCAAACTTTTGGTCACCTGCCCTAATTTATCCTTATGTGGCTCGGTCAAATTATGTTTGATAATCGCTCCTTTGAAGCGCCTTGGGATGTTTTACTACGTTAAAGGCGCTATATAAATGCAAGTTTTTGTTGTTGTTACATAGAATGTACAGCACAGAAACAGGCCATTTGGCCCAACTGCTCCGTGCTGGTGTTTATGCTCCACACGAGCCTCCTCCCACCCCTCTTCATCTCACCCTATCAGCATATCCTTCTATTCCTTCCTCCCTCGTGTGTTTATCCAGCTTCCCCTTAAATGCATTTATACTATTCGCCTCAACCACTCCCTGTGGTAGCGAGTTCCACAGTCTCCCCACTCTCTGGGGAGAGTGAATTCCCCATTGGATTTATTAGTGACTATCTTATATTGATGGCCCCTAGTTTTGCTCTTCCCTACAAGTGGAAACATCTTCTCTACATCTACCCTATCGAACTGCTTCATAATCTTAAAGACCTCTATCAGCTCACCCCTCAGTCTTGACTTTTCGAGAGAAAAGAGACCCAGCCTGTTCAATCTTTCCTGATAGTTCTAACCTCTCAGTTCTGGTATCTTCTTCGTGAATCTTTTTCTGCACCTTCTCCAGGATAGAGGGAGCTTTACTCTGTATCTAACCCGTGCTGTACCTGCCCTGGGAGTGTGTAATGGGACAGTGCAGAGGGAGCTTTACTCTGTATTTAACCCGTGCTGTACCTGCCCTGGGAGTGTTTGATGGGACAGTGTAGAGGGAGCTTTACTCTGTATCTAACCCGTGCTGTACCTGCCCTGGGAGTGTGTAATGGGACAGTGTAGAGGGAGCTTTACTCTGTATCTAACCCATGCTGTACCTGCCCTGGGAGTGTTTGCTGGGGACAGTGTAGCGGGAGCTTTACTCTGTATCTAACCCGTGCTGTACCCTGCCCTGGGAGTGTTTGATGGGACCGTGTAGAGGGAGCTTTACTCTGTAACTAACCCGTGCTGTACCCGCCTTGGGAGTGTTTGACGGGGACAGTGTAGAGCGAGCTTTACTCTGTATCTAACCCATGCTGTACCTGCCCTGGGAGTGTTTGATGGGACAGTGTAGAGGGAGCTTTACTCTGTATCTAACCCGTGCTGTACCTGCCCTGGGAGTGTTTGATGGCACAGTGTAGAGGGAGCTTTACTCTGTATCTAACCCGTGCTGTACCTGCTCCAGGAGTGTTTGATGCTGACACTAGCTGCACTAACACTCCCTCAATTTAATAAGCACAAAATTGACAAAAAGGAGCGAGAAAAATCAGTGGTGCTGAGCCATCTTATTTTTTGAACAGTGAAACTCCTGATACAGTGAAATTGTGCTTTGGGAAAACAAGGATTTCACTTTAAAAGGAATTCACTGACTTGGGAAACATATTTAGCTCAGGGAATAAATGGTTTAATTTAAAAGGTTGAATATATTATGCAAATGAAGGAAAGGGTGACAAATTTTTATTCCATGTTAATATTTAGCACAAAGATGCTGATTTGCATAAAATCTAAGTAAGACCAGTCACTATGCAACACATCAGTAACCAAGGCAACCTGTGTTAACTCTCATTGACTCTAAAATGTCACCTTAACAAACTCTGGTCATAAGAACGTCTTCTCTTTCCTTGGAGAATGTGAATCCCTCTGTTCAGCGCACCCCCTCCCCCCAACCCCAGCGCTGGCTCAGAGGAGGGCTGCACCTCCCACGTGTTCCTGCACCGTAGGGAATAGGAAGATCCCAACTCTGATCCCTGGTCTTTGCTGGGTTAGCCGATCGCGACTGGAGGCGCTGCCGTTTTCTCTCCTGAAGACTCCGATTGATCCTCGGCTGTTTCCACAGATTCCCGCTGCCCTCCCAAGCAAAGTTCCCTCTAATTTTTTTTTTGAATTCGTGCGCGGTCCCTTTAAATTTGCCGCGCGGTATCTTCCAGCGTGCGAGCGGCCTGCGCGGGACCTCCCGATTGATCCGCGGCCGGGCGCCTTAGGGGGAGCATTGCTGCCAGGTCGCCGAATCTCGCCGGTGCGGCAGTGAGGGAGTGCTGCACTGACTCGCCGAGCCCAGACGGTCGGCATCAGCCAGCTTGTCACCCATGGGTGGCACGTCACAGCCACGACCCTCCCCCACCCACCATTCACACTTTCCAGTGGGTGGGGCGCAGTCACTGGAGAGCAATCAGGAATAGGGATTCCTTTCTCTTACCCTCAGGCTGCTGAGACCATCCATTGAGCCACCCTAACTCAGCACTGACCAACCTGGCATAGATTGGCATGGTACCATCTGGCAGCGCATTTTAATGAAAGAAAGACTTTCACGACGTCCCAAAGCGCTTTACAGCCAATGAAGTAACTTTTGAAGTGGAGTCACTGTTGTAATGTCGGAAACGCGGCAGCCAATTTGCGCACAGCAAGATCCCACAAACAGCAATGTGATAATGACTGGATAATCTGGGGTTTTATTTGCTACGTTGGTTGAGGGACAAATATTGCCCAGGACACCAGGGAGAACTCTCCTGCTCTTCTTCAAAATAGTGCCATGGAATCTTTTACATCCACCTGAGAGGGCCGACGGGGCCTCAGTTTGACGTCTCATCCTAAAGACGGCACCTACCAACAGTGCAGCTCCCCCTCTAGTACTGCACCGGAGTGTCAGCCTAGATTTTTGCGCTCAAGTCTCGTAGAGTGGGACTTGAACCCACAACCTTCTGACTCAGAGACAAGAGTGCTACCCACTGAGCCACAGCATGACACTGAGCCAGCAGCTGAGCTTGCTGATCTTAGCCCAGCTGTTCGCAGCTTTCTCCCTATCCTGTGCTGAGCTAGAACACAAGAACACAAGAAATAGGAGCAGGAGTCGGCCATTCGGCCCCTCGAGCCTGCTCCGCCATTCAATAAGATCATGGCTGATCTTCTGCCTCAACTCCACTTTCCCGCCCGATCTCCACATCCCTGGGTTCCCTTAGTGTTCAACTGAAGCTACAGAATCATAGATCTACTTCAGTCTCATTTCCCTGATCCTTATCCTCATACTTTTAGATTCTTCCTTTTCAAACACCTTTCCAATTCCCTTTTAAATGAAGTAATGGCCTCTGCCGCAAGAGCAACTCGTGATAAAGCATTCCGCATTCCAGTAACCCCACGCCATACACATTAAACATGTCTTTCCTTTTAGACCTCTGTTCTGGTCTTGAAAATCTTAACTGTAAATTATATAGCTGGATACAACAAAAAGTTATGCATTTATGTAGCATCTGTAATGTAGAAAAACGTACATTACTGATGCTACATAATTTTTGGATATTAAGGGAATCAAGGGATATGGGGATAGTGCAGGAAAGTGGAGTTGAGGTCGAAGATCAGCCATGATCTTATTGAATGGTGGAGCAGGCTCGAGGGGCCGAATGGCCGACTCCTGCTCCTAATTCTTATGTTCTTGTGTTCTTATGTACCAAAGTGCTTCACAGGAGCGTAATCAGACAAACATGGACTCCAAGCCAAGGAAGGAGATATTAGGAACAGTGACTAAAAACTTGGTTAAATAGGTGGGTTTTATGTAAGATCTTAAGGAGGAGAGGGAGGTGAGGAGGTTTAGGGAGGGACCTCCGGAGTGTAAGGCCTAGACAGCTGAAGGCACGGCCGCCAATGGTGGTGTGAAAGGAGGAGAGGATACGCATAAGATTCTGAGGGGGATTGACAGGGTCGATGCTGAGAGGCCGTTTCCCCTGGCTGGAGAGTCTAGAACTAGTCTCAGGATAAGGGGTCGGCCATTTAAGACTGAGCTGAGGAGAAATTTCTTCACTCAGAGGGTTGAGAATCTTTGGAATTCTCTGCCCCAGAGGGCTGTGGATGCGGAGTTGTTGAGTATATTCAAGGCTGAGATCGATAGATTTTTGGACTCTAAGGGAATCAAGGGATATGGAGATCGGGCGGAAAAGTGGAGTTGAGGTTGAAGATCAGCCATGATCTTATTGAATGGTGGAGCAGGCTCGAGGGGCCGTATGGCCTACTCCTGCTCCTAGTTCTTTTGTTCTTATGTTCTTATGATGCACAGGAGGCCAGAGTTAAAGGAACCTGATCTTAGCCCTACAATCCAAGCCACTGAAGTTGGCCCTAGTTCCCCTAGGATAAAGAAGGGAAACTCAGACTGGTTTCCCACTTACGATCAGTGTCCAGTGACCCTTGCTGTAAGTGCGTCATCGAGTTGGGCTCACTAGTGTTCACTTCTGGCCGGCCCCTCCATAAAGCGTATACACCACACAGTGGCGCCACTCACTATCTAGGCGTGGTTCAGTGGGTAGCTGTCTTGCTCTCTGAGTCAGAAGGTTTCGGGTTCAAGTCCCACCCCATAGACTTGAGCACAAAAATCTAGGCTGACACTCCAGTGAGGGAGTGCCGCACTCTCGGAGGTGCTGTCTTTCGGATGAGACGTTAAACCGAGGCCCCGTCTGCTCTCTCAGGTGGACATAAAAGACCCCGCGGCCACTATTTCGAAGGAGAGCAGGGGAGTTATCCCCGGTGTCCTGGCCAATATTTATCCCTCAATCAACATAACAAAAAAGATTATCTGGGTCATTATCACATTGCTGTTTGTGGGAGCTTGCTGTGCGCAAATTGGCTGCCGCATTTCCTACATTACAACAGTGACTACACTTCAAAAGTACTTCATTGGCTGTAAAGCGCTTTGGGACGTCCGGTGGCCGTGAAAGGCACTATAGAAATGCAAGTCTTTCTTTTCTCACTACCTAGTCTCACAAATGAACACGGAACTGTACCCAAGAAAAAGTTAAATCCTTCAGGCAAGGAAGGGAGCGATCAGAAGGGGGCCAGAACAGCTTTTTCCAAAATAAAATGAAATGCAACAGGACTGTACGGGTAAACACCAGTAACTATCCTGTAACTTAGTTAAAAATGTGCATTTTTTTTTAGCATGGAAAAGTTTATGTCAGATGTTGAAATAATCGGATATATACTTGAAGGGAAAAAATTTGCAATGCTATGGGGAAAGAGCAGGGGGAGTGGGACTAATTGGAGAGCTCTTTCAAAGAGCCGGCACAGGCATGATGGGCCGAATGGCCTCCTTCTGTGCTGTTAGATTCTAATCATTCTGATTCAGAAAAGCTCCCCTTTCTCTCTGGGAATCAGTGCTGCTTTATTGTCAGTTTATATCTTTCTTTGTGGCTGATACAAGTCCATGGCTGAATGGTGTGAGATTATCCGCCCCTCCCCCTCCTCCCACCACCACCGACCCCCCACCCCCCACCCCCATATCGCCCTCCTACCCCCCCCCCCCACCCCCCACCACTCCCCCACCCTCCACACTCCCCACCAGCCCCCCGGCCCTAGCTCTCTGTCGACATGCAGACAAGCAGTGGTTTGTTTTTTTCTCTTCACTCTCGGCCCCTTCTCCTAAGGCGCTTGTCTGAGGGAGTCGGACAAAGGAGCCCCATTATACCATAGCCAGGGAAAGTTTCAGCGAACAATGCGGGCGGAGGTGTGAATAGCAGAGTGCGCATTGTGCACGCCTGAGAGCCCCTTGAAATCTGTGTCTGGGTCCCGAGGAGCGATGGCATTGTGCCCTGTTAACACAACCCCCCCCCCCCGCCCCACACCCCCCCAAACGCCCCCCACTCAACTCCAGCCCACTGCCAATGTGCGATATTTCAAACGAAACTGCATTCCAACAACACGAGGCAGGCTTTCCTTTCCAATGAATTAGATCTTTCTCCTTCTGTAAAAGGCATAGTTTATAAGTCAAGAGAGAGTTGTCATATTGTTAGCACCCAGTTTCAGATTAAATTCCGATAAAGTTCTTATTTAAGCCCTTTAAAAAAAATCTTGCAATTCACGACCTCAGGACGTCCCAAAGCGCTTTACAGCCAATGAAGTACTTTTTGAACTGTCGTCGCTGTTGTAATGTCGGAAACGCGGCAGCCAATTTGCGCACAGCAAGCTCCCACAAACAGCAATGTGATAAATGACCAGATCATCTGTTTTTTAGTGATGTTGTTTGAGGGATAAATATTGGCCCAGGACACAAGGGAGAACACCCCCTGCTCTTCCTCGAAAAATAGTGGCCGTGGGATCTTTTATGTCCACCCGAGAGGGCAGACAGGGCCTCGGTTTACCGTCTCATCTGAAAGACGGCATCTCTGAAAGTGCGGCGCTCCCTCAGCACTGACACTGGGAGTGCCGGCCTGGATTTTGTGCTCAGGTCTCTTGAAGTATTTTTGAAGCGCAGTCACTGTTGTGATGCAGGAAACGCGGCAGACAATTTGCGCACAGCAAGCTCCCATCAAACAGCAACCAGATCGTCTGTTTTAGGTGTGTTTACTCCGCAGATTCTTTCTCGCTCTGTCGAGGAAATGCTGGCCTCAAACTGGCACACGTACAAAACAGGAGCAAAAAAAAAAAGGTGCACAAAAACACATTTCTACAGGGATTAAAATGTTTGGCTGAATCCATTTTAACACCACAGATTGCTGCGTTTCCCTTTTTTTCTACACTTGCTCCCCTTCTGAAGACGTTGACTTCTGTCCAAATCCATAGGTCCCCTCCGGGCAGGAAATGGTGTGTGAACCTTTGAACTTTGAACCTCGATCTTCAGTGGGCCCTCTTGCAAAATCTATGTATATTAATTATTACATTAAATATTAATAAAGGATTATGCTTCAATATCATAATGCATAATATGTATAGAACTGAGAGATCCGAAATAGATCATCCCACCTTATCACCATCCCCAATCCCACCTTCTCACTATATCCTCAACCCCACCTTCTCCCGTATCCCTCAACCCCACCCGCCCACCTTCTCACTCAGCATGGACCCGTGTAGGTTATATGACTAAAACGTTAGGCATGAACCTCACAGCACACAGCACTCAAATTCACGGTAAGATTAGCGTGTGCGAATGAGGGCTTTTTTACTGATGGAGCTTGTTGCTACGTGACGACAAAAAGAGAGAAAGAAAATAGCGTGAACGTATAGAAAATAATCTGATTTAGGATTTAACGTCCGAAACCACTCAGCTTGGAAGAATAAGAGTCATAGTCGTAGAGTCATAGAGTCATAACGGCACAGAAGGAGAACATTCGGCCCATTGAGTCCGTGCTGGCTCTCTGTAGAGCAATCCAGTCAGTCCCATTCCCCCGCTCTATCCCCGTAGCCCTGCAAGTTTATTTCCCTCAAGTGCCTATCCAGTCTCCCCTTGAAAACATTGAGTGTCTCCGCTTCCACCACTTCCGTCGGCAGCGAGTTCCAGGTCCTCACCACTCGCTGCGTAAAAAAGTTTTTCCTCACACCCCCCCCCCCCTGTATCTGAGGAAAAACTTTTTAGAGTATTAAAGAGTATTAAATAAAGTTGTAGTTGATAGATCTAGCATGGAGCATTCAGCCGTAAACGTACGGAGAGGGAACGAAGTGTCCCACTTGTAGGGTGACCTTCATTAGCCAAATTTAAAAGCCGGACTAAGGGGTAGGATGGGAGCGGGCAGGGGCGTGGAACGGGTGTAGTGGCATTGTGGCTTCAGTTACTGAGACTGAGATTCCTTCATCTAAAAGAAGTTAAGGTTTTTTTTGATGTATAATTACAGTTGGGAGGAATTTCACCCACACTCCCTCCCCCTGAGTTTGTCCATCATCGAAAACTTTCAGCACTGCTACCTCCACCTCACAAGAAGCAATCGCAGCCGACAGTTCTAAAGAAGCTTTAACAAATAAATCGTCACTTCACAATGTGGGTGTCGGACTCTGAACAGGAGTAAAAGAAAGACATTGCATTTATATAGCACCTTTCACGACCTCAGGACCTTCACAACCAATGAAGTACTTTTGAAGTGCGGTCACTGTTGTAAGGTAGAAAACGTGGGAGCCAATTTGCGCACAGCAAGCCCCCACAGACAGCAATGTGATAATGACCACAATGTTTTTAGTGATGCTGGTTGAGGGATAAATATTTGCCAGGGCACCAGCGAATGGTGAGGAGGGGGAGGGTGAGGAGGGGAGGGTGAGAAGGGGGTGGGGTGAGGAGGGGGAGGGTGAGGAGGAGGGGGAGGGTGAGGAGGGGGAGGGTGAGGAGGAGGGGGAGGGTGAGGAGGGGGAGGTTGAGGAGGGTGGAGCGGTGAGGAGGAGGTGGGTGAGGAGGGGGGGAGGGTGGTGAGGAGGGGGAGCGGTGAGGAGGGGGGAGGGTAAGGAGGGTGGAGTGGTGAGGAGGAGGTGGGTGAGGAGGGGGGAGGGTGGTGAGGAGGGGGGAGGGTGAGGAGGGTGAGGGTGAGGAGGGTGGAGTGGTGAGGAGGAGGTGGGTGAGGAGGGGGAGGGTGGTGAGGAGGGGGAGCGGTGAGGAGGGGGGAGGGTGAGGAGGGGGAGGGTGAGGAGGGTGGAGCGGTGAGGAGGAGGTGGGTGAGGAGGGGGGAGGGTGGTGAGGAGGGGGAGCGGTGAGGAGGGGAGGGTGAGGAGGGGGAGGGTGAGGAGGGTGGAGCAGTGAGGAGGAGGTGGGTGAGGAGGGGAGGGTAAGGAGGGGGAGGGGTGAGGAGGGGGGAGGGTGAGGAAGGGGATGGGTGAGGAGGGGGGAGGGTGAGGAGGGGAGGGTGAGGAGGGGGAGGGTGGTGAGGAGGGGGAGCAGTGAGGAGGGGGGAGGGTGAGGAGGGGGGAGGGTGAGGAGGGGGGAGGGTGGTGAGGAGGGGGGGAGCGGTGCGGAGGGGGAGGGGGAGGAGGTGGAGGGGGGAGCGGTGCGGAGGGGGAGGGGGAGGAGGTGGAGGAGTGAGGAGGGGTGAGGGGTGCGGAGGGGGAGGGTGAGGAGGGTGGAGGGTGGTGAGGAGGGGGAGCGGTGAGGAGGGGGGAGGGTGAGGAGGTGGAGGAGTGAGGAGGGAGGAGGGGTGAGGAGGTGGAGGAGTGAGGAGGGAGGAGGGGTGAGGAGGGGTGAGGGGTGCGGAGGGGGAGGGTGAGAGGAGGGAGGGGTGAGGAGGAGGGAGCGGTGAGGAAGGGGAGGGTGAGGAGGGGAAGGGGAGGAGGGGGAGGGGGAGGAAGGGGAGGGGGAGGAGAGGGAGGGGTGAGGAGGGGAGAGTGAGGGGGAGAAGGGGGAGGGTGAGGAGGGGGAGGGGGAGGAGGGGGAGCGGTGAGGAGGGGGAGGGTTGAGGAGGGGGAGGGGGAGGAGGGGGAGGGGTGAGGAGGGGAGGGTGAGGGGGAGGGGTGAGGGGGGGAGCAGTGAGGAGGGGAGGGGTGCGGAGGGGGAGGGTGAGGAAGGGGAGGGTGAGAGGGGGGAGGGGTGAGGAGGGGGAGGGTGAGAGGGGGGAGGGGTGAGGAGGGGGGAGCGGTGAGGAAGGGGAGGGTGAGGAGGGGAAGGGGAGGAGGGGGAGGGGGAGGAAGGGGAGGGGGAGGAGAGGGAGGGGGTGAGGAGGGGAGAGTGAGGGGGAGAAGGGGGAGGGTGAGGAGGGGGAGGGGGAGGAGGGGGAGCGGTGAGGAGGGGGAGGGTTGAGGAGGGGATGGGGAGGAGGGGGAGGGGTGAGGAGGGGAGGGTGAGGGGGAGGGGTGAGGGGGGAGCAGTGAGGAGGGGAGGGGTGAGGAGGGGGAGGGTGAGGAGGAAGGAGAGGTGAGGAGGGAGGGAGAGTGGAGGAGGGAAGGGGAGAACGTGGATGCGTGGAGGAAGATATGGAATAAAGAACACGCAGTAAGAGTTGGAAGAGGGGAGGGCGAGCCTGTTATGTTGAGTTGAAGAGATTCCAGGGACAGGATGGGATGGGGCAGGAGCGGTGGTGATGATAATGCCTTGAGGTAATACTCTACAAAATCATCACACAACCAGTCAAAATATGAAAGTTTCCGGCCCAAAACTGGACAGGAGGCGACATTGAGAAATTGGTGGTGTGGGAGTGCTGCGCGGAGTCAGAGAGAAGAAAATATTAGGCGAAAAATAGAACATTGGTAGAACAAAGAGGCCCAGGGCTGTGGTGGAAATCTTTGTGTTGTCTCCTTTCAGCCTCTCGTGTGAAAGCTGTTCCCGTTAATCACCGTGGGGGCTCCGTTTGAAAAGCGAAATAAAACGTATCCATTTTTTGTATCTTGTTTTAATCCATTTATTGAAGGGCCTCATCTAATTCTAGGAGTAAAATGAGCCTGGATTATATTCTGCCGATATTCAGACGCTATTTCCCCGCTGCTAATTTTTTTTCCCTTTTTTAAAATTCGTTAAATTTTTTCCCCCCTGAATTTATTCCCCGGTATTAATTGATAATAAAAGACCTTGCAACTGGATCTCACACTGAGCCTGTTCTCGTGCCAGCCTGCCATTATCTCCGGGAAATCTGGGCACCATCTGTGGTCCAGGTTATAGAGAGAGAGGGGGAAGAGAGTAACAGCACCCACTGTGTTATGCAAATGGCAAGGCAGCACAATTAAAATGAACTGTGAGGGCTGTAATTAAAGTGGGAGTCTCGTTCCCTGCTGCAGGCACAGGTCTACGCATCAGGATATGTGTGTGTGTGTGTGTTTGTGTTTATCGATGGGCGTGGGTTCCTGTACTCTGGGTATCTGTGAGCATTCGGTGGGTCTGAGTATGTCCGTATGTCCGTGTGTCTGTGCACATGCGTGTTTGTATGTATCTCTATCGGAGGGGTGAGTACATCTCTCATTTGTATGTATATCTGGGTGTATGTGCATGTTCTGTGGGCATGTCGATTGTCTGTGTGTCTGTGCAAGCGTTTGTGTGTCTGTGTTTGTTAGTCTGTGTTTGTGTGTTTTTGTGTCTGTGTGTTAGTATTTGTGTGTTGTGTATGTGTGTCTGTGTTTGTTAGTCTGTGTATGTGTGCCTGTGTCTGTGTTTGTGTGTCTTGTGTGTCTGTGCCTGGGTAGGTAAGTGTGTGGGAATGTGTGTGTATGCCCCTGTTCTATCAGTCTTTCAATCTGTGTGTGACTGTGTACAGACAAAATCAAAAGCTAATTTAAAATGAAATATAAATTCAAAATGAAATGAATTTCAAGGATTTAAGATTCTCGGTGACCCTGGGATGACCTTTGGCCCTCGTGCTTATACCCTCCGCCTTTATTTTTTATTAGTTTCCGCCCCTTCTCTCCTGGTGTGGTTCCACAGGGGCCAGGTGTGCTCAAGTGCCCGTTCTTCCTGTGAGAATCTAGGCGGAGAGTGTCAACAACAACAACTTGTATTTATACAGCGCCTTTAACATGGTAAAACGTCCCAAGGCGCTTCACAGGAGTGTTAATCAGACACAATGTGGCACCGAGCCACATAAGGAGCTATTAGGACAGCTTGGTCAAAGAGGTAGGTTTTAAGGAGCGTCTTAAAGGAGGAGAGAGAGGTAGCGAGGCGGAGAGGTTTAGGGAGGGAATTCCAGAACTTGGGGCCCAGGCAGCTGAAGGCACGGCCGCCAATGGTGGAGCGATTATAATCGGGGATGCTCAAGAGGCCAGAATTGGAGGAGCGCCGAGATCTCGGAGGGTTGTAGGGCTGGAGGAGGTGACAGAGATAGGGGGCGGGGGGGGAGGGGGGGGGTGCGAGGCCACGGAGGGATTTGAAAACAAGGATGAGAATTTTTAAATCAGCAGATAAGCAATTGGGATGATTCCCCTTTCCTTCGGCCAGGGACGGTGAGGCTTCCTGTAGCAGCCCTTACGTCCACCCTGATAGAATTAGCGAACGCTGCACTGCGATCCGCCATCATACCCTGTACCTTTCAGCTCTGTGTGGCTCAGTACCAAACATTCCATTCCTTTCACGACCTCAGGATGTCCCAAAGTACTTTACAGCCAAAACGTGCCACTGTTATAAACGCGGCAGCCAATTTTCGTACAGCGAGCTCCCACAAACAGCAATACGATGACGATCAGAGAATCTATTTTTTAGCGCTGTTGGTTGAGGGATAAATATTGGCCCCAGGACACCAGGGAGAACTCCCCCTGCTCTTCTTCGAAATAGTGGCCGTGGGATCTTTTACGTCCACCTGAGAGGGCAGACGGTTTAACGTCTCATCCCGAAAGACGGCAGCTCCGACGATCCCACGTCAGCCTGGATTATGTGCTCAAGTCTCTGGAGTGGGACGATGAACCCATGGCCTTCTGACTCAACGGCGAGAGAGTGCTACCCACTGAGCCACGGCTGACCCATCGGAGCCATTAGGGGAGACCACTTTACTAGTATTGAAGGGTTTAACGTCCATTGTCCGAGAGTGAGAGACAGTGAGATAAAGCAGTCTGATTCTTTGAAAAATCCTTGTCCTTAATTAGTTTCCTTTGTGTGATTTTTTTTCTGCTTGTCTGTCACACCACCTTGCACTGGGCGATCTCACACATGTTGAATTATTTGCTGTGTTGTCGCCCCACTGATGTAATAGCAACCCTCGTATTATTGATCCAGTCATAATATTTCTGTTTGGTTGTGCAGTTTTTTTTATATTCGTTCATGGGATGTGGGCATCACTGGCAAGGCCAGCATTTATTGCCCATCCCTAATTGCCCTTGAGAAGGTGGTGGTGGGCCGCCTTCTTGAACCGCTGCAGTCCGTGTGGTGAAGGTACTCCCACAGTGCTGTTAGGGAGGGAGTTCCAGGATTTTGACCCAGCGACGATGAAGGAACGGCGATATATTTCCAAGTCAGGATGGTGTGTGACTTGGAGGGGAACTTGGAGGTGGTGGTGTTCCCATGCGCCTGCTGCCCTTGTCCTTCTAGGTGGAAGAGGTCACGGGTTTGGGAGGTGCTGCCGAAGAAGCCTTGGTGAGTTGCTGCAGTGCATCTTGTAAATGGTACACACTGCAGCCACGGTACGCCG